>OZ014506.1:85069493-85669493 GCA_963966075.1 Aphodius sticticus | reverse complement strand
GACTTGAACCAAGAACCTCTCAACTTCCGGCTGAGAGCTCTGAAAGTTGAGCTACAGAAGCAGTAAAAATTTATAGGCGAATATGTCACTTTAAGGAAGAATTTTTTCCACAAAATATCCTCAACTGGATTACAAAAACACCAAACTAGAGGAAACTATTCTCATAAATTTGAACAACAAAACTACCGTCCTGATAACGCAAGATTTGAATGGAAAAATATGCACCAGATTAAATAAAGAAGAAATTGTCCTAGGTCCATTTATGGGAGGTAGGTACAACGAGAATGGGCAAAGACTAGTTAATTTCGTTATGGCATTTCAATTGAAAGTGGTGAACACCTTTTACAAAATAAGAGCTTGTAGAATGTGGACTTGGATTTCACTAGACGGAATTCACAAGAATGAAAATGAATTCTCACAAACACAAAATTCATGAGATAACTAGATTTGAAGTAGTGAACAGATTACTGAGAACAAGTTTATGGCAGATCGGCAAGTCAGAGCCATAACCGAACTAGAAATTGCACATTACGGCGGCGCTTCATATTCGATATTTAATAAATAGAAAAAGCTTTACTAGGTTTTATTTTTCTCAGAGCATTTCTATCTTTTTGGTTGTTTGAAATACTAATTTTTTTTTAAATTCCATGTGTTTGAAATACCCTATGAATTATTTTTTCTGTTACTTTTGGTTTTCCCATGAGCAGTTCTCTGGTAATTCCTTTTTATCAATCACAGGTTTTCAGTTAAACTCTCCGGGTTTACTAAAAGCAATTCTCGATCACACAGTAGTTAACAAAATTCTTCACAAAAAAATTATTTCTGGGAAAATCCACGAGTTGCAATTTCTGAGTTAGTTCTTGTTTATCACCCAGTAAAGCACCAATATATTTATAAGTATACCTACTTAATCGTAGTATGAAATTAAATGCAATAGTGTTTTGCGAATCTTCTTTAACAAAACAAATTTACTCAGGACGAATCACTTCATCAAGTTAGGCAGAAAATGTGTCGTTAGCAGGTAACAAAAGCAATAGAATTTGTTTTACGTGACCGTAAACATAATGGAAAAGCTAGATACTTCTTGATTGCCACAGATGCTTCTTATTCTTTTTTATTTATATCAGAAGAAGCCATTAAAAACAATAGTTTGGATTTCTACATAGACGTTTTGCAATCATCTAATGCTGGAGTCTTAAATCTTTTTGTAGCCGAGAGCACATTGTAGCATAACCGTAGTTCTGCGGGCACCAACTTTTTTTGTACAAATTATGTATATCGCGATATAAAGTCGATATAAAGCTTAATAGTCATATTTAAATTTATATTCTTTATTTTTTACTCGTTTCTTCACTAGCTTATTCCCTGAATTAGCATTATTTTTAATTAATTTACTGTCAATTACATTTTACGGTGGTATACGTTTTTGCATTGTTCGACACGTATTTTATTTTTCTTTGTTTTGTTTATGCCGTTTGTAGTATTTGAAAAAAAAATACTAAAACGAATGTGCATAATTCCATGTACTTTCTGACCAGGGCCGCGTCTAGGATTTTACGGGCCCTAGGCACACCTGAAATTCCGGGTTCGCATTTTTTAACATTTTTTAACTATTTTTTATTAAAACTTTTAATGAAAATTTATTATTTTACAATCCTAAAATGTTCTTTTTATAATTTTGGCTTCAATAAATGTTTTTTATCATCATAGTAGAAGGTTTTTAGAAAATTCTTTTAAAATATATAATATTGCAAGCGCGTTGAGCTTTTACTCCGAAAGTGTACTGCGCAAATAATTTTTTACCAGCTTAAAATAGAAAATGAACCCTCGGCATTGCTGACTGGTCGTGTTAGAAAGAGATCTTAAAGATATTTCGACATTAGGAGAGGTGAATTAAATTTTGTTATCTAAAATATAATTTAACTTCTCTAAAGCTAATCCTATTCTCTGCGATTTTTAATAACTAAAACTGTTCTATTTATATTTTTTGTCATAAGTCTATAACATTTGGGTAACTGCAATAAAATATGTTTTGTTATTTCTATAATTATGTGGTACCATAACTTAACTAAAATTACGTTATCAAAACTACAAGCAGTGGCATTATAATCGAGTGTAGGTCCACTAAAAAGTTTGGTACTTCTAAAAGCAACAAATTTCGTTTCTTTTATCATTTTTTTGAACTTTTTTTAATTCACTTAAAAAAATTGTTATGGGTTCTGCAGTTTATGTTACAATTTTCCTTATTTTTTTCTCCTTAGCATTCGTGCTATCTTAAAAATAATCTAGATAAAAAAATGAACGTAAATCTTAAATACAGGATGGTCACTCTTTTCTCGTTTATTCGAAGAGATACAAGAGTTAAATTTGGGCAAACGTATTTTTGCTGATCACAGCAATTTCCAGATATCAAGACATCAAAAACAACATTTTCAATTTTCGTTATTAATTTTGCACATGCATGAATATTCTTGAACGTACTTTTGTCTACCAATATATGAAAAGCGACCAGTTCCCAAGAATGGGTTTTACATATTATTTTAATTTAATTATTATATTTAATAAATTATAATTATAATTTAATTATAAAAGCCATGCTGTCTGTCACATTAGAAAATAGCGTTTGGTGTATTGCGGTGCAGTTTCGAGAATACTCGACATTGTTTGAGCATTTTTGTGTCTCGCAAAGAAAAAACAGATCATTACGATTTTTTTTAGATTTTAACCACAAATCTCAAAAATGGTATCAAAATACCAACTACATATCTCGTTTGTTTGGCACTGTCTTCTCTAGGTAAGCTGAAATGTAATCTTGAATCTTGGAACTTCAATGCATACGCAATGTTAAACAAACAAAAATGCAATTTTTTTTTATAATTATATATAACTTCGAATTCTAATTCGAAGTCGATTTATTTATTATACAATTATTGGGCCCTAACCCCTATTTTATGTAGGTAGAAGGGGGCCGCTTACGGGCCCCTTTCGCCGGGCCCTAGGCACATGCCTATTTTGCCTACTGATAAACGCCGCCCTGTTTCTGACAGTAGTTTATTGACATAAATGTCATAAAAGAAATGAATAATGTACAATATTATATCTATTCAAAGCCAAAATGGCAATTTGTAATCAAATTAATTGTAAATTAGTATCTAAACCGGTTTTTTTAACACAATTAAATTATAATTTTGTACAGTGTGGTTCACTGTACACCGTGTGGCCGACCGTATATCGCACAAAAGAATTGTCAGTTCATTTTCTAAAAAAAAAAACGAGTTAGAGGATCTCCAGGAAACGCCCCGGACGAACAAAAAAAAAGCGATAGCAAATGGTGTTTACACGCTTGTGATGAGCCGGGCGGTGGCGGCATACAATTGAAAGGTTAACTTATATCACAATTAAATGTTACGTTAAAAAAAACATTATCGTCGAAATCTACATTTTTTTAAAAAATATATCATGTTTAAAAATGA
The DNA here is from genome assembly GCA_963966075.1 of Aphodius sticticus. Lineage (NCBI taxonomy): Eukaryota > Metazoa > Arthropoda > Insecta > Coleoptera > Scarabaeidae > Aphodius > Aphodius sticticus. Next base: position 85,666,020 of record OZ014506.1, on the reverse strand, counting down.
AATTTTGAGTAAAATAGCAATATCATTTTTTCTAAAATTAAAAATCTGATGTGGCCAGGCACATGACTTTATCATACTATATATAAAGTTAATAGTTTAGCTGCATGAGATTCTATTTGATCGAGATCGGCTATGTCTGCATTAAAATAAAACTAGTAGAACTAGACAGATATCTCGATTAAAGCTGCGTTCGGATATTGTACTCCGTTGACACCGGGTACACCGTCCAAATGACACCTACGTGTTATTGGGTGTAAAAAGTGTAACGGGGCTCAATATCCGAACGTAGCCTATATTGACAGTAGTATTTTCAAAACATTAGCGTTTGACACTAGCTACTGTCATTAGAATAAAAAAATCTGACATATCCTGGCTACTAGTTTTAAAGCAGTACGACCGATCTCGATGAAATAGAATTTTCTCATGCAGCTAAACTATAAATTCTACCAAAAATGTCATATACATAAATTATAGAAAATTTCCTCTCTCATTTGCAAAATCTTCGAAAAATGCTATGAGTAAACCACCAGTTCCTTTGGACCCTTTTCAACAGAAAGCTTTTCAGCTCTAAGTTTGGTTATGAAACTACTAAATATGAAGTTTCGTCCCGACACCTTTAGTAGTTTCTCCGGAATCGTCGCCACAAAAACGGGTACACACACACACACACACACACACACACACATACACACACACATACACACACACACACACACACAGACATTTTTTGTACCTTGGTCAAAAATGTTCAGGGGACCCAAAAAGACATATCTCCGCCAAAATCTCAAAAAATTTTTTTGGCATGATTACAATACTTTACATACTGCGTATGATAAAGTAAAAATTAAGAAATATAAAATATTAAAATTTATAGCTAAGCATTAAAAAAACAACTTGCGATTTTAAGGTGGTATTTTTGCAGTATAAAATGATCGAAGTTGAATGATGCAAATTTGAATTAGATACATAAAACTTTATTTTTTGTGAGAAAATCGTAACCATAATGACAACAATTGTTATTTTTTATTTCAGGCGTAGTTAAAATTGATTCCTGATTGTGAACATAGTATTCTAATAGTATGTATGTTTGTGCCTAGCTATTATATCATGATTTAAAATTATCTTTATGGCAACATTAAGAAGAAACTATTAACTCTGCGTCAGTATAACCATTAATGAACAAACGAACGGTGAGTATTCTTCAATCATTGTTTAAATGTCAAGAGAAATATTTGCATTTGAATAAAACAAAATTTAACATCTCATTATTCATATAAAATAAAATAATGGATCATTTAGGTAGTAAGAATTTAGCAAAATAGGTTTAAATGATAATTTTTCACTCGTAAATAAAGACAATAAATATTTATTTACAACGTTTATTTTGTAATGTACAAAAGTATCTTAAAATATCAAGGAAATGAGGAAATAGCACAAATGTAATACGGTGAGAATGGTTTGTTGATTTTTGCTATACAATTTGCGTTTGCGATACATGAAATGTCAGAAACATACGTTGGTGTAAATAGCTATTATCATGCACACTAATTAACATGTATGTGCGGGTCGTACACACCATTCTTGCCATATTACATCATAATTATTTTATACAATTTGTTCTTGTCTTTACGTGAATGGCAGTAGAATCATTCGTCAGATATCGTAAAAATCGTTTACTTCTTGCTTGGTGCTCCGTAAGTCTGATGAATCTTTGGTGGAGCGCCGTACAATGTATCTACAATACTGTTGGCTTCAACAGATGGAGCGTAAGTGCTGCTGACGATTGGAGCTTCAGTTGAGGATACAAAAATTTGTGGAGAGTAAGTTGGGTGAGCTGGTGCCACCTCCACTGGCGGTCCATAGGTGCTGCTGATTATGGTTGGCGCTTCAGTGGAGGATACAAAGTGTCCACCGGGAATACCATTTGAGGTGATGGATACGCCTTGATCAAAAGTTGGGTAAGAGCTGCTTATAATCGGAGCAAATGTAGATGTTCCAATGAATCCACCACCAACCAAACCAAGAGGCGACGCAGTAGTTACATATGGCAATCCAGTTACAAGGGAATCTCCAGTAATCGGAGCAGTTTCAATGTTGTTCGTGATTACATTAACACCACTCTCGGCATGAGAATTCAATGTGTTCTGTACTTTTTCTTCAGCCTCTTGTTGGTTCTTATACTTGATGAAGAATACCTCAGGTTTGGCTGGTGGAGTTGGCGGTGGTGGTTCAACAACAAGAGGTTCTTGCGCATCAGGTTTCTTAACCAATACGTAGACAATAGTCTTGTCTTCCTGTTGTGGGTACAAGGCTTGTGGGTAAACTGGCACCCTGTAGGATGGTGCTTTGATGAACAGGATTTTCACGTTCTTCTTGGCTGGGGCTTGGTTGTAGGTTACTTGTTGCTGTACCTCCTCTGGTTCTTGAGGAGCTTCAAAGAAGTACACATGCTTCTGTACTTGAGCTGGCTGATGACTAGCGGTTATTATTGGTTGATGGTAAACTTGTGGTTGTTGGAAGACTTGCTGTGTGAAGACAGGTGTTTGATGGAAGATTTGTTGGGTGGCGACATGTGGTGGTTGGAAGACTTGTTGGGTGGAGACTTGCTGTGCGCCAAATCCTTGGTTGTAGAAGATTGGAGTAACTGTTGGTTGTACAGTTACTGATGGGCCGGAGTAGAATGGTACTGCGGTGGAGACCAATGGAGGCCCAAAAGTTGGCGATGGAGGTATGAAGCTTACATGAGAGCCTGTTACAGACGCACTAGGTACACCATAGCTCGTCGACAAGGGGTGATGCGATTTACGGAGTTCTAATCCAATATCAGGGCGAGCTAAAGCCGCTCCGGCAAAGGTCACAACCAGCTAGAAGAAACACAAGATAGCACTATAGCACCGGAGAGTTCACCATCACTAGAGTCCAATACTTACCAACCACGAGATACTCATGTTTCACACAAAATCCAAAATGAGATTGAGAGTTTTATGGTTATATTAGATATTTATAAATCTTCCCCACCACCTGGGACATCCTTTTAGCAAGGACACATAATGCCGACGTCGCGGCATCACCTACAGGTTGCGGCCACAAACGCACACACACATACACGCTCAAAAGGCAGGTTAACATTTAGATGTGTAAATAAAATAAGGCACTAAAAATCTTAACCTTGCCGGCATTATGAGCCCACTTGATTGTGAAAAAAACGGTAACGATAGTGTATCATCTCACGTATTTTTTCCTGTCGCAACGCATAAAATTAATAGATCCGGTTTTCTGATCCACGCACGGTTAAGTTTAGGAAAATAACGCTTCTACTGCCAGTTGTAGTGAACGCCCGTTTAGGTTGTTTGCATACGAGGCAGCTGGAAATACAGCTCGGTTATTTATCGACCATGTAATGTAGAAAAAAAAAACAGGAAAAGACGCACGCACTTATCCTTGTTCGGTTTCGTAAAGAATCGATTGCATCATATGTAATTAATTGGTATACGAAGGGTAATCCTCTTGGAATTTGTTTTCTATTAATAATTTGATTTGTCTTCTTCTCACGATATAAATCGACCAGGAGAAACCTTCTGAAAATGTGAAAATACACTAAATCCGAGGCAGGTGATATACATTTTCGAAAACAACCTAGATTTTCAGACAGATTCTCGAATCGCTGGATCTTTGACCTGCAAATTATACACCGTACGCCCATTAAATATTTCCACTGCATCAAAAGGAGAAAATACACAAATTTGTATTTATTGCTTAACCATTTGCATTTGGAATGGCGGTATTAGTGCTGTATATTTAAAATGAGTTTAATTTGACATATTCTGACTTTTGTTGATCAACTTACTTATATTATCTTATCAGACTAGGTCAATTTCAATTTCAATTCACCTCCCGTTAAGTGCCACATAAGCCACATCACCACATAAGTAATAGGGCCACCAATGTACTTATCTAACACATAGCTATGCAGCACTTTATGGGTAGGTGAATATACCGACCCTTAGATTAAATTATTTGGGCTATTTTATTGTATCTAACGACAGAAAATGGGACAAGGGCGCCAAAATATGTTTAACATTGGTTTTGTGGTGTTAATTAAATTAACAACGATAAAACCAATTTGTTTTCTCTGATGAAACTATGTTTGTTTCGTAATGTCGGTTATACAGTAAAATATGGAAACATAACAATCTCTGGAACGCTTTGTTATTGTTTATTTATCAACATACGGATGTTTACGTAAAATTTGGTAGATCTTTTGATTTTTTACATTTACAAAACGAAAGTATATGGCCATGTAAGGCCATGAAGTTGTATGCTATCTTTTAGACTCTTAACACATCTACTAAAACTAGTAAGCAAAGTAGGCCATACAAAATACGCACAAACAATGAGAATCTGCAGAAAATTTAAGTTCCCCAAGATTAAGCGATAGTAGGAAGAGCTTTTGAAGAAAATCCAAAGCATAAGAGATAACTTGAAACGAACCAGAGAAACAAAAATGAATACGATTCTTATAATCATCCACAATATGTCGATTGCGGATATCACTGGCATTATTAAAGCTATATTTTCCATCGGCTAGTACTGTACGGACATACAATGTCTGAAAGTTTCTGCAAATGTGTTTCACGACATCAATAAAGCGACAGATCATCCGACATCAGAAGGAGTGAGGCAGGGCAGCATCAGCATGTTCCTCAGCCTTTGACGATGCTGTAGTTCTGTTTGCTAATGGGGAAACACGTAAATAAATAGAAGGAAGTGGAAGGAAGAACATGACAACAAAGATAAATAATTAATGAGGAAACTAATGAACGAAAGAATACAATCAGCAAACATAGCATTCTGAAATCCAAAAGAAGTCCCTGGACAAATATCTAGAAAAGAAGTGAGACAGACAGGCCAAAAGGATTTGGAAGGCAACACTACTGGTAAGAATCGAAGAGGAAAGACCAGAAGAATATGAAACGTGCCGTGGAAGAAGGCAGGACAAAGCTGCAGCTCGTCAAAGAACAAGCAAAGAACAGAAGAAATTAGAGCATATCGTCCATAGAAGGAGATAGAAGAGGAAACCTCGACTCCCTAGGGTACAAAAGAAAAGGATTTTGTGGTAATATCTTCTATAAATCCCTTACATTTTTAATCATGGCGCATATAGATAAGATGTGTCGTAGAGCAAATGCTTGTGGACTCACTGAATGATCATTTTTGCAAGTACCAAAAAATTTAACATGATTAACAATATGACTAAACGAAAATTAAAAATAATTATCAATGTGACGACAAACCCGACAACTAATTAACACCCATAAAGATTTCAATGTTTGACTAATCTTAGACAATTTGGACACTCTATGGTACCCACTCCTAGCTTAGAATAACTTATTGCTGTAAGTAGTAATATATCTTCATTCTTATGTCACATCATTTTGTATGCTAAAATATTTTCATAAACAGATACATCCTTCACATTATGTGGAAACCTCGATCAGCCAAAACGATTTCAAAATTTTAACGACTACGTGTAAATTATGTAAGTATATCTAGAGCCATGGAAAACTGTCGCATATCAAGAATTAACAAAAAAATATGTCAGTCGTAATGAATCAAAATTTGACCTTTTCCAGATTCGAATTGGATCGCTAATTGGTTATAAATTATTCATTCACAGGTGATTTCGTTTAGTCCGTGATTCCAAATGGGTCGAATGGGAAAATATGCGATGACATTTAAAATAGAACAACATAAGAATTAAATAAGCGTTACACCATAGGCATAAATTTAGTGCTGATCTAAATCTGGCGAATACGTAATATTACCACTACCCCAGCTGTTGGCGATGATAGGTGAGGGAGTTGGTATCACAGAGGAGGCTGTTGATATCGAGTTTGATATGGAGCAGTTTTTTGTGAAGTCTCCTAGACGAGCTACCTTGAATGGTTTAATAGATTTTATTAGCAGCATTTTCGAGAAATAACCCGTGAAGCCTGAGCGATGTGTTGTGCCAATTTAAATGTAAGTAACACACTTGTCTCTAATCTAAAATTTATCAATTGGTAAATAACCTACTAAGTAATTTACTCGACAATAATAATCTCTCCAGAGTGCAAAAAATCGTCAGAACAAAACATAGGTGGTGCCCAATGTTTGTATTTTAGTCAATATTTATTAGCAAGGTCCGATAGAGGTACCGCTGAATCTTAACATCAATCACACACATGTCACCTGTAAAGCGTTTTCGCACTTTTCGCGTTTTCGAAATGATGAAGGGCATTATAATTAACACTTTGTGTTGAAAAATTATTATATTTTATTGCTAGCGATCGATGTAAATAATACGTAGGAACGCACTGGTATATGAAAATTTAATTGAATTTAGGTTTTTACTGGTTCTTACCGATGTTCCTAGGGCTTACAATACCGGACCCAAATGCCAATACCGGTGTTCGGTATTAAACAATTTGAATACCGGGATACCGTATTAATATTACTATCAGAAAATTTACTTACTAAATTTGTATCCAATTATTGTGACATTTTATGACAATAAGCTCCAGAACAAATACAAATTTGTTCTTTTAATAAAACAAAATATTTTTTTAGTACTGGAAAATAATAAACTCAACCCAATTAAAACATCTTTATTTGATTAAGCCCTTAGCTTTCGAAAGAATCTCTGACGCGGCATCCCCCAATTATCTCAGTAGTGATCTAAAATTTTATAATAAAGAGTTAGTATCAAAATGCCATGTGATCAAAATTATTTTTGTCATTTACATTAAACATTACAAACTGTTGACTTGTATTTTCCGTAAGATTTTGACGTTTAAGTAGATGTTCAAAACCACGGTATCATGAATACAAGAAACGCTAGTTTAGCATCAAAATTTTGAATAATTTTGAATAAGGGTGTTGCATTGAATTGTTAATAATAGTATTTTAAAAATTATTAAGAAAATTTGATCATACTTAAAAAAATGAATTCCATTTAAAAAAATCTGATGTGGACAGGCATATAACTTTATCATACTATATAGCATTGTCAAATGCTGATGATCTGACAATACTGTCAATAGAATCAAAGTAATTGTCAAATCCTGGCAAAGTAGTTGTAATGCAGATACGAACGATCTCGATCAAAAATAGAATATTTTGATGTGTGTGTAGTCGGGTTAACGCTGGTTCGAATAAAAAGTGCTTACGCTTCACTAAACTATTTATTGTATAATACATAATGCACAGAGCAACTAACAGAGTCAACTACTATGCATAATTTTCAAAGTTAAAGTTTGCTCATGCAGCTAAACTATTAATTTTACCAAAAAATATCATAGACATAAATTATATAAAATTTTCTGTACTTTAATTTATTATTTAACTATTTCGACGATATTACAGAAATGGCGGCACACACACGCAGACATTTTTTTTACCTTGGTCAAAAATGTTCAGGGGACCCAAAAGGACATATTTCCGCTAAAATCTGAAAACTTTATTTCGACACGATTACAATACTTTATCATACTATGTATGATAAGGTAAAAACGTAAGATGACAAATTGTAAAGGACCGAATATGCACGCTAATGAATTGGAAAACAAAATATTTTTTACGACACATTCTTCTAGTACCTTCTAGTATTTTAATTCTAATTTCCGATTCCATAATTCTATATCACTATCATTCTTAATTCATGAGATAAGTAGGGTGTTGCATTATCGACCTACTTTGAATAAGTTGTGGGTAGTTGCCACAACATTCGGTCTCAACATCGGATCTGGAGTTACTTTACAGAGACGTAAATTTATTTGGCTAGAATTGGCAACTTAAAACTTGCGCACTATTGAAAAAGTTATTTAAAGCTGGAGAAAGTTTTTTTTAAATATCCAGTTTTGTTATCGTGTGTCCGTTTCCCTGGTAGGTTATTTATATGTTAGACATGATCATTTTTCGATTTATGTCCCCCTAAACATCCCTTTTCGCCCAATATGTGGCGTGGTGGTTTTCCGCAATAATTTTTTCGCAATAATTCTTGTTTTGGGATACTGCGGTTGAATTATAGTTTACGATGCAATCTGAAATTGAACTAGAGACGGATTTATGAGGCAGTATCCATATTCCACTTATCGATGCAAATATAATTTTCCAAAGTCATTTGATAGTCATATCGTAATACAGTCAGCGTGTTCTAAATATGGCATGTGGCATACCAAATTACTCAGAAAAAATCTGAATCCAAACATGTATAAAACCAATATGGCGTCCATAAGATAAACATAAGTTTCGTTTGTTTCTGACGAATTCATTGGCGAAGAAAATTCTGAACTGACATAATCAAATTGTAGACAGAAAAGTGCCTTTATAATGTCAAAACGCTTTTTGATGGGATCACAAACAAGTTATGACCATAGGTAATTAAGAAAATACATTTTTTTGTTTTTCAAAGTAGCATGGAAACCATTTGGAATTCAACTGTTTTCTGAACAGATTATGAAAGAGCACATAAATATTCAGTACTTTGCCCATTTAACAGACTTTCTATCTTTAATAATAACAAAAGTACCCATACAATCCAACGTCCCGTGAGACACTGTCTATATGTATATGTTCCAAGTTATCTAAAATTCTACCTAATATATTCAATATACAAGGTGTCTCAGAAAGTACGGTCATGAATGAAGGGCAGGTTTATTTTTTTTTGTTTTTTGTCAAAAATGTTAAACTTTTAGTCAATTATCAACTAAATTTGCAATCAATTTCTGTAATATGTTAAAAATGGAATATCAATAGTATATACATATAGTAAAATGGAAAAGGTCCATATAGTACATACAGAGGTGATTGAAGCACCTTTGTTTCGAAGGTCACTAGAATAGACAGCTTAACCGGTTGAACTTGTTGGTTGCACTTAAGACCAATAAGCAGCAAGAAAATAAACGTAAACATTGTAAGTTAGTAGCGTAATATTTTAGGTTTTGTAACGCCAGTTGAACCGAGTAATTATAATAGCATGCAAAAGTTGTAGTAAGTGGTAGGCGAAAATAGCACACATATAATCAATTTAGTGGATCATAACTTGCTGCATTAAGCGTATAGAGCTCGTTACGATAGCCAGTATTTAGGTCATTATCGTACCTTCTCTTTAGCTATATCCTAACTGATATTAGGGATTAACTTTGGCCATAAGATTTAATTTTCCAGAGCAACATTATTAGGATTTCTAACGTACATGTATGAACGGAATATAACGATAGAAATGTGCATTATCGTAAATTCCTTTAGTCGTTGGAGGCATTTTATGATCATAGATGAATCGTAAATAAAACGTTATGATGTTTACTTTGTACGATAGGTAATTCAAGAAAATTAATATGTTGCGGATTATAAATGCAAAAAGAGATCCGTAATTTCACAACATGTTAGTGGGTCACTCATGCAAAACTATGTATAGTGCACATAGTAAAATATATGGTATGGTAAAATAAATCACAATTACTTTATAATTTTTACAATTTTAAAAGAATATACAGCCGGTATTTAGTTACGAAATAAGAATTAATTTTGTATTTATTTTTATGACTGACAATAAATTTGCACTCCATAATTATAAACTTAAGCTCTTGAATGTAGATACTAGAAAATCCAAGCTAAATGAATATTCTGTCCAAGAAACAAACCTGACAACTAATGCAACTATAACTATCTGATTTAGTTTTTAGTTTATGGTTTGGAAATATGTAAAATGTGATTAGTTGCTCAATAAATGATTTTTGTATTGTATTGTATACGTGATTTTGAAATATAAAAATTTTTCTTAACGTCGACAGCCGATTTCGTTTAGTTAAATTATGAAAAAAATGGTGAAGAGAGAACACATATAACATTTTGAAAAGGTGCTGCCTAAAAAACATTTTCTTTTAAAAAGAAGCACCCCGATACAAAGTGTTAATAAAATCATTGATATGTCAGCACCCTGTATATCTCATCAAAATAAGCATAACAAATGCATCATTTTCTGCAATAAACGAATGCATAAAATATTGCCACCGAGTACTTTTTGGTATGTTGTAAATCTCAGAACCTGACACCGAACAATACATTTGAAAACCGGACTTTCTAACAACTGTTGGCAACCCTAATTGCATAAGATGATAGCAATTCTCGGCTGTGAAGGAATGTAGAGAACAACTAAATACTGGGGGAATCAGCCACGAGGGAAAAATGTCATACCATGGAGATGTTATCTTCCCGTTTAAAATTAATTGTCTCAACTATCAAGATAGGTAATGGCTATTGTAAACAATCTTACTCCAATATCGTATTATTATACCATATAATACATTCACTTTAATTCGTGAATGTATAGGCATTTCCTTGCAAGTTCCACCAATACCACAGATTATAAATGCATCTAAGATAGCAGAAACTAACTAGATATGCTATTAATTATTAATTTAGGTACATTTCTTTTTTACTTTCAACGTTCAACGAATAATTAAATATTCTAATCGATATAACAATGAATTTCGGTAGACAGAACTGCATATGTGGAAATTGCTGTAAACGGATCAGCCGAAAAATATAACGAGCACCAATTTCGCTAACTACTTACTGCACGTGACAGACATTCTGAGAGGGGGATCTTGTCTCTGTCAGTCGAGATCCTTAGAAATTTGGATTACAGTCGACATGATGAATATTTTCGGATAATCGTCGTTAATGAATAATAGCATTAATTACGAACTACGCAATAATATTTTTGAATTTACTTGAGTTATTGCAATTAAAATAAGTACTACGTGCTTTGTTATAAAACTAAGGAATATTGGCCAAATTTCGTATTTGAACAATTTGCCAAATATCGACGTGGACATCGATGTTTCAAAGATTTTAAAAATAAATATCTATAGTTTCTATAGTTTCTGCATAGTGGAAAAGAACAATTAATTTAATAGCGTTTCATAATCACTCCTACTTATCGCATCTTCCAAAACCGTAATAAAATTTTTATTTTACTTAAATAAATCGTTGTTTGAATGGAGGCAAAACTATATATTTGGTACACACAATGTTTATTTGAGTAAAACCCATTTGTTGATCCACATTTTGGTGGTGTAAAGTAATAATATTTTTCCTCAAATAAAGGCTGGTTGTAGCAAGTAAATATGGTTTCCTCTATTCAAATAATAAATTATTTGAGTCGAACAAAATTGCCTGTACACCACAAACACAGTAGTGTAGTACAAAGGCAACACACAATACCATCACGAAAGATGTTGTTTGAACTGACAAAATGGCTTCAGAACCCCATTCGTTATAAGAAACAATAAATTATTTTATTAAATATATAGACATCTTCTTTTTTTAAAGGAAGTCGTAATTATTGATCAATACCAAATTACTGTTTACTGGATTCGTACAGAGCTTCTAAGTTTCACTCCTAAATAGCATTAAGAAAAGATTACTTAAAAATACATTTATTGTCACCGTATTTGCTACTTACACTTAAACAACATAAACAATAATATACAAAATACTATACAAAAAACAATATAAAATAATGACGATATGGAATATTCACACACATGGGACATAATACACAATGAAACCTATTTACATATGAACAGTTACTAAACAGTAGATAGTTGAGAATCGGATCACAATGAATTAGTACGGGCCGCCTGTCTTCCCGGGCACTCCATACGAGCTGGATGGAGGTGCTGGAGCTCCATAACTTCCAGACACACCACCTCCAGCACCACCACCACCTCCACCAATGCCCACTCCACCTCCACCACCGGCACCTCCGCCAATTCCACCGCCACCTCCAATTCCACCACCTCCTCCAATTCCACCTCCAATCGCACCGCCTCCTCCAATTCCACCTCCAATTCCACCGCCTCCTCCAATGCCGCCACCAATTCCACCGCCTCCTCCAATGCCGCCACCAATTCCGCCTCCACCTCCTCCAATAACACCTCCGCCACCACCTCCAACTTGAGTTTGCGTCCTGTATCGAATGAAATAGACTTCCGGTTTAGATGGTTGCGTTGGTGCCACAGTTGGGATAGAAATTTCTGGAGCGTCATCAGGCCTCTTTACCAAGACGTATACCAAGGTCTTCTCCTCGTCTTGAGGTTGCACAGGGATGGTTGGAGCTGTTGGAGTGGAGGAAGTTGGAGCCTTGATGAAGATGATCTTGTAGTGCTTTTGAGATTGCCTAACGGAGATTGGAGCTTGAGCCCGTTGCACTTCTTCGTCTGGTGGAGCTACGTGGACGTAAATATGCCTTTGGACAAGTGTTCCACCTCCGCCGCCACCTCCACCTCCACCTCCGCCAAAACCACCTCCGCCTCCGCCAAAACCACCGCCGCCAAATCCTCCGCCGCCTCCTCCGCCTCCAAGGGATATGCCTCCTCCACCTCCAATGGCGCCACCTCCACCTCCTGTGATACCAACGCCGAATCCTCCACCTCCGCCACCGCCTCCGCCACCTCCTCCACCGCAACCAACGCCGCCACCGCCACCTCCGCCACCTGGTGCACCGTACGTCGAGCACGGAGGAGGACTGTAGTCGTATTGGGGTTTTCCATGGGTGTGCGCTAACAGCGCAACTGCTAACTGATGTAACAAAAAAATGTCTTGTACTTGTTGTCGTGTTGTTAGTAAAGCTGAATTACTGGATTTGATTACTTCGAATCATTGATTGTAGTGAATGAATAGATAACTGAATATGTGTTTTAGCTGTATTTGAAGTACAGAATGGGCTAAGATTCAATTAGGATCTCAGAAGCCCAAAAATGAATAATTTTTGGTTTCAAATTTTACAACATAACAAAACTGCCTTTTGGACAGACTTACAGTTTGGATGAGAATTGAAAGAAATTGATTTTTCTTTAATTGTTTTGTATTTATAACAATTTTCTCGATTTTTGTTGCTGTGGGTCAGAGTTAATTCGATTATTGTCACATTTTTGACCAATTAAGCATCTAATTATGATACCTGGCGATATCATTCTGTTTTATTTATCGAAATCATCAATTCATGTGAAGTTAGATGCAAAATAAAGTGCGAGGTTGTGCTAAAGCATTTTATTTGTTATTTTTTTGTTGATTAGACGTTGGTTTTGAGAGCCGTACTACTTGCAGTTTTAGCAAGAAGAAATGAGCATTATTTTAATTATGTTATTATAGATTTTACATTCTCTGTAGGGTATATCCCTAATGAGGCTCCGTAGCATATACTGGATAGGTATGGATCAGCATACGAATTTGTTTTTGTTAAAACTAACCAAACACATAATTTATGTTTTAGATTTATGCTGTAAAACCTGTTGTAAGATAAAAGTTGTAAGATAATAGAAATTTTTGAGCTGATCAATAAAGATATGATTATAAGCATTTTGCTTATGCTGTTATATTGTAAGCTGCTTAAACTGCTTAAGAATCTCCTCGAATTATGAAAAATTATTTTTATTTTGCTCTTTTCCATATTTGTTATACTCTTTTAGCGGACTACTGGCGGAACCATTTTAGACTAAATGGGTAGCGTGGCTATATGGCACTCTGTAATCTGTATATTCTTGATAATACAGGTAATTGGTTAATTTAGTTTTTTTATTTTTTACTTCTTGTTAAAATATGTTTTGTATATTTTTACTTTTTTGCGGCTTTTTATTATTGTCGTTTTCGCATTGTTTCAGCTTACTTAAGGTGCTATTTTCCAAAAATAAATTATTCTAAGTACGTTCTCAACTGATCAATTGTATAAAATCGAATATGGTAATTCGTTATTAATGCCTTCCAAAGTAAATATACTGCCATGGCTTTTTACATGACCGATTTTTAGGTTGAGATTTGTTGAATAAATACACACATTATCAATTCTCACAAATAACTCATAAATATCGGATTCTGCCAAGTTAATTATAAGGACACATAGTTAAAACAAAAGTCATTTTATTATGGTGATCAATGAATTTTTACCTGAAAACAGCTATTACCGAATCTATTTGCATTTTCAACATTATTGCATATCATATTGTCCATTCTTAACATGACCGATTTAGAGTAAAAATCACTAGGTGTAGCAGTTTTTCCCGAAATTTTTACCCAGCCTCACGGACACACACATACATACAGACGTTGACACATAGTAGTGCTAGCCTTGTACTTTTGTAATGTGTATTTGGTTTTTATCATTTTATGTTTATGATGTAGTTCAAATAAACTTAAAGAATAATGTAAATTTTAAATAATTCCTCTTTAAATTGTTCATCGGCATACAACTGTACAACTTTATCTTAATTTTACCGTTTGTATTTTATTTTTCAATAAACGAGAAGCCTCGGCATTCGTATAAAAGTTATCCTGACATCCTGTATACTCAGTTCATTTTCGGACTCATTCACAGATTTTTGACTTATTTTGCCTCTTGTTTCCTAGGTACTTGACATTAATTTTTTAACATCACATGTATTTTCGTTAATTATATGAAACTAAAAAACTGTTTTCATTGTTTAATGAACTTTTGATGAACTGTTTTTATCATATGACGATTCGTGGAGCAGATTTAAATAGATACTGAATTTTTGTGTGCGCTCGATTCCATTTCGAAATAAGGATAAATCCGGGTAAACCAGCAAAAATTAATGAGCTTTCCGGATTTGTCCTCATGACAGTTCGCCCGGCATAGAATACTGACTAGTCTCGCGAGTACAAATGTTATTACAGTAGGGCTGACATACGTACATCGTAGATGTACGTAAAGAAATAATATAAAATGAAAAAAAAACACAATTCCCTCTGGATAAACACATTATAAAAATACTGAGAAAAAATAGTAAAAAAATCAGTAAAATTACTTATTTCTGACAGATTCGTAGGTTTTATTGATAAAATAAGAAATGCCAATAAGTACCTAAATGATTATAAGTAGTTATGTTGATATTCAACTAGTTGAGGATACAGTTTAGATTTTAGACGGGTCTTTTAGATAACATATTTGAAATTTAAATTGGTACGTATCTCTAAATGAATTGAATGAAATACGTATTATACTGTTACATAGAAAGTGCAATTGCAACAACGCGCTGCACTTCTTTACGCAATTGGGAAGAATACTGAGCAAATATCCATTCAACGCGCGGCTTCATCGTTATTCGATTACCATAAATGTAAATTTGGTGCATATAGAAACGCACCTTTTTTCTTCGCCGCACATCTCAACGAGTATATTAAGATCTCCTTTCGTTTTCATTATATGTAAGTACTGGGCTAGTTATTTACTATATTTATGGTCAATGGACCCCGCGTTACGCAAGGTAAAAATACTTGGTCCACGATATATGACTTTGCGAAAAGCGAACAATCTAAATAAATTACCCACCTGAAATTCGTACTGCGTCGAGTTTGGTAATTAGATTACGCGAAGTTGGTGAAGTAAATTTCGTAGTAATTTGGGAACTAGTAGTTTTCGGTTAGCATGTGTTTATAATTCGCAATGTGTTGCAGATTGCGGTAGCTTGAACTTTGGAACAAGTTAAAATCACATTATACAACTTGGAAATGGCTTTTCTTGAGGTGTATTGTTCAATTAGGTACGTATATCGTCGCTTCTATCTTCGTCTGCAATTTTGATGTGCTCATTTGATAATTTAATAACTTAGAGCTAATGGTTAAATATCGATTTGCACAAATGTAAGTAAAAATGTTGGAATTCTAATGTTAACTCAAATTGCAAATATTTCATCTCGGTCTTCTATATCAAGTGCCACTCATTCCTTTTGAAGCCACTGTTTAGATTCTATTGAATCTCAGCTTGGCGTATTTTGATAATAAACCGGTCTTTTTATAGCTTCCCTCAAAATAAAATAAAATTGTATATTGTAAACTTTCAAAAAGATGCGTAGATTTGTAGCGTAGCAGATATTCCTTAGAACTTACTTTAGACTAATTGTTATCTATTTACCTCCTGGATCTTAATACCCCGTTTCTCAAGCTACACTTTTAACAATTCCCTGAATAAAAAATAAAATAAGTCATTTTGAGGAATATTTACCCAATTTTTCTTATATGTACTATATTATGAACTAAAACCATGACAAACAAAAGACATTTTACAATTTCACTACAAGCTAATAAAAAAGTATTGTCATAGATAATTACTCGAAAAAAAACGTATATTTGTAAAATTATTCTGAACAAAATAGTGGTAACCAGTTGTAATTTTTAGGAGCGATTATTGAATTTATCTGTAGGCCTGACGATAATTATTTCTATACCAATTACTTTTCTCGTCAGCACACTTAAACCAAAATCATTCCACAAAACAGAAGGAATTTTATAGTTTTACCATGCCCATCAAAACCGTCACAAGAACTCCCAAACAAATGCATAGATTTTCAATAGCAGATAGCCATTACATCTTACTGAATGAAATTGACGCTTGAAAAATATTTAAAAAAGAATAGCAGAACTATTTTTACGTACAATACATAGCACTTAAATCATTAACTTGATCAAATCTTAGCTTGTGAAATTAGCATTTCACATTTCGACAATCACGTGGCAGAAATTATAAATAGAATCTAATTTTGGAGAATAAATTTAAAAAAAATGAAAAAAAAAAAGAAAACAACATTATTGCACTGATTTGGTTCGTAAGTAATCACCCTGTCGTTGTATACAAAGGCTCGTTTGGTGTATCCATTGGTCAACTCATAGTCAATGGCTTGTTGTGGCAACTACTTGCAGCCTGTATACAACAGCAGTGAGAACTTTAAACTACTGATCTGTTAAATCTATTTCAACTTAATCAATATTTTGTTTTTCTCTTATTCTTTTTTTCCTAGATAATTTAATGTTTGTCGCATTCTTTTGGCTGTAATGTAGCGTCATCTATTAAAAAAATACTAATTACGCATATTTATACATAGCACTGTAGCGGACCAAGAAATATTGTAATTGGAAATGTAAAAAGACACTGATGGAGTTTATTTCAAATTTAAAATATGACGATTTTACTGTTAAGATAAACATAACTTTCCAAATCAATTCAACTCCTCTATTGAATTTTAATATCAACAATCCATTGCTTTTAGATAAGATGAATGAGAAAACTTTCTAAAAATGACGCAGGAACGACGGCACAACAACAAAAAAAAACAGTTGAGTTATAAATTAACGATCTTATGAATAACTTGCCTAAATTTAGAAAACGTTATTTTATAACCTTCTTAAATATGTACGTTATGGCCCATAACATTTCATGACCTGTCATTAATAACAATTAACTTCAATTATGTTTTTACACTGGTAAAGTAGCGAAAGATGACAACAAGCAGTTATTCCTGAGCACCCTGAACGAAGGTTACATTAGACAGCTATACCATTCTTGTAATTCATCTCCAGTAATCCTGTACGTTATTAGTACTAATCTTAGTTATCTGTTACAGAATTAAAAGATTAAACACTACACTCACCACCACTAGAGGCTTCATCTTCACTACCGGTGGAACAAAGGTTCGTTGAGTGTCTACTTGCAGACCGTATCCAATGCACCTTTTTATATGTCGTGGTTGCACACATAAAGTGCCATCAACCCCCTCCCTAGGACGTGCAGAAGCGGCCGCGACGTCTTCCTTCTTAACGCAATTGTCTGTTTTAACATTTAGATAAGTGAAATTCGGGTCACAACCTCTCACCGTTGTTGTCTGTATGCCGAAGACTTCTCGCCCGGCTACGTGTATAACGCCTCACACACGCGTCTAACATAAACTCAACTCCAGAATACGTCGATTACGTATCGACCTGGACGAGACCGGAATTCTCAGAAAGAACGAAAACGCAAGCATTCTTTAAAAAATACATTTATTTGTCACCGTGTATTTTTTTGCGAAATATAAAAATAATTATTTTAATAAAATAAAATACATATTTATAATAATAATAATAGCCTATACGCAATGAGAAAAATATTTACAAAACATATGAGATGAGACTATCACATCCCAGGTCATGATTTACGGAACATGTCCCGCTGTACCCGTAAGAACCTAGCGTTTAAATGTTTCTAGTATGGTCCTGGTTGATGTCCAGGTGGGCCATAGCTTGCGGAGACGCTGCTTTGGCTCTGGGAGCTTTGAGAGAAGTCCGCGACGCTGGACCCAACGGAAGACGTACCAACGTTAGCGATCACCTCGGAACCGTGATCGAGGACCTGATGACCACCACCAGTTGAGGTGGTTTGCTTCTGAGTCTTGTATTTGATGAAGTATACTTCTGGTTTGGATGGTTGGGTTGGAGCTGGAGTTGGGAAGTGGATGTCAGGTTGGTCATCGGGTTTCTTCACCAAAACGTATACAAGGGTCTTCTCTTCATTCTGAGGTTGGAGTGGGATTACTGGAGCGGTTGGGGATGGTGGAGCTGGGGCCTTGATGAAGATAATCTTGTAGTGCTTTTGGGCTGGGGCATAAGAGTGTGGCCTTTGTACATGGACCTCTTCAGGCTCTGGTGGTGGAACATGGACGTAGATGTGCTTTTGGACTAGAGTGGCTCCGTGACCGCCACCGAACGAACCAGAGGATTGAGCAAAAGATCCAGATGATTCACCAAAGGATCCAGAAGATTGCCCAAAGGATCCAGAGGATTGACCAAAGGATCCAGAGGATTGACCAAAGGAGGAACCGCCATGACCAAAGGAGGAACCACCGACTGAACTACCTCCGAAGGAACCACCTTCAACGGCACCACCAATAGCACCACCGTTGAAGGAGTGTCCTCCTGCAGATCCTCCATTGAAAGATGATGATCCTCCGTTGACTGAGGAGAAGGATGATCCGCTGGTGTAGGAATGTCCACCGCCGACGCCTCCGGAGCCACTTACACCGCCAATTTGTCCGCCAAAACTACTACTACTTCCATGGCCAATAGATTGAGAGATGTCTATAGCACCGACGCCTCCAGCTGATGGGCCTGCTCCGATTGAACCGGAAGAAATCCCAACTGCAGGTCCAGCACCACTGGTGAATGACACTCCCGGTTTGTTGTAAACGTACTGAGGTCGTCCGTAGACAAGAGCTACCAACGTAGCCGCCAACTAAACAAAAGAGCAATCACGGTAATCCTGATGCTATCCGAGAGGTGAAGCAGTCACTTTTACTTACCACAAAAGCCCTCATGTTTGATACAGACCCAAGTAACCCGGTCGTTACCTGAGAATCGACACAAATTGAATGATGTTAATTCACGAAAAGCAGACGTATTTTATAGCTCATCTTCATCCCCACCGGGCCGGCATCTGTAGGCCCGGTCATTTCAGGTCCCCTTAAAGATTTTTGGGTGGTGAAAAATCGGGTCACATCCTCTCACCGCCGCTTTGTGTGCTGGCCACGCCAAACAGCACCGCCGCGGATCTGTATCACTCGATTCCGGTCGTAGAGTTCGGATGGAACGCGCGCCTAAACGAAAGTCTTCAGTCTTGACCCTGTCCGGACCGGACCTCTTCCATCGACCGGCACGTCGACCAAATACCACGGATTACACTTTCGATTGTGCAGACACGAGCCGAGGAAGACGGTTCATCGCTTTTTTACGTACCTCACGTACCATTCGCGTCTCCATGTCAACTCGAAGATGTGATGAAGTGAAGACGGTTTATCTTTACATATTATTCGTCGGATATTTGTGAAGAACAATCAACAAAGTGCCAGAAATACAGTTACATTTGTTTATCTTTAAGCGAATGGTGTGTAATTGTAATTTTGTTATACCATCATTCTAACGCTGGTATTGACAAAATTCTCCAAAAAAGGTCTGCTTTGCAAATGTGTGCTTCTTGTAGAAAGTGATAAAGTGATGAAAATTTACCGGTAAAATCAAAATTGGCAATATGTCTGGTAATTGGAAGTGGTAGTATTTACCAGTAATATTACTCATTACTACACAGAAAGAGAATAAATAATATGAGAAGGCACATAATACTATAGTCTTGCTTATTTAATTTTGATTATATGTACTAACTATATTATTGCTACAATCATTACCATAATCAAGGTCATATTCCTGGCACAAGTTAAGACGAACAGTAAACTTGACAATTGTCACAACAGTAATAGTGGTAACTTACGTAACCATACGTTGAGTGTTACGTTTGGAAAATATTACAATCAAAAGAATATAATAATCTTAAATTATCTAAAAATTATAAAAAGATATTGCTTTAAAAATGATGTGCCGTATTTCTCTCTGTCTATAAATAATCGATCTGAGTGTCAATGTGTTTTGTTTTATCAAGACAACCTGCCTCTGACATCAAACATGTCACATAGATGTCTAGATCTCAGTATGAAAAAGCTCAAACACGTGAAACGTTAAAAGCGTTGTCAGCTTAAGAATGCAATTCTCCACTTCGAACAAAACACCAGATATTATCTAAAAGGAAACAAATTTTTAGGACTTAGTAGGATGTCATGGGTGCCAAAGGAGTCCACAGATACGTTTACAATGAAATTGTTATAAATGATTGTAGTCGAAGTTGGCGGTGCACAAAATTAAGGTCTGCCGGTTCATGTGAACTAAATACAACTATGACACCACTGTTCTATACGCAACTGTTAAATTGGTTGCATAACCTAATGTAAGTTTGATACTTGTTTGAGTAAAGCGGCAGAAATATAGTAACATGGGCATGGCCTACTTCGACTGAAATCATTTATAATGACCCTTTATATGAGCCGTAGATTAAATAATTATTGGTTATTATGTTATAAAGTCTGCAATACAAACGTTGGAGTTTTTAAGTACTGAAAAATCAACACAGCTATCCTGTTTTCTTATGCAGGGACAAATACCTCAGTTCGACAAAAATCCGGGGTGTATGAAGCTTGCCTAAAATATCGGTGATTGGCTTACAAGCAACTTCTTTTACGTTTCGGAAAATGGTTTCCCAAGGAGAGTATATTATATTATGATTAATTGGATGATACGAATGGAATTGTGTTTTTTTAGATTAAACCGAAAATGGAAGTAGTAGCTATTAAATAAGTCTTCGTTAATCAGCCACGAGAACTGGAATGGAGTCTTATAATAATATATTCGAAGACCGTCGTCGTCTAGAATAGTCTAGATTGTAATCTTGTTACATAGTCTGCGCCATACCAGCTAATTAAAACATCGGATCACTATGCCTATGCGGCTTAACTGACCTACTATGTCTACGAGAATTTCTTAAGTATGCTACTTACGTATGTTATTTATATGTATTTGTGTGTAAGACATTTGTCAAATTGGAAGATTAACACAAACAAAATTATGTAAACTTAAGAAATTACATAGTAAAATGAATACGTAAATAATACTCAAGTGTGTTTGTTTATATGAAATTTAATATTGTTAAATAAAACAAACATCAACCAACATAATTGCGCACTAGTTGTTCAAGTAAGAAGGATGAAAATAAATGTATTATTTATTACAAAAAGGGGTATAAAAATGAAAAATTTAATAGTAAATGCAATCCTTGAAAAATAACTATTATAGAAAACAGGGCACAGGTGCATATCGTAACTTCTATTTGTGCGAATCGATTTTCAATAAAACGTACCTAGCAGTAACTTTAATACCAAAATATTCCAGTCGTAAACTCCAGTTTATGTTTATATTTAACATATCATACGAGTAAGATGTCATGAAGGATTGATTAGTAAATTATTGAATAATTGTTTTAATATTCATTGCAGTGTAGGAGAAACACAAACGTACATGAGTTTGGCTCGTTAAAACACAGGTCCATTGTGTCGTTGAATACTAATGTTTGCGATAATCGATCTGGCTGCCCTCATCTAAATTCATCGGACAAATTTAATTAACATAAATCTGTTTCTTCGCACGTGTTTCAAAAAGGATCAATGACAGGGTCGATGAAGGGTGGCTGAACGAAGATAGATAAAAGTTTGCATCTCAGAGCTGGATTATTTTTATGATCGTGATAATTTAATAAAGATTTGCTTAACTTTTTACTTTATCACACGCAGTATGTAAAGTATTGTAATCATGCCAAAAAAATTTTTTGAGATTTTAGCGGAAATATGTCTTTTTGGGTCCCCTGAACATTTTTTACCAAGGTACAAAAAAATGTCTGTGTGTGTGTGTGTGTATGTGTGTGTGTATGTGTATGTGTGTGTGTGTGTGTGTGTACCCGTTTTTGTGGCGACGATTCTGGAGAAACTACTAAAGGTATCGGGACGAAACTTCATATTTAGAAGTTTCATAACCAAACTTAGAGCTGAAAAGCTTTCTGTTGAAAAGAGTCCAAAGGAACCGATGGTTTACTCATAGCATTTTTCGAAGATTTTGCAAATGAGCCGCTATTTGTGTAATGTCGTCGAAATAGTTAAATAATAAATTAAAGGAGAGGAAATTTTCTATAATTTATGTATATGACATTTTTTGGTAGAATTTATAGTTTAGCTGCATGAGCAAATTCTATTTCATCGAGATCGGTCGTACTGCTTTAAAACTAGTAGCCAGGATATGTCAGATTTTTTGATTCTAATGACAGTAGCTAGTGTCAAACGCTAATGTTTTGAAAATACTACTGTCAATATAGGCTGCGTTCGGATAATGAACACCGTTACACTTTTTACACCCAATAACACGTAAGTGTCATTTGGACGGTGTACCCGGTGTTAACGGAGTACAATATCCGAACGCATCTTTAATCGAGATATCTGTCTAGTTCTACTAGGTTTATTTTAATGCAGACATAGCCGATCTCGATCAAATAGAATCTCATGCAGCTAAACTATTAATTTTATATATAGTATGATAAAGTCATGTGCCTGGCCACATCAGATTTTTTTAAGAGCGGGGGCCAATTTCTGCGCTATTGATTTTTCAATCATAAACGCTTCAAATGGACCAGCTGTGAACCACCAGCCCAGATCGTCGTGAATATAAATGATTCTAAATTAACGTAAATCACGATAATTTAAGTTTTATATTTTCGACATTACGAGCTTTACACAAAAGTTTTAAAGGGTAATATATAGTCTGATTTTTTTCCATTTTTTATTGGTTTAAATGTAGTAAAAACATGCCAAGAATATTGTCCGATAGCATCCATTGTTGAGAAAAAAGTGCTCCTAAAAGACGAATTTTGGCAGCAAGTCCAACCGCTTCAAAATGACAAATTGAGTTTTGGAGTGGGTTTCGCCCTTTTCACTCATTACCGGCGGTGCGAAGGTACACTATACAGTTTCTAAATGAGGTACAGATGGCGTTAGTTGGTAATTTGAACACAATATTGAACATATGTTGCCTGTGGAGACAGTGCACTGCTGAGCCGATATTTTGTCATAAAAACTATAATAGAAAATGTACATATCGACCCATGCAACGAAGACTATAGTAACTACATAGGGATTGCACTTGAGTTACGATAGTCTTCGTTGCATGGGTCGATATGCTCTATCGGAAAAGGAAACAATTTTTCCAATTTTCCTTCTTTGTGTATTGTGAGGAATTGCCATAAAAGTATGCAACAGAACGGCCTAATAGAAAAAAATGTGGCCAGGCACTTAACTTTATCATACAATATAAATTAATAGTTTAGCTGCATGAGAATCTATTTGATTCAGATCAGTCGTGCCTGCATTAAAATAAAACTAGTTAGCCAGGATTTAACAGATATTTTGACACTATTGGTAGTCGGTATTGTCAAAGCATCAGCATTTGACACTACCTACTGTCATTAGAATGAAAATATTTGTCAAATCCTGGCTTACCAATTTCATATCAATGCAGATGCGACCGATCTCGATCAAATAGAATTTGCTCTTGCAGCTAAACCATTAATTTTACCAAAAAATGTCATAGGCATATTCAGAATTTCCTCTACTTTAAATTATTATTTAACTATTTTGACGAAATTACAGAAATTGTGGCTCATTTGCGAAATCCTTGAAAAAGGCTTTGAGTAAACATGCAGTTCAGACATTTTTTTGTACCTTGGTCAAATATGTTCAGGGGGCTCAAAGGGACATATTTCCGCTAAAATCTAAAAATTTTTTTTCGGCACGATTACAATACTTTATTATACTGCGTGTGATAAAGTAATATCATACTGCGTATGATAAAATAATATCATACTGCGTATGACAAAATAATATCATACTGCGTATGATAAAGTAAAAATTGTAACGGTGCTGAAGGTGCCAAAATTAAACTGTGAATTTCAATTTTAAGACGTCGATTTGAACAAGTTTTGTAATGTTTAGTAAACAATGTTGGCATATTCAACTGCTTTTTACTTTATCATACGCAGTATGTAAAGTATTGTAATCGTGCCAAAAAAAATTTTTGAGATTTTAGCGGAAATATGTCTTTTTGGGTCCCCTGAACATTTTTTACCAAGGTACAAAAAAATGTCTGTGTGTGTGTGTGTGTGTGTGTATGTGTGGATGTGTGTACCCGTTTTTGTGGCGACGATTCCGGAGAAACTACTAAAGGTATCGGGACGAAACTTCATATTTAGAAGTTTCATAACCAAACTTAGAGCTGAAAAGCTTTCTGTTGAAAATGGTCTAAAGGAACTGCAGGTTTAGTCTTAGCATTTTTGAAACATTTTGTAAATGAGCCGCCATTTCTGGAATTTCGTCGAAATAGTTAAATAATAAATTAAAGAAGATGAAATTCTGAATAATTTATCACTATGACATTTTTTGGTACAATCAATAGTTTAGCTGCATGAGCAAATTCTATTTCATCGAGATCGGTCGTACTCCTTTAAAACTAGTAGCCAGGATATGTCAGATTATATGTCAGATATGATTCTAATGACAGTACGTAGTGTCAAATGCAAATGTTTTGACAACCTACTGTCAATATAAGCTGCGTTCGGATATAGTATACCGTACACTTTTTACACCCAATAACACGTAAGTGTCATTTGGACAGTGTACCCTGTGTCAGCGGAGTACAATATCCGACCGCAGCTTTATTCGACATATCTGTCTAGTTCTACTAGTTTTATTTTAATGCAGACATAGCCGATCTCCATCAAATAGAATCTCATTCAGCTAAACTATTTATTTTATATATGGTATGATAAAGTCATGTGCCTGGCCACATCAGATTTTTTACTGTGTTCTTATTTTTGGCTAAAATAGGGTAAAATTGATTGATTAGAAACCGCAAAATAAGTGTAGATTTTGTCTTTTTACCGTCTAAAATAACGCACACAACTGGTCTCCAGATGATTTTATACAAATCTAGTTTTTTTTTGCTGTCCTACAAAAATTGTATTTGTAATTTTACCCTTTTTTATCTTGTTTCGCTAAATAGCTATTTCATGCTGCTTTTACCTGTTTGTGTGAAATCATTGTACGCCCGCTCCCGTCCGGCAGCCGTGTCTCGTATGAAAAGGCACGAAGAGTTTGTCGACTTTGTGTAGCGGTACGTCTTTGAATTCGACTTGTTTTGTTATGATTCGTATTTTCATTCTCAGCATTAAAAATAAAAATGTAAGCATTGAATACAGTAAATTATTAAGTTTAATACCAACTTGTGGTTAAAAGTTGTTGTGGGGTAATTGTCTGCCATATATGGTAGGTACATAGTATAGCTCTGTCAACAAATCAACGGATAATTTTCCTAATTCTCGGCAAGTATTTTAAATGTAAATGATAAATTAGTAATATTTTTTTTTATTATCTCATTGCTTGATGGCAATTACAATGCAAATATATCTTGGACGGCTATTAGTGGAAGAACTATCTGTAATAACCATTATTTATTACGAAAAACTGAAAATTGTCTTTCCATAATTTTTAACTAAAAAATTGCACCAAATCTGAAACTGAGCTGGCATTGTAATAGCAATATAAACCAAAAATTAATTTTAATGATTGTAATTGAGTTGCTCCTTGCTAATTGGAGTAGTTGACGGGAGAACAGTGTATGCTTTTTAAAACTTTATGAAGATTGTAATTATTTTGATTGTTTTCACCTTACAATGGCTACGAATGAACTTAGCTGACAACGCCGACGAACAGCAATATTTCGAAATAGAAGTGAATGGTTTCGCTATAATTAATAGTGCAGTCGCATAAAACTGAAAGTAGATCCACCTAAAACCTATTGTTTATTTAATGATCAATTTATATGGAGTTATATAAATAAAGCTATTAAAGTAACTAACCACTGTCTTGTTAAGAATTCATAAAACCATTATTTTGAAACCATGCGTTTTCTACATATAATGATAATAATTTCTCGACAGTTTAAAGGTAAAAATCATATTTTGTAACATTTTATTGCAACACGAATTAATAGTAACTATATACTCATAAATGAGTATCTTTTACGAGGTGGCGATCAATAAATGTTCAAAATATTTTCTTAAAAGCCCTCTAAAATGCATTAATTTACTGGAAAATATGATTACATTTAGTAGTATTTCAGATTAGAAGTCAGATTTTCTTAATAATTTGTGTTTCAGATATTTCTAACTAGACTGTTTGAATTTGAATATGGTCTGAGTTACAATGGAAATATACTCCACGCAAAAATAAGGGGTCCTGGTTCAAGTCAAGGCTGAATTATTATTCAATTTACGTCCTTCCTTTATTGCATACAAATAATCAATATTTACAGCAATGGTCTTTGAATATGTTCTTATCTTAGTCTTTTTTTATAATGTATATCATGAATACCACAGATGCTTACGCTGACAAAGCAATTTCGAATAAGAACTACACTACATAAATTATCCTTCTACGATAATAAAATGATTGCACTCCCAAGTAACGCTCAATTAAACTTTACTATCAATGGTAGCAAATACATTATTCGAGTTAATCCTATTCGAATCATAAAAGCATTGATTGCACAGCAATATTGACATTTATTGATACCACTTGGCATCCGGTTGACATTTGCTGCAATTAGCACCGTTACTTAAAAATATCTTCGGATAGACGTTTACACTTCACAGTAATTCTTAAGCAATTAATATTAGCCGTAACCTATTATTATTTATGTAACATGTTACGGAGAAGATCAAATGCAGTTTTTACTTGACAAATAATGTCGTATTCTTTAGAATAGTTATATTCGAGTTTGCTTATTTTCGGCTGCTGTAATGCCATGTTTATTTGGTCTTATAGACCAGGCAATAGAGATTTTTGCGTGACAAAAATACTAGCAGGAAGCCGACTGTCCTAGGTCACGTGGAACAGTCCGTAGATGTATTGTGATGTTTCCTACTCGCAAATATCATTTCTTAATTTGTTATAAACGAAAAACCTAAAAAAATCGTGTTTTTACGTTTTTCGCTTGTAAAAACTGAACCGATGCAGCAATCTTGATGCTTTCTGTAGACGAATTGTAGAGAATGAAAAGACGAAAAAAATTAACCCTGCACGGACTCGATTAAATCAATATTAACGGAGGAAATTCGCAAAAACCGGAAAAATCTGCGCTTTTTTCAAACATTTATAACCCCGCCATTTTCAAAGTTGTAGCGGAGGCTTTTCGCGTGAAAATCGCGATTGATGGGTACTTTGAGTCTGGACAACCCAGGCGTTGTCCGATTATTAGTTTTTGCATAATTGATTTGAATATTTTTATGCAATATGTTTCGGCGAACCTGGATGCGTCGAAGGTGGTCCGATTTTAATTATTTTTACGTTTCTCGGAAGTAGAGGTATGGTGCTACAAAACGTCTATATTGATTTTGCGTTAAAATGTTGCGAAATAGGAGAAAAATGCTTGCAAACATGACCGAAAACTGCCGCGCGCTCCAATGCCGTCGAGTAGTGAGGGCAGGCGGCCGACGCGGCCTCGCAGCGCGCTTGTATTACTATAGATACGCGCTTCCCCGCGTAGACCGCCTACCCCCACTACTGGACAGGTTTGGAGCGCGCGGCAGTTTTCGATCATGTTTGCAAGCATTTTTCACCTATTTCGCAACATTTTAACGCAAAATCAGAATAGACGTGTTGTAGCACAATACTTTCGAAATACGTAAAAAAATTAAAGTCGAACCATCTCCGACGCATCCAGGCTCGCCGAAACATATTGCATAAAAATATTCAAATCGCAATTGTGCAAAAACCAATTATCGGACAACGCCTGGGTTATCCACACTCAAAGTACCCATCAATCGCTACTTTTACGCGAAAAGCCTCCGCTACAACTTTGAAAATGGCGGAGTTATGAATTTATAAAAAAAACGCAGATTTTTCCGGTTTTTCCGCATTTCCTACGTTAATGTTAATTCACTCGAGTCCCTGCAGGGTTAATTTTTTTCGCCTTTTCATTCTCCACAATTCGTCTGTTGAGAGCAATCTTGATGCTCAGTTTTTTTCAAGCAAAAGACGAAAAAACACGATTTTTTGAGGTTTTTTGTTTATAAAAAATTAAGAAATGATATTTGCGAGTAGGAAACACATCACAATACATCTACGGACTGTTCCACGTGACCTGGTACCGTCGGCTTCCTGCTAGTATTTTTGTCACGAACTTAGTCATTTTCTGCTCTATTGCATGGTCTATTATTACGATATATACATACATGATAAAATTTAGCGCTAAAAATTCAATTTAATGATTAGGGTGTACAGAGGAGTGTCATGTATGTACATAAAACACGTTTTGATAGTGCCTTTAATCACAGGTTAAAATAACAATAGATAATTAATGATGTGCTGTCACCAGTTTAACGAAGGGTAGATCACACGTCAACGCGTTCACGCCATGAAATCCGTACATGGGTTACAAGAATAAAGAGCGTACGAGCATGCATTATCCAGTGTCAGGTCATTCGAACCATCATCATAAATATTAGAAAGGCCATTAAAGGCGAATGGAGGGCCCATACCTACTACATATTTCATAATAACAGTGTGTAATAGTCATTGATGGAACGACCTGCTCTCGACCCGAAATAGTGTGAACAAGTGATGAGTTTAAGAGGTGAAGAGTAGCAATATTTGTAAATCATTCCGCAAGCGTGGGTTCTGCGATAGTATAAATGGATTTCGAATAGAGGACTGCGCTATTGTTGCCGAAGGCACCGGGGCAAGGCCAACAGAATTGATCTGAGCACACGTTTGGTTTCCACTTCTGTTATTTTTTCAACGAATGGCATTATTCGGCCCGACAAATTAGGGGTGCGCACGACAAATTTCGGTACCTTAACGACAAAATATGCATTTGAACGACAAAATATATGTTTTAACGACAAAAAATGTAAATAAACGACAATACTTGTATTTAAACGATAAAATCAGCAAACCATGTGATTTAACCTCAAATACCATAAATGACAGCAGTTTGACAAGCAGCGCCGCTAGGCCAGCCGTACAAACCTTCTTCCATACTCCTACAGTGTGCTACCGTTAAAAGTGTGGTTATATGTAATTTCTTTTAAGTTCGCAGAAGGACTGTTCAGTCAGTCTTCAGGTAAGTTATAATTATAAATTATATATGATTTGAGTTATAGATAATATGGACAACAAAATACAACTAGAAATCGAACAGTTTTGGGCAATTGCATGATCATTTTAACTAAAATATTTTTTTACAGTTCAAGTTCGACCGTATAATAATAACAGGGTCTTTACCCTGTAACATTTGTTATTATGTCAATTATTGTGGTGCTTATTCTTTGTACTGCAATTTCGTATGCAGGACTCTCTCAATTTGTTCATTTATATCAATACTTAATTGCTGTGAAATTTGAGATATATCGATACAGTAATCATATTAAAAAGGAAATATTTTGGTTTGTTTACTATAATAAATTGACATACCACAGTTCTTAACTTACATAAGAAAAATAATCGATGAACTAATGAGTCAGAGCACTTTACATATTTCCAAGTAGATACTTAAGTTGTCAAAAATACAATAATCTAAGTTAAGTACCATCAATAAACACAATCGAACAGTCTATGGAGAAAACCCTACCAAAAATAGTTTTTACTTGCTCGATTATGTTCATTGTTGGCCAGCATAGTCACTTAGCTTCGACCATTGTATTTTTGACAAATTAAATACTTGTAAATATGTGAAATGCTTTGATATCGAGATGCATTGTCACAAAAATGTCATAAATATTACACATGTTCTACTAAATCAAAAGATAAAAATATTCAAATACCCAATAATTCTAGATATTTCAAATATAGAACGTACGGATATATATTTATTGTACTTGAAATATAGTTTATTTGTTGTGCTTTTATTAAATTTTTACCCCACACTACAGCTGTTAATTAAGTTTTATAAAACCAAAATTAAATCATTAAAACTCAAAAATCAAACCAATACTTTTCGCAAACAGTTTCAGAAAGTAAAATTACATAATTTGTCGTGCTAGTCAATGAAACTGCCGTTAAGAGTCCCTAATTTGTCGTGCTGAATACATATTCTGTCGTGTTAACAATTGTCGTGAGGAATACCAAATTTGTCGTGCTGAGTACATATTTTGTCGTGCACAATTTGTCGTTGAGAATACCTAATTTATCGGGCCGATATATATTCCCCTTTTTCAACCAGCGATCGACATTCAAACTTGACTATTTTTTTTATTTATTTAATAGGTGCATTACAATCTAGTCATAATTGACTAATGATTAACTTAATTCTAACTTATTTTACTAATGTAACTTAACCTAACAGGCAACCATTAATGTCTCTCCTAGTTGATCCTGGTATACTGGTCACGGTTTTCTTGAGCACTACATAGCACTGTATCTGCTTTTAGAACAGACACTGGTTGTAAGTGCATGTAAGTGCATTGTAAGCACTTACTCTGCTTTTGCCACGTACTCACATTCAAAAGGCTTCTTTTTCTTGAGTCTTTCTCTCTTTTTTCTTTGATCAATTAGGTGTTGTAGAGGAGCTGGATGGCCTCAACGTTTACGTGATGATGAAGCCTGTCCTCGTGACATCTTGCAATTTTTGTATTTCTTTCTCCATTTTGATGTCCTTATGGAAATCATCATTCCTAATGTACCAAGGCTATGCATCTTAATACTTCATTTTGCAAGGTCTGGACAATTTTAATATTACTTTTTTTAGCTTGAACGTGACAAAAGCTCTGGATCGGGTTATTTAAAAAACAATTTTTTCTTATAAAATACAGGTATTTATATCAAATTCAGTTTGCTTTTTATTTACACGTCATTAACATTTTAGGATAACAAGCCAATAAATTTCTTACTGATTTTGATGATCTCTTAATTGTCTTACTGGAGGCATGCAAGTGTTAAAAGTTAAAATAGTCGATAACTCTTGTTTCAGACATTATTCTAACACAAGCTGGATACAAATTTGGCAGTGGAAATTTTAAATTGTGCAATGGGGATCTCAAATTTGTACAGTAATTAATTGTTGGGCTTCCAGTGTTTATAAATTGTATAATGTAATTCTTTCTATTTTATAAAATTGGCGACAAAACTTTATCTAAAAGATTTATTAAATAAAAAAACCTCAAACATTCAACAGAAGTTTCAATGTATTTTCTTATTTTTATCTTATTTATTATGTCCATCATAAAATGGCATTTCAGCTATTTGTTATAAGCAGCTATAAGAAACGGCACTGCCAAATGTTCAGGAAATATAGTTAATTAGTTTGGCACTTTTATTGTTATTGTATGTAGAGATGTCCCTTTATTAAAATGTCAGGTTTAACAGTTATAAAATACAACAAATATGACCAAATGGCTAATAGATTTGACGCTACACAACTGCTCGTTTCAAATCCAAACGCTCACGTATATTGTCGCGATGAAATGCTGTCAGCGCTTCAAAGAACCTTTTATTGTGAACCCATGTATAGAGTTAAAGTAAAAATACTCAATAGTAGAAATTCTAAGGTTTTCTACAACATTCGCTCAGTGAAAACTACCCGAACCTGGCAAAACTGTGTTTTGTGTTTAATTACTCAGGATAATTGTACAATTCCTCAGGACCAAATTTCAATGATTCTCCATTTTTAGGATGTTAAGATAAGAAGATTTCGTGTGGGTTTCGAACAAGAAATAGACTGATATTCTCAATTCTGAATCATTTATAATTGCAAAGGTTTACTTAAAACTGTGTATCTATATATCTATATATAAAAAAACAATCAAAAAATCTGATGTGGCTAGGCACATGACTTTATCATACTATACAACAATGTCAAATACTGACGTTCTGATAATTCTGTCAAGAGAATCAAAATATCTGTCAAATCCTGGCTAACTAGTTTTATATCAGTGCAGACACGACCGAATTCGATCAAATAGAATTTGCTCATGCAGCTAAACTACCAATTTTACCAAAAAATGTCATAGACGCAACTTATACAAAATTTCATCTACTTTAATTTATTATTTAACTATTTTGACGAAATTACAAAAATGGCGGCTCATTTGCAATATCGTTGAAAAATGCTAAGAGTAAACATTCAGTTCCTTTGGAACCTGTTACACAACAATTCTTTCAGCTCTAAGTTTGGTGATGAAACATGTAAATATGAAGTTTCGTCCCAATATCTTTAGTAGTTTCTCCGGAATCGTCGCCGCAAAAAAAACGGGTACACACATACACACACATATACACATACACACACACACACACACACAGGATTTTTTTGTACCTTGGTCAAAAATGTTCAGGGGACCCAAAATCAGATTTCCGCTAATCTCAAAACTTTTTCGACACAATTACTATACTTTGTCATACTACGTATGATAAAGTATACTGGGAAATACATGGAAATACAAGTATACTGGATGATGAAAACAAAATTCAAAAAGATGAGAACAAATAAGGCCTTGGAACAGTTGGAACACAGAAATTAACTGATTTCTTTCACAAACAAGATAATAAGGGGTTAAGCTTTAAAGAACTAGATCTCTAGCTATAACTAAAAACACATAAGTTTTTTGTTCCTGTTTTTCCTTTTTTTTATATCTTAGGTACGTGATAAGAAACTTTTCACTCAGGATTCCTCTTCAGAGCAAAGAATTCAAATATGGCCTATAGTCCTGAAATGTTTAGGCCATTAAAACCATTAAAACAAGTTATAGATTTTACCCGCTACTCAATTTTGCTACTTATTTTGTATTATTCACCCCCATTCCATAATAAATAACTTACATAGTGATCATCCTCCATTCCTGTGAGTTTGCTATTTTACTACTGTACCAGCAGACGACTTATCTATCGATTCTTCCGTTCCACTAGGTGAAAATACTTCGACATGCACGCATATGTGGAACCATACTCTGTTTTGCCGGAAGTGTTGTTTATGACATCTGCCAACTTGAACGACGCAGCATAAATATCCCATTTCAAGAATATGAATACTCCGGGCTGATAACAATGCAGAATAGCGCCTCAACTTAGCATTGACTGGTTAGTAGTGGGAAAATGCATTGCAAGTAGCAAAGCAATCTTATTGATCAGCTCATCAGTATTTACGAAAAATATTCTTGCAAGAATCTTTAATCACTCCAGGGGAATTTCTCAGCTGTTATCACTAAAAAATTTGAAAACTACGATACTGGTAAATTTCAAATCAATCGAATTTCGCTGAACTGGAATACGTAACATGCCAGGGAGAATGTAAATGTAAAGAGATAATGTAAAAGAAGATAAAACAAAATTAAAATAAAAACCACTAGTAGTGAATTCGCACTTCAGAAATTTACTATGGAGCATGACGTCTGTTGGGATTCCCAGCACACACGTACGATGTAAAGTGCCATAATAAAATCAGAAAACTTATGAGCGTACGAATAACATCGGTACTTTATTGTTTGGGAAATGGTTCTTATTCATCAGCGAAAGCAAATACCGATCTGAGGTAATGCTTATTGGTCTAGCAAAAAACGACAGGTCAATATGTACATATCTATTTCCATATTATTTAGTTTCTTTTTAGAGAGCATTCCGTATTCTAACACCAACCGCAAACTTTACGTACACGTTTAAAGGACGACAAACTCACTTTCTACTCATACTCTACAGTAGTACTTAATAAAGTATCATAATATAAATACAACATTAGATAAAAAGTGAAAATTTCGTTTTAGATTATTTAAAAGTGGTTGACTTTAGCTTTCTATTATGTCAAAAAGAACATGGCAGACCGTAATGAAGTTATTTAAGCATTTTTATTCATAAGGTAATGGCTGTTTTTGGTTCCCGGTGCAATCTAGACCAATCGTCCCTTCTAGCGCTGTTGATCTGCTATGCAAACCGAATCGAACCAATCGGAATTTCAATTTTAAACTTTATGTCTAGGACAGCGTTTCTCAACCAGTAGCACTTCACACGTTCCCACGTACATCGAGTTAAATGCATCTTGAAAAATTGCTTTCTTTAACGATTGCACATTCATTGATATATTTAAGATGTCTGAAGAATGAAGTACTAGCTTTAAAGGATGTTATAATATTTTGATATTTAAGAATATAGAAAACAGTGAAGTACCAATTACTCCTAATTAAAAGAGGGATATAAGAGCTCTAATTATGCTGTCAACAACGAAATTTGTTCCTATATACTTTCTATACGTCACAATTCTGAGATAGTTTGCATTAACTTTACTATCAAGTACAATGGCAAATATATGGAAGAAGTTCATTAAAATAGAAACTGTTTATTATTTTTAAAAAATCCTCACACGTCAATTTTTAGTCATAATAGTATACTTTTTCATATTAAATTCCATTTCCCTAAAACTTCCCTAATAAACACGCTTTAGTTTGTTGTGTTTGTTTTATGGTTTATAACCTAAATAAATTTCTGATCAATAATCTAATTTTTTCCGTCCGTGCGAGCGGAAATTTTTTGTTGCCTTTTTCTAAGACGTTGCGAGAACGTCAATTTTTCGTTACTTTTTTCTAATGTTGCGCGACCGGAAAAAATTATAAGATTATTGAGCAGAATTTAATTTATTTAGGTTATTTAAATCATAAAATATGCATAAAAAACTAAAGCGTATTTATTAGGTAATTTCAACTAACTAAGAAAATTACTAAAAACGCAAGTTTTCATTAACTTTTGGTACGATGCCCGAGCAGAAGATGTTAACCGATTTTTCTTCTTACTACAATAGGCAAATTTTCAGTAATTAAAACTAATAGATCTAAAATTTTTAAATCAAGAATTAGATTCAAACTACTATAACACTATATAACACTATAAGACTGTGCACTAAAAAATATTTTTAAGTCACCTTTTGCAGGTGACATGGATTAAAAAATATAAAAAAACACGTATTTCCTAAAACATGGCATGCAAAATATAAGGGTTGCCATAAAAAGTAGATGACATGGTGCAACAATGAAAATTCTCTTTAATGTATATGTAATTCTATAAAATAAAATGAATGTATGCGGATATTTTTTAAAACAACAAACCACTGTCAACTGTAATGAATAGGTAAAACCCATTTTATTTATTATAGGCTAGACGTGATAGAAACCATTAACTTTGAGGTTATCAAAGGCGATAAACAAATAGAAATATACCATCATGAAAAAACGAAAAGTTGAAATTTATTGCTACGTTTTGTGATGTACGGCGTTATACAGAAGACATATTTTAGGTTTTTAACATCTTTTTAATCATAGTTTTTGCATTACGTTTCTTTTTGAATTACGAGGCCTTGCACTGACGATATAAGTATGCTGTGTTTTGTTCTTTAAGAGTAAATGTTAGTCACCGGCCTCAAAAGTTCGACGAAACTGAGGCGCGAGAGGAGGGAACAAGCCGCGCCCACTGTACACTCCGCAGAAAATTCAAGCAACGCACTGATTAGATGAGGGGAACCGCGGTATCGTTCTTTGGCGGCGAAGATCAAAGGGGCCGTGCGGTGTCGACTGGCGCCGAACCGTTTCCTAATAATTTTGTGTATGTGACTATCGCATGTTCTGAAATGCTTTTCTTGTATATTTTAAATACAAATACAATTCCACAAAACAATACAGTGATAGAAATTAATTAATTGCTTTATTATAACATTCCTATTTTACTACTAACTATGGTTGAACATTTTACCTTTTGTATGTTGAAAAAAATTGTAGTTTTGGTAAAACAGACAGCTTTTCTTACATAAATCATTTATTGCTTTACATTTATTATTAGAATTAGTAACTAATTATCAGTTAGCTCCGAAGAAGCGAGCAGCATGGTTCGCGAAGACAGTAATTATGCATTTTTACTCACGGCATAAACCGGTAACTATTTATCATCTAAATTTAAATTACTCTGGCCGTGAAAGCATTCATACTCAGATACTTATTTAAATCCATTTAACGTTTTCTTTGTGCATCAATAATCTCGAATGTCTCGTTCGTACTTAGCAGAGATCGATACTTTCAGGTAAAACACACCTCATATAGAAATTCAAATTTTTATCGGCTGACGCAAGTAGGTGTTAGTAAATATAATATTCCTATTTTAATTCTAGATACAGTTGGATACTGCATTTTGAAATTTTACTCAAAATTATTATTGCTATGTATAGAGTTGGTAGTATACGTACTTCAATTTCAATTGTAGGTATGAGAAAAAATAGCGATTTTGATAAAACAGGCAGCTTTATGTATATGTATAAGTCATTTATTATATATTATATAGATACATGTTCAAATATTTTACACCTTTATAAAAGTTTTTTGCCATATAAGGTAATCCGGCACGCTTACACCTATAAGAGAGTATTGCCCAAATTAACTAGCGAAGTTAATTAGCGAAGAATTACACTACACGTATAATATCTACATATACACTTACCGCAGGTACTCTCGCAAGTTATTAGTTTTCTTAGAACGCGGGCCACATAAAGGCAGCTGATTTTTTAATTTGCCCATATTTCTAGCGTCTGTTCTACGTCTGTTGTACAACAAGTCGAACTAAAGCCAACCATCCTACATAGATTGCGATTGCCCTGAATGTATTGCCAAGCGACAAGTGTTTGGTATTAATATTATTTTCTAAATCTAAATACCAATATATTTGAAATTCCATGACGAAAAATAAATTACTGATTAAAAATTAAATTTTATAAAAGTTATTTGCCATATAAGGTAATCCGGCACGCTTACACCTATAAGAGAGTATTGCCCAAATTAACTAGCGAAGTTAATTAGCGAAGAATTACACTACACGTATAATATCTACATATACACTTACCGCAGGTACTCTCGCAAGTTATTAGTTTTCTTAGAACGCGGGCCACATAAAGGCAGCTGATTTTTTAATTTGCCCATATTTCTAGCGTCTGTTCTACGTCTGTTGTACAACAAGTCGAACTAAAGCCAACCATCCTACATAGATTGCGATTGCCCTGAATGCATTGCCAAGCGACAAGTGTTTGGTATTAATATTATTTTCTAAATCTAAATACCAATATATTTGAAATTCTATGACGAAAAATAAATGACTGATTAAAAATTAAATTACTTGTATTTCCTTAGTAATAATTTATTTAACTCCTATTAATTATTTAGTAGTTGTAACATTGTAAGTAGGTATTGCGGTTGTTGATTATTCTTCGTTCCGTGTGTCGTACGGGGACTGCACTATAAACCCTCGCGGGAACATGCGCTCCTAATTTATAACTCGCTCTTTGCTGTCTGCGTAGAGTCCATCAGGACGGCAAAAAATTATTTCTCGTATTCGGTTTCTAGCCTATTTTGGTCGAAATTCAACAATTCATGTTGATCACATACACTTCCGCAAGAACATGCTGTCCTAATTTATAAGCGAGTCGTTGCTATCTACGTAGCACCAGCACGGTAAAATTTATTTTTCGTATGGGTTTCGTTTGCCGGGCGCGGCGCCGCTACACCTCCCGTGTCAACATGCGATCAATATTTTTGTTAGGCCGAAATTGCTCAATATTTGTGATTCCCCTGCTACGTATTCATGCTGCTGCTTCAGACTGTACCATTTGAATTTGATTGGTCGAAGAAAATGATGTGGTGTTTATCCAACAGATGGCTGCACCGTACGACTATAAAATATGTTATTCTCGTCTCATTCACATGTTCAAAAAACCAACGGTTAAATCATTACAACATTCATATTTCGTTGTCATTTTTTTACACAAGTTCATGAAGGCTCAATACAAAATGTTGTAATATTGCTTTTTTGATGTTTGATTCGGATTTGGAATAAAAAATAACAAAAATTACCAATTATTGGCTTCTTTAGCAAGGGTAAAAAACAAAACAACAACGCAAATGAAAAAAAGTGGCATTCGTACCCGGTGTAATACACCTTTATCTATAATTTAATGTATTACACGTGATTATTAACACACAATTAAGCTCAGGATGTTTGGTTTTATGTAGTGTTGTTTTGTAGTACGCTACTACCTCTAGTGATTCCTCTTAATATGGGTTGATATTGATCGTACCGTTCGTTCAGACTTAATCGTAAATAAACCAGAAATTATTAGTATTTCTAACATTATTACCTGTATCATTTATATTTGTAGATTATTCTGGTCTACACGATTAATGATATCAAATATAGAACGAGGATATAGAATATAGATAGATACTTCGGTTATATGGAATTCTACAGAATGCTGATAGCTTCTAGTTTCCACAGAAATGGATTTTGCTCGTCAGATCTTACGCTATACTGTGCAAACGACTCTTTGATCTGGATTTTCAGCAAATCTATCGGGTGGAAATATGCGATTTGTAGACGTCTCGGCGTAAACCGACCGCTTCATTTCGTCGCCCATACAAGAATGATCGTTTGAATGTAATTTATGTGTAACAGTATTACTTTTCAAACAAAACCCCAGCAGGTAGATACGATATTCATTACAATTTTAACATGAATCTACACATCTTAAGCTAAGATTTCAGATTTACCTAATATTGGAGGTAGTGCGCTACACACAGAAAAGTGATTATTTGGAACGAGAAAACATAATTACTTGAATTTATTTACTAGATTCATATGCATATTTACTTGGATGTAGAAAGTTAGGTATATACAAGAAATGCCACATACTCAATCTAAGTAAAATAATTGCTCAAATAAATGCTGTCGACAAATGAATTCTTTCTTTATAAGAACCAATATTGTATTGAAAGAAGTAATTGAATTTTTCGTCCCAAAAATGTCAATTTCTCCAACGAAGTAATAGTAAATCCATCCAAGTGCGTAGTTACTTGATCCAAGAAAATATAAGACATTTAATATAAGTAAGTATTGTTTACTGAATAAAAACCCGTCAATTATTTAACTGAAGTGATTCTCACATCTTTCAAGTAATCCCTCTCTCTGGAATAAATATGCGCATCGTGATTTTTTCAAGGCTCGCGCGCCCGCGCGTAGGGCTGGCGCCGTAAAGGAGCCAGACCTAGTACGAAAACAATAACGAAGTACCCGTAGGGGATGTGCCTTGTGAATGTGATTAGTGTACAATAAACGTTTCCACACGGAGTAATTTGACGTAAGGCAGGCAACAGGTTAAAACGAGTAAGTAAATATAACATACCTATTTTGTTAATTAGCAATAGAAAACGTATTTGTGCCAAAGCTTTAAAATTCTTACATTAAGTAGCTAAAATATTTACCGGGAATAAAAGTATACACTTCATTGAAGACTGTTTACTTCCTTCATCAGAGTAACAACTTTCTTGTATCTAGTAATTATTCCAAGAAATAAAATTTCTTGGTTGAAGTCAATAATCTCTCGCGTA
The DNA here is from genome assembly GCA_963966075.1 of Aphodius sticticus. NCBI lineage: Eukaryota > Metazoa > Arthropoda > Insecta > Coleoptera > Scarabaeidae > Aphodius > Aphodius sticticus. The sequence continues at coordinate 85,626,275 of OZ014506.1, read as the reverse complement.
TATACGAACCTACCAACTACTTCATCCAAGTAATTCTCTCTTCGTTCGAGAGATCACTTTTCTGTGTGTAGTTAACTTAATTACGATACCATGACACAAATATCCATTCATTACTTTACCATTATTACTCAAAAATTCATTATTTTGTATCTTGCAACGCACCGATAAACGTTTGGAAACCGCTGGTGTAGGCGACACGTACGCATACCGCTAATAATACTTCCGCTCATATCCAACGCCCAAAAGAGTTATTTCACACGTTTACTTTCCAATGCCCGTCAGCAAGATATAATAAGTACATGCGAAACTGTTACGTAATAGTTAATATTTATTTAATTAACGCCTTGGAGGTAAACTCGTAACGCGGGGTTTCCTACAGATTTCAATATATTTGCTTCCAATTCATAAAACGCAAATTTTGCCGAAAACCTGCAAAGAAGTAAGTAAGTCACCGGCACTTTCTTTCGAAAGTGTACATATTGATTTTGCGAATTTTTATGATTACGATTATAGTAACCTCGATTTATACCGAGCTAAAAATATCCTCGTTCGGAAATTGTCATCATCAAACCAAAACGACAGGGCCTCTATATTTAGGTTCATATTTTATGTGTGTTTTACAGGAAATGTTTTTTTTACGGTGATGGGCACCGAGGACCGTACTCGAAAGATAGGTTATCTTTCGAATACAGGAACACCAACATTTATTTTTCACCAGTTTAAAGTTGCACAGTAGTGTTATGCTGTTGTATGTAACGTTACGTTTTCAGTTTTGGATAGTAAGAATGCTTAGATCATTAAAACACCGTATTAGTCGGAGAAGATCAACATATTCTCCATAAACTACAGAAAAAAGTGCTGTAAAAGGAATGGTATAATGCCGAAAAATTGCAGACAAATTTTGCAAAACTGTAGCCTCATTTATAGCTAGGCAACCATCTCGTCAATGATATTTTTATTTCAGTTGTCAACAACAGTATTATATCCGGTCCGATATTTTTGCGTTTTCCTGTCGCTGTCTGCTGGTCTGGTGTTAGCGCTAGTGTTAAACTAGTATTAGCGCATATTGATAGGTGAAAGAATAAATCGAATTATAAACTTTATCCAGCAAGAACAGCAGACAACAAGAGAATCGAGCAATAACTGATCAAAGAATAACAGCGGTTCTGTATTTATCCCACAGTAACAAAAACATTAACAGTAACACGTGATTCAAGTCACTCAAGTCACTTAAGGTATATATATATTATTAGACATAGTGTATAATACAAAATAATATTCATTTTAATAAAAATAGAAATAAATGCAAAATACGTTTATAAAATTGTTGTGAGGAACAGAATAGCTCCAACCATCCTGCAAGGGTGCCCTGACATAATTTTGAATTATTTTCTAAGCTAACGTCAATGCACCATAATTATGGCTGCAACAGGTAATCTGGATAAATGATTATTACTACATTGAACTACGGCGCTTCTTTCTCAATCTCATTTAAAATCTTATGTTCAAATTCCTTTTTCAAATTTCTGCCAGATTACTTTTGTTAATCGTCTTCACTTTCGTTTGAACAGTGTGTTTTGTAATTTTATTATTTACATATGTATATAGGTAGGTACTTTGTCAAAGACCTAATAGAATGGTAAGTTTTATTTGTTTACTGTCTACTGAGCCACGTCCATCACGCATGATTTTCTTTTTCTACAATAATTAAACCTGGACTCGGAGTCAGAGGAGTTGGACTCGGAAAACGACTCCGAGTCCAGGTTTAATTATTGTAGAAAAAGAAAATCATGCGAGATGGACGTTGGCTCAGTAGACAGTAAACAAATAAAACTTACCATTCTATTAGGTCTTTGACAAAGTACCTACCTATATACATATGTAAATAATAAAATTACAAAACACACTGTTCAAACGAAAGTGAAGACGATTAACAAAAGTAATCCGGCAGAAATTTGAAAAAGGAATTTGAACATAAGATTTTAAATGAGATTGAGAAAGAAGGGCCGTAGTTCAATGTAGTAATAATCATTTATCAAGATTACCTGTTGCAGCCATAATTATGGTGCATTGACGTCAGCTTAGAAAATAATTCGAAATTATGTCAGGGCACCCTTGCAGGATGGTTGGAGCTATTCTGTTCCTCACAACAATTTTATAAACATATTTTGCATTTATTTCTATTTTTATTAAAATGAATTTTATTTTGTATTATACACCATGTCTAATGGGTGATTTTGTCATTATTAGAGATAGAAAGTCGGTTAAGTGGACAAAGTAGTGCCGATTTGTATGTTCTCTGCAGAAAACAGTTAAATACTTAATGATGTCAGAGATATTTTGAATAAACAAATTGCAGAAAGAAATTACATTTTATAATTATGGGGTCATAACGTTTTCATTTGTGGTCCGATCAGTAGGCCTTTTTGCATCTTATAGGCCGTTTTTTATTTACAATTATATTATACATTTATATTATACACAAATAAAACTTCTGTTTTGCTTATGGTTTCAGTATTTGTTAGCGAGTAATTTGATATGTACAAGCCATATGTTTCATACAATCAGATACAATACTAGAATATAAATTTAATTTATTAAATTTGTTTCTTTTTCCTGGTAGTGCTTTACTTTTCATAACAAATTTAATGTTGCTCGGTTGTATTACTCTGCGTCAAATTTATGATTATTTACATATATGTAAGATTTTTATTACACATAATTATTTAAACATATTTTTGTATGCAATTTTTCTGGAGTCGGATTCGGAGTCGGTCCACGAAAAATATCTGGAGTCGGAGTCCGCAGCCCTGGTTCCAACGATTCACAAACAGGTAGCGCTCTAAAGGTAAACATCCATCTAGCTAGGGCCACAAACATTCACGAAATAGGGCCACACACAATCAACAATTTGATACATAATAGGGAAAAAAGTGGGCTACTGCAAGACCACTCAGGCAAGCCGTGTAGTCATTTAATTTTCACAGCAACTTCGCTGGAAATTTCATGCATATTTTTAGTACTTTCTGTATTCGGGTTTCTTGTCTATTGGCCGAGTTTAGAGAGGGCAAATCAACCACAGCGCCCACAGTGGAGAAACACAGCAGTAGTATCCAACAAAATCAGATGATCGATAAATGACAATGGTTTATGTATCTGTATTTGTCCACTACAAACACAATATTATAACTACTCTAGGCACCCCACAGGTACCTGCCCCTTCTCGAAGGTAACTGCATAAAAAATCCACGCGACAATGCTGAGAGTCAACAAAATTGCCAAATTATTATCTAGGTCAACAGCTATTCATATATTTTTTAACGAATTAGTTATCAGATCAAACAAAGCAAATGTGATAAACATTATCACCGTAATAAGACTAAAGCGTTAAAAGCTTTTCGAAGAGGAGTACACTACTTCAAGCTCGGGTACGAACGAAAATAGATACACATTTTCCTTTATGGAAAAATATTTGGAAAACTTCCAGAATATGCTATTTAATTCACACAGAAAACTTCGTACCCGTTCATGGTGAATAATAAACGGCAAATGTACGCTGAGTGGAAAACCGTGTACCCAAGAGATGACTAACTAATTCGTATTGAGATGCCGCCAGAGGGCAATTGTTTTCCAGTAGCAAACTGAAAGAACTTAACCGAAGAAACCCCCTTAAAAAATCGAATTAATTACAATAGTTAGTAATTGCTAAAATAAAATGACACTTTTAAACTATACGTCAGATATGTATAAGTGACGTTTGGTGCTATGAATAGCAAAGAAGTGCAATTATTAATAGTTAACCTTGCAATCAATTATACAAATTGATGTCGAGAATACTCTTCATTTTGTATCACTATAAATTTGCAAAGGTTTACATCCTGCAGACATTTTAACAATAAATCTCTTTGCGTATATGGTAATGATGTGATTGATTGGTCTTGATATGTAAAATATCTTCTCACGTACCCTGATGACTTATGATACTCCTTTCAACTTACAATCTTTAATTATAAAGCAATTACTGTATATAGATACTAAACAGGAAGACCGCTGGACCTTATTCAACAAGGGTATTCCTATTACTTAGACACTGGTAGTAGTCGCCTTATGCGTCGCCAAACATCACTGTGTATTCAAAGTTTATGAACTACGCTGTAAAAGACTTTCGCACATGGTAGTTATACCAGCAGAGCTTTGTAATAAACTACAAAATGAACGACTAGAGGGCATGAGAGTGTAGGTCACTTGAGTGCTGACTTTTATGGCTTTGGAGGTTTATAGCCCATGATGTCACCACTTCACATCCCTTGCTGTTACGTTAACAAAAGGAAAATACATGATGCTTCACGAATCTCTGTACAAACTTCCATGAAGAATTCATGATCAAACAAGAGATTTAAATGATATTTTTTTTTTATTTTAGCGTTGCCGAAATATTGCAGAAAATAGCAGCGTTTGGTTTAAGGATTTGTTAAAAAATTACTTTTAGGGCAATCCCAAAACGCAGAAGTAAAGATATAGTAATAGAATTATAATATAGAAATCTATATCCTAATATAGAAATAAAATTAAAATATAAAAATCGGTAAATGTCAAATCAATTATGTAGATACTAGAGAAGTGAAAATCTGATAATTACACATAATTATATCCATATACTGCACATTAAACAATAATCGTTCCTTGATATATACAGGATGAAGTTAATAATGGGTTCTTCTCCCATAATAGTCCCCAATACAAAAAGTATTATTGTATTTGTTCTGTATTATTAATACTCAACATGTTTTCATATTATTTTTGCTTTTACTTGAAGATGATAACTATATACAAAATGCATTAATAAATACAACAAGAGATATCCGATTCATCATTAAATTCAGATCAACAATCAATTTTTAAATTCTAGAGCTAAGATTTCTTTAAAAATATATAAAAATTAAATCAATAAACTTCCTTATTTATTTTAAATATTAAATTATTAATATGATATAATTTTAAAATCATTTAAAGTTTTAATGCACTTAATTGTAAATTTTATCACAAACTTAATCAGGAGACTAAGAGAATCAAACTGATATTGTGTTGTGTTTGATGCCCTAACCAGTAAATAAAGACCTTGGTCAAGATATCAAGTAGTTTCTTACAAACATTCTTTATTCTCAAGGCTCAGTTTAGGTTATCTGATTTTTTTTATTCTAACAGCGTGTGACAATTTTGATGGTTTTTAACGTATAAACTTTTTGAGAAAAAAAATATTAAACATGTATAACATAAATATATAACATAAATATATATGTTTATATATACACTGAGCGGCATAAAAAACGCAACACCTAAAATGATGACCAGTTTCAAACTGCAGTTACTTTTGAACGTATTGCTCGATTTGAATGAGTTTTTTTTACTTTATCATACGCAGTATGTAAAGTATTGTAATCGTGCCAAAAAAAAATTTTGAGATTTTAGCGGAAATATGTCTTTTTGGGTCCCCTAAACATTTTTGACCAAGGTACAAAAAAATGTCTGTGTGTGTGTGTGTATGTGTGTGTGTGTGTGTGTGTGTGTGTGTGTGTGTGTGTGTGTGTGTGTGTGTGTGTATGTGTGGATGTGTGTACCCGTTTTTGTGGCGACGATTCCGGAGAAACTACTAAAGGTATCGGGACGAAACTTCATATTTAGAAGTTCCATAACCAAACTTACCGCTGAAAAGCTTTCTGTTGAAGAGGGCCCAAAGGAACTGGAGGTTTAGTCTTAGCATTTTTTGAAAGATTTTGCAAATAAGCCGCCATTTCTGGAATTTTGTCGAAATAGTTAAATAATAAATTAAAGATGAGGAAATTCTGAATAATTTATCACTATGACATTTTTTGGTACAATCAATAGTTTAGCTGCATGAGCAAATTCTATTTCTACGAGATCGGTCGAACTGCATGAAAACTAGTAGCCAGGATTTGTCAGATTTTTTTATTCTAATGACGGTAGGTAGTCTTGGTGTCGAACGCTAATGTTTTGACAATAACTTCTGTCAATATAAGCTGCGTTCGCATATTGCATTACACTTTTTACGCCCAATAACACGTAAGTGTCATTTCGACGGTGTACCCGGTGTCAACGGAGTACAATATCCGAACGCAGCTTTAATCGACATATCTGTCTAGTTCTAGTAGTTTTATTTTAATGCAGACATGGCCGATCTCGATCAAATAGAGTCTCATGCAGCTAAACTATTAATTTTATATATAGTATGATAAAGTCATGTGCCTGGCCACATCAGATTTTTTATTTGAAAGGTCCTGTTTTTGCCAATATTTCTGTATGTGTGCTACCCATTTTTGCGCTCTTTCATTTCAGCAATGGTGAATAACGTTAATGCTTGTTTTTTTCCTACAGTTTGAAGCTTGCTGTGTGGTGCACCGACAAAAGAATTTAACTTTAAACAAAAGGAGCTTGTAGTCTCGTCTGTTCTGATCATTTTGTTTTTTGTTCAAGTTTCTATTGTTGTTAACGTCAAAGTTACAAGATCTTAAAGATAACGCTGCTTCTTCGGCAGCGCCATCAGAAATTAAAGCTAGCCATGGTAATCAACAAAAACATTTAGTGACGTTTAGTGTGGTAACGTCATTGACTGTTGGTAGACAATTAAAATGCCTTTAAGCCTTGCAGAAGTTGCTCAGGCAGTAGCTTTGGTGGAAGATGGACGCAGCATTCGTTATGCTGCTTATTTTTTTGAAGAAATTTTGGCGGAACACGTGGTTCCCTTTGGGCCATTTATTGGTGACAACTTCTTGTTCATGCACGATAAGGCACGCTACCATACAGCCCGCATAGTGTCAAATACTGGATGATTTGGATATCAGCAGAATGGAATGGCCTGCACGTAGCCCTGATTTAAACCCCATAGAACACATGTGGGATATGCTAGGGAGACGAGTTAGAGCCCGTGGTGCCGCGATACAAACGCTAGATGATCTCCGAATAGCGCTAGAAGAAGAGTGGAACCAGATTCTCCAAAATGAAATTCAAAACCTAATTCGAAGTATGCCTAGAAGGATGAGGAATACAATTCAAGTGAGGGGAGGCAATACTCGTTATTAACATGTTGATCATTACTTTCACAGTTTAATTAAATTTTGTCGGTATCCATGGCTTTCGTTAATTTCTGATGGCGCTGCCGAAGAAGCAGCGTTCTCTTTTAGAGCTTGTAACTTTGGCGAAACAACAATAGAAACTTGAACAAAAAACATAAATGATCAGAACAGACGAGACTACAAGCTCCTTTTGTTTAAAGTTAAATTCTTTTGTCGGTGCAGCCCACAGCAAGCTTCAAACTGTAGGAAGAAAACAAGCATTAACGTTATTCACCATTGCTGAAATGGAAGAGCGCAAAAATGGGTAGCACACATACAGAAATATTGGCAAAAAGTGGACTTTTCATATAAAAAACTCATTCAAATCGAGCAATACGTTCAAAAGTTACTGCAGTTTGAAACTGGTCATCATTTTAGGTGTTGCGTTTTTTATGCCGCTCAGTGTATATCCGAACTAATTGGGACCGAAGGTGATTCGGATTATCAAATATTGCAGCTAAATAATACAAAATACGCATTGGATAGAAGTTCAATCTTAATAAAACCAACACCATTCGATTCCGCTCTTCTTAAACTATAGAATGAAAATATAAGGATATCGGAGGGATATCGAAGAGAAACTATTGAAGCAATCTTAATGGTGCAACGGGATGAACTGTAGAGAATTAAATTACGAAGAGAATGACAGGTCAAACGATCTGATCGGATAATTAGAACCGGAGAAAAGCTGGAAAAAACAGAAAATTTTGCTTTAAAAAAAAATTCATAACTCCGCCATTTTTTAATATTAACAGCTGAAATTTTGCATAGTGGTAGCTATTCACATGTACTTTAACTGTGCAAAATTGGATTCGGTGGGATTAATAGTTTTCGAACAATCCTCATTTGATTTTTTTGGCAATATTTTTGCGGAGAGCTGGATGCGTTTGAGGTCGTCCGATTGCAATTAAAAAAAAAGGATTTGGAAACTAGACGCGAACAGCAACAAAACGTCTATTCTGATTCCAACACCATTCGATTCCGCTCTTCTTAAACTACAGGAATGAAGATATAAGGATATCGAAGGGATATCGAAGAGATATCGAAGGGATATCGAAGCGATATCGTAGGGATATCGAAGGGATATCGAGGGTGCCTACAAAAATGGCGTTTCCCTAGGTCAGTAATTTATTTCACTATTATTTCTTTTTGGACGTTCGGATTAACGAACGTTCGGATTACCGAGGTTCGGATTATCGACGCTCTACTGTATATATAATTGTTATGGAAAGCGAACAGGTGATTTCTATTGATTTATTTCCGCTGCATACAAACCTGAAATTTGCATATCACGTCAGGTTATTGGGTTTTTATTGGAACTGAAGGCAAACACAGTTGCAACTGTCTATATACGGAACAAATGAAGTACTATTGGCCATTTAAAACAAATGAACTGTCCAAAATACATACTGATTGACTCTCAAACCTATGTACTTAGAATTTTCCCCCAGCATCACAACTAACAGAAAATATCAGAAACATAAGAGTAGATAATATTCACTGAGTTCCAGTGGCAATATAATAGATTATTATTATTAAGTACATAGACAAAACATTGTCGACCAGTGAATTATTTTGATACCGCGTAAAAATATATGCGTCCCTGCATAGCCCTAAGTCTAAGTAACTATTTCACTAGTTTCTCTTATTTAAAGACAAGTTTTTCTTTCTAAAACCACCATAATATCATCCCAAACAAGTAGCTTATTGACAAAGGTTTAGTCTTTACAACCCGGACGTTTAACATAAACAGAAGCCAAGTAACAGTATCACAAATAAGGTAAACGGGACGGTTTGAATTCATGTTTCTGAATTCAATCTTAAAGACCCTTTGTTTGTATTAGACTTCCTTCCTACTGTCTGCCTTGGTCGTAGTACTGGAGCCCTGATCCCGAGAAGTTGAAATTCAAATAAACGATGGGTTTACCCGAGGACGTGAGGTGAGGAGAAGATTATCCAGACTAAAGTTTTACGACAAACTCCGAACGAGAAAGTGAAACCTAGCAGTCCCAGCTTAAATTTGATTTCCCACCGCAAACCGCAAACGAAAAACTTTTTCTCAATAATAATTCTTACGGATGATAGTAAATCTTTAACGTTTAATTCTCCCATGTGGGTTGGAGGTAGTTCAGAAGGAAAAGTTAGAAAGAAAAGTTAGATTAGAAAAGTAATTGAGTTGAGGATCGGTGGTCGTCGAAAAAAAAAACGTACTTTTTAAAAGTTGGTAACAAACTACCAACTGCATAATCGACGATGACCTTGTCTAGCTATTTTCTATTATTAACCGTTCAGTGTTATTGTTTATTTATAAATTCTTCGCATTCACGACATTAAGCCATATACGAACAAGAACCGTAGGAGAGATGAAATCTAAACTGTAAATTCAAAAAAAAAATCGTAATTTCTACCAGGAGATTGCGCCACCTGTGCACAAGCCTGATTACACTACATTATTAAGTGATTAATATTCAAGAAAAATTAATTAGAATTTATTTTACTATGGTTGTATGCCTTCGGTTTAGGAGAGCATGTATGTCAAGATCTGTATTTCATCCCCATATTATAAATCCCTGATTATCGTTATCCAGACTCCACCATAGGGAAAAAATGGCGAAGGTGCCACTACAACTGGAACTTATTCTTGTTTAATTTGTTTATGGGACAATTTCAAAAATGACTTCATATCAAATTACTTATACAAATTGTTTTCTAACGCACTTTATTAGGAAATAACACATAAAAACTTAGTTTTTTTTAAAAATAAATTAAGCAATGTAATCAAAATTATATTTCTTCGTTGACAAGGTCGAAAAAGAGACAAACATGAAGCGCGGTCTCCACTTCAACTGATATTGATGATTTTCAATTTACATGCAAACACGAAGGACGAAGTGTTATCAATTTATTACTGGAAAGTTGGGAGGTTGCCGTAATTAACAAATCTATGTAATAAATCTCAACATGATTTACGTTTTAAATACCATAATGCCTGGTTTTTAGAGAATTAACAATTTTCTATTAACAACTAATAATCCCACAGTGATTTAGTGCTACAGCTTTATGATTTATTAAGCGATGGTTTGGAAAATGTTGGAAATTTGTATTTGTATTTTCAGTTCACCTATTTTAAAACAATTATAAGTTGTGTACATTAGAGATGTTCCAGTACCCTCAGTAATAATAATAAAAATAATAATAATTTTATGTTTCATCCTAGGTCTGATGTCTGCAGGCTATACCTGCACCGTTTAGAATTTAGATGGAGGTCGTGGCTTGCAGCAATTGGAAAATATTTATGATTTGGAAATGTTAAATTTAGGAAATTTTTATAAAGGCCAACAAGGAGGATAAAGTCATTAAACAATTAATTAGGGATACTTCTGGTAAGTCAATAATTAGTAAACATAAACTAATTTTAGAAAAATTTCAGGTGGAAGAACTCGATAATTATGGAAATAAAATTTCAGTGGAGAGTTTAAAGCGAGAGATTAAGTTGAGAATGAATCAGAAAATGAGAGAGGATTATGTTAGTAAGCCAATGCATGGTCAATTTTTAAGAATTGTGGAGGGTGGTGGTATTTCAAAGTCCGGATCGTTGACTTGGCTTTGTCATGGGAACATTAAGGCTGAAACGGAATCCTCTATCATAGCGGCGCAAGATCAGGCAACACGTACCAGACATCATGAACAAAAGATTATGAAAGTTGCTCATGATGGGAGTTGTAGACTGTGTCATCAGGCTCCGGAACATGTCTATCATTTATTAGCGGCTTGTCCAGTCTTAGCTGAGTCGCACTACATTGCTAGGCATGATAGGGTGGGAACACCTACCTTACAATTTGTGTTCCCAACTATTAAGTTTAGCAATGGATGTGTCTCGGTGGTATGACCACGTTCCATCTCCTGTTGTGAGTAACGGTCATATTACCAGATTATGGAACATGCCTGTTGCCACTGATAGAATGCTTGGTGCTAATAAGCCAGATATCGTGGTAAAGGGTTTCCAGAGGAAGGTATCATCGTTCATAGCAATCTCGGTACCTGCTGATGCGAATGTTGTAAGGAAGAAGCTTGAAAAACAACTTAAATATAAGGGTCTCTTAATAGAAGTTGGACGTATGTGGGGAATGAAAGTAAACATTGTTCCGGTGATTGTAGGTTCATTGGGAGCAGTTACTCTCAATTATAGTAAATATGTGAAGGAGTTGCCGTGCAAAATTTCGCCCTGGGAAATTCAAGAAATTGCGGTTTTGGGAAGCGCGAATATTTTGAGGAGAGTTTTATCATAAAGGATCCTAAATTTACTGCTATCGTACTACTTTTCATCTTTACCTTCCTTTGTATATGTCTATTAATAAATATCTGCATGTGTTTTTACTGACCTGTACACAACGCTGTACGGGGTTTCCACAGTTTTCCTTTGCTTTGCAAACTTGTGTTGCAAAGCATAAATGGCGTTGTTTTTCAAAATTGGGTTGAGCTGTGGTGATACCCGCAAAGGGAGTACCCTAGGCTTCAGCGAAGCTCGGTACTACCAATTTGCCCTGATGATCCTCATTACTTGTCAAAATCTATTAGTGTAATTTTAGTATTTATATGTTGTATCTAAATTATATTATCTAGGTTTAATGTATTTAATGAGATGTATCAGAGAATTCCAATAAATAATAATTATAGTAAACATGTCAAGGAGTTACCGTGCAAAATTTCGCCCTGGGAAATTCAGGAAATTGCGGTTTTGGGAAGCGCGAATATTTTGAGGAGAGTTTTATCATAAAGCATCCTAAATTTACTGCTATCGTACTACTTTTCATCTTTACCTTCCTTTGTATATGTCTATTAATAAATATCTGCATGTGTTTTTACTGACCTGTACACAACGCTGTACGGGGTTTCCACAGTTTTCCTTTGCTTTGCAAACTTGTGTTGCAAAGCATAAATGGCGTTGTTTTTCAAAATTGGGTTGAGCTGTGGTGATACCCGCAAAGGGAGTACCCTAGGCTTCAGCGAAGCTCGGTACTACCAATTTGCCCTGATGATCCTCATTACTTGTCAAAATCTATTAGTGTAATTTTAGTATTTATATGTTGTATCTAAATTATATTATCTAGGTTTAATGTATTTAATGAGATGTATCAGAGAATTCCAATAAATAATAATTATAGTAAACATGTCAAGGAGTTACCGTGCAAAATTTCGCCCTGGGAAATTCAGGAAATTGCGGTTTTGGGAAGCGCGAATATTTTGAGGAGAGTTTTATCATAAAGCATCCTAAATTTACTGCTATCGTACTACTTTTCATCTTTACCTTCCTTTGTATATGTCTATTAATAAATATCTGCATGTGTTTTTACTGACCTGTACACAACGCTGTACGGGGTTTCCACAGTTTTCCTTTGCTTTGCAAACTTGTGTTGCAAAGCATAAATGGCGTTGTTTTTCAAAATTGGGTTGAGCTGTGGTGATACCCGCAAAGGGAGTACCCTAGGCTTCAGCGAAGCTCGGTACTACCAATTTGCCCTGATGATCCTCATTACTTGTCAAAATCTATTAGTGTAATTTTAGTATTTATATGTTGTATCTAAATTATATTATCTAGGTTTAATGTATTTAATGAGATGTATCAGAGAATTCCAATAAATAATAATTATAGTAAACATGTCAAGGAGTTACCGTGCAAAATTTCGCCCTGGGAAATTCAGGAAATTGCGGTTTTGGGAAGCGCGAATATTTTGAGGAGAGTTTTATCATAAAGCATCCTAAATTTACTGCTATCGTACTACTTTTCATCTTTACCTTCCTTTGTATATGTCTATTAATAAATATCTGCATGTGTTTTTACTGACCTGTACACAACGCTGTACGGGGTTTCCACAGTTTTCCTTTGCTTTGCAAACTTGTGTTGCAAAGCATAAATGGCGTTGTTTTTCAAAATTGGGTTGAGCTGTGGTGATACCCGCAAAGGGAGTACCCTAGGCTTCAGCGAAGCTCGGTACTACCAATTTGCCCTGATGATCCTCATTACTTGTCAAAATCTATTAGTGTAATTTTAGTATTTATATGTTGTATCTAAATTATATTATCTAGGTTTAATGTATTTAATGAGATGTATCAGAGAATTCCAATAAATAATAATTATAGTAAACATGTCAAGGAGTTACCGTGCAAAATTTCGCCCTGGGAAATTCAGGAAATTGCGGTTTTGGGAAGCGCGAATATTTTGAGGAGAGTTTTATCATAAAGCATCCTAAATTTACTGCTATCGTACTACTTTTCATCTTTACCTTCCTTTGTATATGTCTATTAATAAATATCTGCATGTGTTTTTACTGACCTGTACACAACGCTGTACGGGGTTTCCACAGTTTTCCTTTGCTTTGCAAACTTGTGTTGCAAAGCATAAATGGCGTTGTTTTTCAAAATTGGGTTGAGCTGTGGTGATACCCGCAAAGGGAGTACCCTAGGCTTTAGCGAAGCTCGGTACTACCAATTTGCCCTGATGATCTTCACTTTTCAAAATTTATTAGTGTAATTTTTGTATTTATATGTTGTATCTAAATTATATTATCTAGGTTTAATGTATTTAATGAGATGTATCAGAGAATTCCAATAAATAATAATAACTTAAATATAAGGATCTCTCAATAGAAGTTGGACGTATGTGGGGAATGAAAGTAAACATTATTCCGGTAATTGTAGGTTCATTGGGAGGAGTTACTCTAAATTATAGTAAACATGTCAAGGAGTTGCCGTGCAAAATTTCGCCCTGGGAAATTCAAGAAATTGCGGTTTTGGGAAGCGCGAATATTTTGAGGAGATTTTTTTCCTAAAGGATCCTAAATTTATTGCTATCGTACTGGTATATTAATATTTCATCTTTACCTTCCTTTGTATATTGTCTATTAATAAATAATGACTTCATGTGTTTTTACTGACCTATCCACAACGCTGCACAGTTTTTCTTTGCTTTGCAAACTTGTGTTTCAAAGCATAAATGGCGTTGCTTTTCAAAATTGGGTTGAGCTGTGGTGATACCCGCAAAGGGAGTACCCTAGGCTTCAGTGAAGCTCGGTACTACCAATTTGCCCTGATAATCTTCATTACTTTTCAAAATCTATTGGTGTAATTTTAGTCTTTATATGTTGTATCTAAATTATATTATCTAGGTTTAATATATTTAATGAGATGTATCAGAGAGTTCCAATAAATAATAATAATAATAATAAAATAACATCGGATTTTAATTTCTTCTTATTTTTACCAGACAAAATACACAGGGTGGGTTAAAAAGCATCATCGTATAAGTTTTGGTTATAATATTCTCTCTAAAGTCTAAATGAATATAAAACAGCCTTCATTTCCTCTGCGCTGAGATAGAAGCGCCAGAGTTGATCCATAGTTGGCCTCATTTTATAGCAGGCTTTTATGATTATTTGAAATTTTCCGTAATAACGCCATAATAAATTACCAAAACGGTACATTAATTAATTGCATTAGCTAACAACGCTGCATGACACTCGTCAAAATAAGATTTAAAAACTGAAATTTGATTTTTCTGTGAATTTTTGGTAAATTCTAAACAGAGTGATTGTGGTAGGTTTGCTCAAATTTGAGTTTTCAGCATATACAGAGCATAATTAATTAAAAATCAAGAAGCATCCTACTATATATTATTACGTTGAAAAGCGTCAAGAATCAAACTAAAAATGAATAAAATAATCATCAGAAAACGGAACAGCCTTCTAAGAGAAAAATCATCTTTGTTATGAACAATTATGGATTTATTTTCACGGATATTTATATGCATTGTAAATTTGTAGGGAGACAAATGTACGGAGAATTTGCCATATTTACAAAATTAGCATTAAGCTAAAAGCTAACTGAAACCCTTTTAACTTAAGACCCAGTTCTACCTCTCCTAAAACGCGTTTGCAAATAAAAGCGTTATTTATTGTTCAAAGTTTATGAAATTTTTTATGTAACTTCTTAGATAAATAACGAGTTGGGCTGGATGAATAAAAATTTTTTTTAAAGATAAGAATCAATTTTGCTTCTACATCTTTGGTTTTTTTCAAATATAAAACATTTAGCCCAACTCATGATACAAAAATAGATTTGTTATTTAAGTACAATTTTAATCTAAACATTATAATTGCGATAACAAAGCGTAATTGCCAGAAATGTATGTAATTTGCCTATATTACGGGCCCGGTGTAGACAGCAGACGTTAGGAGTTTTAAACACCGCCTATAACTACGCCACGCCTACTGCTATTTTTAGACACAAATTATGACCGTAGCGAATATTGAATCGGGAGAACCGAGTTCTCGCATTTCACATTTATACGCACGGTTTACAAATTTAACACACGATAAAAGTATATACTGTATGATATTATACTTAGTGTAGTTATGCCTGCTAGGTGTTAGGTACATTTGTTTAATAATGGGTAGAAGTCGTGGCAAAATACCTAAACATCCGCATCTGTCCTCTAGACGAATTAGTAAAAGACGACTACGTGCCACCTAAGTTAAAATATATGTATAGATAATCTAAAAGAACAATATTATAATTATTTAATTACAAATGAGACAAAGAGACCAGAACAGGACTCAAATGAACATTTTATTTAAAATGTCGGTTTTGTGGACATGAAGAGACAATTAGCAGTGACGAACTTGGGTCGGCTCTAATGGATATTAGTTCAGCGACTGTATTGGGCAGTATTACAGCGGGAATTGGATATAGCCAATGCCAGAATTTGTTTTCATTCATGAATCTTGCATTCATAAAGCCCAAAACGTTTATATAATATAGCGAACTTGTAGGTGACAAAATATTTGGAATCTATATAAATGGTTTGGGGAACTTTGGACTATGTACTATGATTTTACTTTATCATACGTAGTATGTAAAGTATTGTAATCGTGCCAAACAAAATTTTTGAGGTTTTAGCGGAAATGTCTTTTTGGATCCCTTGAACATTTTTGACCCAGGTAAAAAAAAGATTCTGTGTATGTGTGTGTGTTTTTTTTTGTGGCGACTATTCCGGAGAAACTACTAAGGTGTCGGGACGAAACTTCATATTTAGAAGTTTCATAACCAAACTTAGAGCTGAAAAGCTTTCTGTTGAAAAGGATCCAAAGGAACTGGAGGTTTAGTCTTATAGCATTTTTGAAAGATTTTGCAAATAAGCCGCCATTTCTGGAGATTTGTCGAAATAGTTAAATAATAAATTAAAGTACCTACAGGAAATTCTGAACAATTTATGACTATGGCATTTTTTGGTAAAATGAATAGTTTAGCTGCATGAGCAAATTCTATTTTATCGAGATCGCTGCATTAAAACTAGTTAGCCAGGCTTTGACAGATATTGCGATTCTAATGACAGTAGGTAGTGTCAAACGCTGATGTTTTGACAATACCTACTGTCAATATAATCAAAATATCCGTCTAGTTCCAGTAGTTTTATTTTAAAGCAGACATGGCCGATCTCGATCAAATAGAATCTCATGCAGCTAAACTATTAATTTTATATATGGTATGATAAAGTAATGTGCCTGAACGCATCAGATTATTTTTTTTTATTTTTGTCTTCGTGTGTCACTGCCGTGCGTTCGTTCGATATCCAGCATGTTTATAGATGTATTGGGTACTCATTGCTCGATTTTAATTAATTCCTTTCTAAATTGAAATCCATAATTCACCGATGAGTTATCATGAGTTAATACATTTTTGTCAATTTACTATACTGTATGTATGTCACCCTGTTAAAAAGACTAAATATTATAAATAGCAAGCGCGCTCTCTCTACATTAAATCAATATATTTTCTTTTACCGCCTGGCGGCCGCCAGCCAGCTGTATGCATCTGCGACCGTGATGAGAGAGAACACTAATACATTGTAACTTGAGCGAAAGCGAAAGCGCCGACACGCGGCGACAAACTGGCTGAGTACTTCCCCTTCGAATGTACTCGCGTCGACTATGCTCCGCCTTTGCCTGCTTCCTCTAAACCCCCCAACTTCCCCTTATCATAAAACTGTGGCCTGGTTGACGTTGGTGGGGGCCAGGCAGACCACTCCCAGCAAAAAAAAAACATCGCAACGAAATATTTCGTTTGGAAGTTGCGATGTTTTTAAAACGGAGCCTTAATTAAAAGGATTTGACCTTTCCAAATGAATTATTTTGCGCTCTGAAATCATAAAATCTACGGACTTACGTAACAAGTAGATGAAGATAAAATCCAGCTTACCTGAAACAAAAAAGAAAACAAATTAATAATAAACAAAACATAATTAATAATAATAATGAATTCTTTATTGAAGAAAAAATAAAGAAAGACCTTGCGTCGAAACAAGGCAGTCGAACGACAAGGAATATAAAGTACAATGTTCAAAATTGATGGTTGGCAGCACACATATTACGTAGAAATAATTCAGGAGTATAACGCACTTTATTTAAATTTTATTTTGTTGAATAATTTTATAGTTATGAACCTTCAAACAGGTTTACATACTACCGAACGAGAGATGTCAGTTAGGTCTATTTTTAAATTCCTGGCCACATATAATTGTATAAACAAAAGCTTAACTTTAATTTTTAACATCCTGTTTGTGAAGCTAAACACGGCTTTCATTTTATAAATGTTTGTAGAAGTCAAACGACGGTTCATATTTATTAATAACAATGAATGCAGACAAATCCCATTGTTTTATTTTAGGTGTATTGTCTTTACTTTCTAACCTTAAACAAAGTACTAAATGGAAATGTATGCGTATTTGCATACTTAACCGATTATAATTATAACAAGTTAACAAGAGGAAAAAATATTCGTTGTTCTATTTTCGAGATTTAGGTCTTAGGTACGACATTACTTCCTAAATAATTGCGAATACATACTTCATATATTAAAATCGTGTACGTAATAATACAAAATATAAAAATACCGTGTCTCAAACTTTTCATACAATTTATTAATAGCTAAATTTTGTGTCTTCTAGGAACATGGAAATAACAATAATACGTAAACAATTTCCCCTAACAAACAGATTATATTTCGTTATGTGATTTTCAGCTTCTGCCATTCGAAATTGGACAATAATCCCAATTTCCCGCAACGGTCAACGAGCGGCGTCCCCCTTTTTTATCGATATTCCAATAATACAGTTTAACAGCGTGGAAAGAACGTGTCGAATTGGATTTCCACCACGGAAAATTTCATTTCACACAGCAGTGGTGTTGGAAAATTACGGCTTCTATCGAAACTGTACCACTTTTCATCTGGACATAAAAGCATTCTAATGAAAGGAGAATTGGATTATCCTGCGATTTCAGCTTAAATTTAATCACTTTTATAGAACTTGGCCCGCCTGTCCACCGGAATTGAAAAAGCGTGTAATTTGTTTCAGTTTCGAACAGGAGAAAATTGGAATCGCTAAAGAATGGGCTGCACAGTCAGCGAAGTGTAGTGCGTAATCAATTTCTGATTACAAAGGTAACCTACTGGGTATGTACTGTAAAAGGTATTGCAAAACTTTGTTGACATAAAGTTATCGTACAGCAGGAAATTTTAGATTAGGATAGTTTTTCACTTCAAAAACATCTTTAATACGGGTTGACAACAGTTGTATTGCCAGCAAAGGATATTATTACACGAGTCTTATAAAACGACAAATTGGAGCATGAGTAGTTTAAATTAACGAATAATATAACGAATGTGCCAGGATGTCTCATAAAACGAGTGTAATACACTATTTCTCTATTTTGCGTCATTAATTTTATATAAACTTAGAAATTGTAACGTTAGGTTAAATTCTAATTGTGTATAATTTTATTCTACTTTAACTTACAATGTCTTTGAAATAATCAACGGGGTAGCAACTATGATCACATACTCACACTATGAAATCGGTACAACACTATTAACCGTAGTTCGAATAGCTAACGTATGCCAATCAGTTGCTAGAGAAAAGTATTTATAACTTTTGCAAAAATTGTTGGATACGCTTCTATCATACCTCAAATTTTAGGTAATTAAAAAATAACAAAAGAAATAAATAATAGTAATACCGAATACAGTGTGTGCAATTGTGAACGCAAAATAAAAAAAAAACTTATTGTAACACTACACATAAATTAGTTTGCACTTAAATAAATATATATAAAATGTTATAAATGTTAGCTCATACACAAAATTAATTTCTGTGCAGTGTTACAATAAGCTTTGTTTGTTAGAGGAAAAGTTCGAGCAAAAAAATATTCGTTGTTCTATTTTCGAGATTTAGGTCTTAGGTACGACATTACTTGCTAAATAATTGCGAATACATACTTCATATATTAAAATCGTGTATGTAATAATACAAAATATAAACAACATCGGAAATCATTGATTTATTAGTACAAGGTCTACCGTAGTACACCAAACTTATTAAAATAATGTGCAGCCTTTATTAAAGTGAACAAAAAAATACCGTATCTCAAACCTTTCATAAAATTTATTAAAAGCTAAATTGTGTGTCTTCTAGGAACATGGAAATAACAATAGTACGTAAACAATTTCCCCTAACTAACAGATTATATTTCGTTATGTGATTTTCAGCTTCTGCCATTCGAAATTGGACAATAATCCCAATTTCCCGCAACGGTCAACGAGCGGCGTCCCCCTTTTTTTTATCGATATTCCAATAATACAGTTTAGCAGCGTGGAAAGAGCGTGTCGAATTGGATTTCCACCACGGAAAATTTCATTTCACACAGCAGTGGTGTTGGAAAATTACGGCTTCTATCGAAACTGTACCACTTTTCATCTGGACATAAAAGCATTCTAATGAAAGGAGAAATGGATTATCCTGCGATTTCAGCTTAAATTTAATCACTTTTATAGAACTTGGCCCGCCTGTCCACCGGCATTGAAAAAGCGTGTAATTTGTTTCATTTTCGAACAGGAGAAAATTGGAATCGCTAAAGAATGGGCTGCACAGTCAGCGAAGTGTAGTGCGTAATCAATTTCTGATTCCAAAGGTAACCTACTGGGTATATACTGTAAAAGGTATTGCAAAACTTTGCTGACATAAAGTTATCGTACAGCAGGAAATTTTAGATTAGGATAGTTTTTCACTTCAAAAACATCTTTAATACGGGTTGACAACAGTTGTATTGCCAGCAAAGGATATTATTACACGAGTCTTATAAAACGACAAATTGGAGCATGAGTAGTTTAAATTAACGAATAATATAACGAATGTGCCAGGATGTCTCATAAAACGAGTGTAATACACTATTTCTCTATTTTGCGTCATTAATTTTATATAAACTTAGAAATTGTAACGTTAGGTTAAATTCTAATTGTGTATAATTTTATTCTACTTTAACTTACAATGTCTTTGAAATAATCAACGGGGTAGCAACTATGATCACATACTCACACTATGAAATCGGTACAACACTATTAACCGTAGTTCGAATAGCTAACATATGCCAATCAGTTGCTAGAGAAAAGTATTTATAACTTTTGCAAAAATTGTTGGATAAACTTCTATCATACCTCAAATTTTAGATAATTAAAAAATAACAAAAGAAATAAATAATAGTAATACCGAATACAGTGTGTGCAATTGTGAACGCAAAATAAAAAAAAAAACTTATTGTAACACTACACATAAATTAGTTTGCACTTAATAAATGTTAGCTCATACACAAAATTAATTTCTGTGCAGTGTTACAATAATATCTACCGTAGTACACCAAACTTATTAAAATAATGTGCAGCCTTTATTAAAGTGAACAAAAAAAATACCGTATCTCAAACCTTTCATAAAATTTATTAAAAGCTAAATTGTGTGTCTTCTAGGAACATGGAAATAACAATAGTACGTAAACAATTTCCCCTAGCAAACAGATTATATTTCATTATGTGATTTTCAGCTTCTGCCATTCGAAATTGGACAATAATCCCAATTTCCCGCAACGGTCAACGAGCGGCGTCTCCTTTTTTGATCGATATTCGAATAATACAGTGTAGCAGCGTGGAAAGAGCGTGTCGAATTGGATTTCCACCACGGAAAATTTCATTTCACACAGCAGTGGTGTTGGAAAATTACGGCTTCTATCGAAACTGTACCACTTTTCATCTAGACATAAAAGCATTCTAATGAAAGAAGAATAGGATTATCCTGCGATTTCAGCTTAAATTTAATCACTTTTATAGAACTCGGCCCGTCTGTCCACCGGAATTGAAAAAGCGTGTAATTTGTTTCAGTTTCGAACAGGAGAAAATTGGAATCGCTAAAGAATGGGCTGCACAGTCAGCGAAGTGCAGTGCGTAATCAATTTCCGATTCCGAAGGTAACCTACTGGGTATGTACTGTAAAAGATATTGCAAAACTTTGCTGGTATAAAGTTTTCTTGCAGCAGGAAATTTTCGATTAGGATAGTTTTTCACTTCAAAAAGATCTTTAATATGGGTTGACAACAGTTGTATTGCAAGCAATATTTGTATTGCAAGCAATAGGATATAATTACACGAGTTTCATAAAACGACACATTGGAGCATGAGTAGTTTAAATGAACGAATAAATTACGAATGTGCCAGGATGTCTCATAAAACGTGTGTAATATAACGTTAGATTAAATTCTAATTGTGAATTCTTCTTTAACGTACAAATTTTTACAAATAATCAACGGGGTCACAACTATCTTCACAACAGAGATATGTACAACACTATTAACCGAAGTTCGAATAGCTAACTTATGCCAATCAGTTGCTACAGAAAAATATTTACACCTTTTGCAAAAAATGTTGCATACATTTCTATCATACCTCAAATGTTAGCTAATTGAAAAATAACAAAAGAAATAAACAATAGTAACACCGAATACGGTGTGTGCAATTGTGAACGCAAAGTAAAAAAAAACTTATTGTAACACCGCACATAAATTAGTTTTCACTTAATAAATGTTCGCTCATACACAAAATTAATTTCTGTGCAGTGTTACAATAAGCTTTATTTGCAATATATTTTTTACTCTTTCAAACCATACCGTATGAAACCATTATTAATCCATTATTTGAATAAACCAATATTTTAAAGTGGATAGAAGAATTCAAATACCAATATTATTTTCCGGTGGTTTATATTCAATGTGAGCGGCGTATCGAGGCATGAATGGAACAAACGGTGGCGGTAAAAGAACGACAACCCTCCGTAAAATCACCCCTTTATGGTATAGGGTATAAAGTTCATATACCGCGTGAAAACTCTATTGATTCTCTCCCTACTCCATATGTAGCATGAGAACAGAAAAACACAAAAGCTTACTGATACATAAACGGGGATTTGTAGAGACCCAACCCAAGTCGGGCTAAAAAATAAATTTGTTCCCACAAATCCAAAGATTCTCCGGACGTGGAACGCGGATTTTGTTTTTCTTTCTGCATAACATTAGTAGTTTGGGTGTATTGATTAATGTTTTTAAAGTATACAGTCAAGTCCCGCAACTGATCCATCAGAAGTTCTTGACGTTTATTCCGAACTTTTGAGCTTAAACCTTCCCTAGTTGACTGCCACCTCCGGTCTACCGTAAGTCGCTACGAACTTTATTATATTTTGTGGAATAATATACAGGGTGTAAACGAACAACCATTACAAATATCTACAGTATACAGAGCCATACTGCCGTACAACGGTAAAACGCCGTGTCACCATACAAAAAATCGCAACAATTTTTCTTTTTCAATGAAGAAGCCACGCCCTTTAACCAGTTAAATTTGTATTGAAAAAAATGTAGACAAGAAGTGGATACTATTGTAGGTAGTATTAGGCCCTGCGGCGGCGCTGTACCTCCATTATATAAAATCATCAGAAATTGCTAAAAAAAAAATATTGTGAAACTAGGAGACATTGCTGATAAAATGGCTGCTGTTTCAATTTTAAAAATAATGTAAGTAGTGAAAAGGTTTGTTTGAAGTTCATTATGAAATAAAAAGTATTTTCTTTCAGGAGGAAACAATACCTCGCTCCGTTTGAAGTTGTGACGGTGTAATACATTTTACAAGAAAAGACAGTGACACCTTCCGAAGTGAATTCTTTATAAGAAGGCTTTGTCAAATATGTTGTACAGGTTCTGCGGAGAATAGTGTCATGTCATTGTAATAAGTATCAAGTTTTTGCCCTTTTTCTAGAAAGTTCGTCATTACTTTTCAGTCTGTTAACATGTATAATAAAACGTTATATAACTTTTTTTTTTAATTTATTTATTTATTTACTTACGGACGCACTAACATGAAAATCCCAATAAAAGTGGTCCCAACATATTATACAAATAAATTATCGCCTATGCTAGAAACATACATAACATAACATACTAACACTCATTATTCGAGTAACACATAAAGAAATTAATATAAATATCCGGATAATATCAAACCCCAACCAGAATCGCAAAGACAAGGCAAAACCAATCAGTGGTAAAGCGCGGCGGTGCATACACAAGAAGGCAAAAAAAATCAACAAATATAAACAAAATAAAGCGCATAAAGCGCATAAAGTACAACAAAGGCTCATATGAGCCAACGACGCAACAAGGCGGTCCTCATACATTTTTTTGAACTGCCACTATTCCCCGCGGAAATGATTTGTGATGTATGATATATAATTTATATACAGTGTCCCACTATTTTTCCACAAAATTATTTTTCAAGTAGTAATTGTCATACTGAGTAAAAAGTTTCATATGAACTTATTAGTTGTTTCAATTCTTTAAAATGTTACAGCCGCTTGAAATATTAACAAACCCTTTGTTTAAACGGCGTCAACTTCTTAAGGAATTGAGAAAACCAATATGTCCTACTTTTTACTCGGAATAAAATTTACTTTACAGAAAAAATAAATCAGTACAAATTTTCATATAGATTTTTTTTGTTCATTTTTATTAAATTTATTTTTATGATTTCTACTTAAATTTATTTACTTTTTATCGTTGTAATGTTATTGATTGTGATATTGTTTCGGTTTCGCAATGCTTGATATGCTTTTGTGTTTTTAGTTTTCTTCGATTTATTAATATTTCAAACAGCTGTAACTTTTTAATGAATTGAAAAACTAATAAGTTCATATGAAACTTTAACTCTTTTTACCTCTTTTAACTCTTGTACTTTTTACTAGTATAAGATTTACTATCTGAACAATAATTTTGCGGGGAAAAAAGTGGTACACAAAAAGTGTCAGTTGATAACTGCATGAATTCACAGTACTGTGAATAACGGTCTATATTGGAGGTGGGGAGACAGCGAAATATTCGACGCAAATTTATGGTTACAAAATTCACTACCAGGTGCACCACGCTTTGCGAGAGTTTCAGGCTACACTCTCACTATGTACCACTAATTATTACTTTGGGTTACTTGAAATGTGACATCCCTGAAGAGAGCTAAAAAGAACATTTGGTGATATTGGCATATTTGATTGGCATATTTGTTTGACAAAAACCTGTTTCTTTAACACTCAAATAACAAAAAGTTCCAGACCAAATTGTCATATAATATATTTCCCAATTGCTGTTTCTGGAGTTGGTACCTACCAAACGTACCATGTTCCAGTTTAGCTTTAACTCGCAGTAGCTCCCAAACGGTGTATTGCCAAAAATTTTGAAGACCAGAATTTTGATTAAATTTTTATTTTCACACGACTTTCTTTGTTAATAGAACACTCTATACATATAGGATGTCAGGTAATTCGACATACTTGATTCTTGGGACGAATATAAGACGATGTAACCCAACTTATCTCCATGCAATTCATTTGCATTGCGTTGTCATACTTCTACAAAGTTCACTTTTAAAAAACGATTTTTGTTATAACGAATGGCTTCTGAGCCAAATTTGTTCATATTTGGATAAAGATATAACACAACTTTAGCGATGCTATCGAGTCTTGTCATTGTGCAATTGGTGAAAAGACTCATTTGGTGCTATAACAAATGGAAATGAATGGCAAATTGGGTTATTTCGTCTTATATACATCCCAAGGGTCTGTGGTTAAACCATGTCCATTGAATGACGGGGCATCCTGCATATTCTCATACACAGTGTGTCCACGAAAGTCCGCACCATATGGAAAAAATTTTTATTGTGTGTTTCTCAGAAAATTTTATTCTTTATAAAAGTTGGCGGCTCGTATGAAACTAAAACTGCAACCGTCAAATATGTAAATTTCGGTGCCATATACCGAGCGATTCAGAATATATGAATTTGTGATAAGAGTAAAGTACCTTTATTTTCATTATTATCGATAAACTTTATTTGGAAATGTTGTATAGAAGTAAAAATTATGTTCAAATATGAAGTCACAGCCACCTACATTGAAAAACAATATTTTCAGTATTTTTCTTAATTATTACTTTTGTGACAAATATTAGTAAATGCCAGTAATACTAAAAGGTTCTTTTTAATATATTTTTTAGAAATTTGAATACATTTTGTATATATTTTGTTATTTTGTTATGATAACTAATGTTTATTTAGAACTAGCGAAAAATTACTCATTTTCTTGGTGCGAAGTTGATATTTCACCCTGTAGATATTAATATTTCATACAATAACTAATTCAGGAGTGTGACTTACCTTTTATTCAGTTAATATTAATGACTGTGGATAGGTTTATAGTAGTAGTTATCCATCTGCAGCGAGCGGTTCTCCAGTAGTGGTACGCGGGGTACTACCACTTATGAAATTTTATTTTCAATGATATTATCTTAATAATCATAAGTGAAACTTCCACCTAAGTAAATAACCACCTAAGTATAGGTTCTTGTATAGGCAACCCAATGTGAATGTTCTTGCTGTTAGAATTTGACTAAACATAAAATCACACCTACAACTCCAGTCTTTTGTTTTTTTATTATTATTTTACCTGATCTCCGCCATTTATTAATTAAGTACATATCATTAATCATTAAGTATCACCCTTATAAACCAAAATGTATAAGTACACTAAAAAAAAAAGAGACTTTGACATCAGGTATGACTTCCATCTGGTTTGAGGAGAAAATGGAAGAGAACAGACCCTTTTTTAAAAATATTCTTTGGACAGACGAGGCAACATTTACGTCTAATGGGACTGTTTCTTCCCAAATTTCCGGTGGTGGGCACATGAAAACCCGAACTTTCCAATAGAATGCCGAGATCGGTACTATTTTGAGACTAATGTGCTGTGTGGTATTTTGAATAATCAAATATTTGGGCCTTTCTTTTTCGTCAAAATTTAAATGGGGAATTATATCCTCAGTTCCTGAACAGAGAGTTGTCACCTTTTTTGGACAATTTGCCGTTCATTCAACGGGCGTCAATTTGGCTCCAGCGTGATGGTGCGCCCATACACAATATAAACTCTGTCCAGAACTTTTTAAATCATAAATTTGGCCATCTCTGGATAGGCAGAAATACAGAATCAAGATCCTGGCCACCTAGATCCCCCGACTTTACCCCGTTAGATTTCTTTTTGTGGGGTTACTTAAAAAATAAAGTATACAAACAGCGACCATTTAGAGGAAACTATAGAACATTGTATCCAGAACATTCCACCGAATTTTGTTAGTGATGCGGTCAAAGATGTTTCTAGAAGAATGTGTTTATGCATAGAACGGGACGGACACCACACAGAAACATGATGAACAGATATTTAACAATTCTTTCGATGTTAAGTTTTTTTTTTAAATTTGCAATAATGTATGTATTTTTGTAATTGTTAGTAGTAGAAATAAAATAAGTTCATAGATAATAAATTAGCATTATTAACATATTCATAATAGTTATTAACTTAATAACGGGTAAGTCAGTCATAATTAATTCAAGAAACAATAGATGTTTGATGCTTTAGTTATTTTTATTAAAATATTATCAGTGAAAATAAAATTTCATAAGTGGTAGTACCGCGCGTACGACCACTTGAGAATCGCTCGCTGTAGATGGATAACTACTATTATAAACCTATCCACAGTCATTAATATTAACTGAATAAAAGGTAAGTCACGCTCCTGAATTAGTTATTGTATGATATATTAATATCTACAGGGTGATATATCAACTTCGCACCAAGAAAATGAGAATTTTTGCGCTAGTTCAAAATAAACATTGTTACCATACCAAAATAACAAAAAATATAAAAAATGTATTCAAATTTCTAAAAAATAGATTAAAAAGAACCTTTTAGTATCATTGGCATTTACTAATATTTGTCACAAGAGTAATAATTAAGAAAAAAATTGAAAATAGTTTTTTTCAAGGTAGGTGGCTGTGATTTCATATTTGAATATAATTTTTACTTCTAAACAACATTTCCAGATAAAAAGTAGATAAAGTTTATCGATAATATGAAAATAAAGGTACTTTACTCTTATCACAAATCCATATATTCTCAATCGCTCGGTATATGGCAGCGAAATTTACATATTTGATGGTTGCAGTTTTACTTTTATATGAGCCGCAAACTTTTATAAAGAATAAAATTTTCTGAGAAATACACAATAAAATTTTTTTCCATATGGTGCGGACTTTCGTGGACTCACTGTATACAAGACATTGTATGTAACTATACTGCAAACGTTTGCCATACTATGGTACTGCGCAAAGCGTGTGCGAGGTTAAGTTTGCTTATTGTATCAAAGTGTGGATACTAGCACGCGATTTTGAACGAACATTACTGGCCAATCTTACACTTTTGAACAAGACTAAAACAGACAACGGCCTGAAACAATCAAGGAGTCCTTGACCTGAATGTTGACATGAATCACCAATCACCATTGCTAATGCTGTAATTTTGGACAACTCACAGAAAGTCAATTCTGGAAGGGAATCGAGAACCTATACTAACGTTGCTACTAATGCAAATGCACAAATTCTTTAAAAATCATTACTTACCCTCGTTTAGAAGTAGAATAATGTCAACCATTATCAAATATATAAACTGAATACTATGACGCAATCTGTTTCTAAATTCTACTGAATAATATACCTTCAAGCGCAATATCCTGATTGAAATTTCTATGGGGCAATTAAAGCGATTTAATTTAAAAACTTAAATTAATTTCAAATAAGTTTCAGCGTAAAAGCTCGCCTATGCCTTCTTCGCTTGCGCCTCGCCTCAATTATAAACGAGGATCGTAATTACGCTCGGATTTCCTTTTCCTGCGCGAGAACATCTCGGGGAGAGGCGGCGAATTAATACCCCGATAAACGAGAAATTCTGTTATGCGAAAATGTTACCCATGCCTTCGAGGGGCCGTTATTAGAGCGTAGGGAAATTTTGTGGACGACGAATCCCCAATTTTGTTCATTATAAAGCCAGGCTCGTTACAGCATTGACGTCGGCGCGGCGGGTGTTTTGAATTTATCGTTGCCACTGTTTCCCATTTCAATAACACGATGGTTAACGAACAATGGCGGTGTGTAATCATCGCAATGTTTTTCAATTCGCGGTTTATAACACTGGGAGTTTACCTACCGCCGGGTTGACGACGGCAAACAATAAATAATGCTAGCAGACTAAACTTGGAGATCATAAACTTAGACGTTGAGCAAGGAAAACTTGAACTACAAAGTATTAATTATCTTGCTATGAACTAGTTATAAACTAATAGTTAAATATTAATTTACAAAATTCACTGGCATCAAAAGTTTCTAAGTTTAAAGTTAATCGAAAACTAAACCAAGCGTAACTTAAATTTTAACTACGCACTGGAATAATGTATTCATGCCTAAACTTTTGAAACATGTTTCTAAAAAGACTTATGAGAAAAATTGTACAACAATTCCAAGACCAACAAAGTAGAGAAACGAATTCTCATCGCTACTTATGGAAAATCGGAAATCTAGTATTACTTACACAGGATGAAGTTCACGAAGTTTAAATGTAAAATGCATTTGCAGGACAGGAATTGAACAAGAGTCACTTATTGAGTTTCCAACTTTGCAACTTTACAAGTTTGTAAGCGATTGCAATGTATTAAATCAAGTGTTGCCAACTGTAATTAATTTACCAACTGTCCGACACAGTACAACGAAAAACAGAATCATTTTTCTTACTGTACGTGGCATGCCAACGCAATCAGAAAGCACTAGAGCCGGTATTGAACTTAAGTTTGTAAGCAAGGGTTTGTAGCTATATATAGGGTACTACTAAAATGTGGGCTAAACTTTGGATTTAAATACCTATCCTATGAAACTTTAGGAGTTAAGACTAGAGGACTTTAAGACTTAAGACTTTAGAACTTTTGTTTATGTAATGCTTTTGATCCCCTAGACCAGCGTTTTCCAACCTTCTTCCGCTGTCCTTCTCCCGCTCACGTGAGACACATAGGGGCGCTCCGCTCCTAGGGCTCCACTGAGCACCGGTTGGGAAACGCTGCCCTAGACCACACGAAAAGAACTAAATGTGACCGAATTGAGTTCACCAAATGGGGTAAAGGTTTGAATTATTTTATTTAGAAAATAAAAAATTGGATTCTGTCCACCGCCATATTCCCTCAAAAATTAGGTCTAAAACGGCTAAATTCGTCATCAAAACTGTAGTTCAATAATCTAATAATCATTATCTTCTAAAAAAAACTAGAAACAACCTGAATTCCTGTATATAGCTTTACTTTTATGTTTTATATAATAGATCAAAAGTTCGAACACAAACGAACAAAGTTATAGGGTCAAAATTCGGCCTGATATACTCGGAAAATCCAGATGTTGATAAATGCTAATTTTTGTTTTTCGTACTACTCGTTGGTAGATTCTGAAAATTGTTGTCTTCATGTAGTTATAGAAAAATACCAGATTATAGGATAATATGTTTTCCCGTTTAGGAATTATGGGTATGCCAAATTTTAAAAATCGTTTCGAGATGATATGTTTAATGGTGCCATATTTTAGCTTTTTCCATGAACTTTCTCCTGATCCACAATACAATAGGGCTTGTGGGGGGATTTTTTAATTTTTTAAAAATTTTAAGGAAAGTCAGATAATAGCTTACACTGTTTTCAATTAATTCTCAAAGTTTGATAGTGGGAGTGAAATGGGTTTATGTCCTAAAAAAAGTAAATGTCTACAAACATAATATTTAGAAGGAGAAGTCAACAATTGTATTGCAACTGAACGGATATTTATAGACTAATATAACACTTATATGAGTTAAAATTAAAAAGAGTATTAAAGTAAATAATTTTAGTAAATTGTGCGCTTGTGAACAGATTTCCAAAATAAAAAGGTTAGAAGTTGTCCTTAACTGTTCTTTTATTGTTTAAATTTTACGTTAGTGACGCGTTTCGCCCTTCTTAGGCATCTTCGGACCAACTAAGTCAAATTTTCCCTTCTTAAGTATGAAACATAGGTAGATCCTAACCTCTGCTTTAAAAAACTTTAAGCTGTTCATAACCTGTGTAGTTTGATTGAAACTGTATACAGATCATAAAGATAAAACTCGCAAAACCAAGTGTGCCCTCGTGTCAAATCAATGATAATGTAGATTTTTTTTTAAATAAATAATAGTGTATTGCGTTCACTTGGTTGATATACCATTTTCAGTGAATATTATGTTTGTAGACATTTAGTTTTCTTAAGACATGAACCCATTTCCGTCCCACTTTCAAACTTTGGGAATTAAAAATAGTGTAACCTGTGTGATTTTTTTTTTCTAAATTTTAAAAAAGCGTTTTGGAATAATCGAAATTAAACCTTTAACTTTTAAAATTCCCCCACAACCCCTATTGTGTTGTAAATCAGGAGAAAGAGAGGAACAAACAGGTAATAGCTTACACTATGTTTAGTTAATTCCCAAAGTTTGAAAGTGGGACAGAAATGGGTTCATGTCTTAAAAAAATAATGTCTACAAACATAATATTTACTGAAAATGGTATACCAACCAAATGAACGCAATACACTATTATCTATTTTAATAGTGTTATTAATTTCAAATCATAGAAGTCGTACTATTAGGCTACATAATATATATGGCATGAACATATATAACATACATGTTCAGTTTCCATACAATTTTGTGTTATAGTTGCCTTCTTATAAATCTTACGTTTATTTCCGTCCCATTATCAAACTTTGGGAATTAAGTGAAAACAGTGTAAGCTATTATCAAATTTTTTTTTCAAACTTTTGAAATAATCAAAATTAACCTTTTCATTTTTAATTAAGAAAACAAAATTCCCCCACAAGCCATTTTGTATTGTATATCAGGAAAGAAAGCTCATGGAAAAAGCTGTAAAATGGCACCGATATCACCTGTCTAAATTAATTAGTTGAGCAACAATCGACCTTTAAAGATATGATGCCCGAACGATTTTTAAAACTTTGCTTACCCATAATTCCAAAACGGGATCACATATTATCATAAGCTTTGGTATATTTCTAGAACTAAATTACGACAATTACACACAAAAAAGGAATTAAACTGTGTTGATTTGGTTGACATGTAATTACGCAGGACAATCTATAGTAAGTCTCATTCCAAACCAAATGCTTTATTTTATTCTGTAAAAGATTTAAATGGCTGATATTCTTTTGTCCTATATCTAATATTTGTCAAAAGTTTCAGTAAGTATTGTTTTCATTGTTACACCATTTTTTATGTACCTCCTATAGTTTTAAACTGCAAAACATATTGTAAGTTAGAGTGGTACCATCCGATGGGTGATTACATTTCTTAGTTGGTACTCCCACAACAGGACACTTCAATCATAAGAGTGCCTATAAACGTAATGACACTCAATGCTAATTACAACTTTAAGTGCTATTGACATTGTAATATCGTTGACATAGTTTGAAGAAAATCTTACTTGAAAGTGAGTATGCTAAAATAACGTCATTTTCGTGTTTTACGTTTTCGTTGTAACGAAAAAGAAAGAAGGTAGTCCGATCGCGCAGAGCGATAGCAACAATTTATTAGACGCGGAGAAAAATATATTCCGCAACACCATTTCGCTTGACAACGTGACCGAAAAGTTAATAATGTCGCTCATAAAAGTTTGCCGTGGTGAAATTTCGTAATAAAGAAACTCGTGTACCGTTAAATAAGAAAGAATCGGTGAACCACAATGAACCCAATTTTCCTACAATTTATTGAACAAATCAAATTTCTTTCGGATCATTAGATCATACATGAAAATGTATGATTGCCAGTTTTATTATAGTAACTAGACTTATAGTATTTGTTGTATAAAATTGTCCATTTTCAAAGTCGAGGAAGAATAAATAAACACGCGTTCGGTGATAAAAACTTTATGTGTTTTGTATTTTAATGAATACATGTTTCGGAAGCTGAATAAAAATTCATTATCATTGCCACACATTCCTCTCCTACAAAACATACAAAAAACATAAAGTCTCTTGCCGAACAATCTTCAGCAACGTTTATGAAATCACAACAAAAACTCACAAACAAGCACTGTAAATATCGTACTATCAGTATTGCTTAAATGCAGCCTTCATAAATTGTTAGTTCCTCAATTTCGTCTAGGTCTTATTCCTTTAATTCCTCTAGGTCACATCATCACATTTTATTTTGTATGATGGATTCCTGTTTAATTTGTCTCTCTTCGGTTTATTGTTATATAACATTTGCCTGTTGTTTTGCGTGTTATTTGTACATAATATATGTTGTATGCTTTTAGGGCTCGTTGAATGTAGTAAATCTACACAATATTCCATAAAGCTGGAAATAACACAGAGAAATGTCAATCTAGATAACAGAAACTAGATATTTCCAGAGGAATATTTTTCCGAGAAATTAAAATGTTATGCGAGCTGGAAAAAGGTACCATATTTCCGGAGGGCGATCTTTTCGAGATATTAAAATGTTATGCGAGTTGGAAAAATGTACGATATGTCGGAGATTTTTCTTATTTAACTGTTTCTTATTCTCTACTTTGTGAGTAATATTTTAAAAAGAGAACTTGATTTAATTAAAAATTAGGACATATGAAGGTTGAAAATGTATGTTCATAAATCACACCTATGAAAAAAAAAAAACAATTCTTTCTACTTTGCGTTCGTTATAAATTCATAACGAAACCGTTTTCGGTGTCGTTATGAAAACATTAGATCACAAACTTTTAGTAACTTTTAGTTTTCCAAGATTGATACCTAACATTGACGAACATTGACATTGACGACAAGTGTCAAATAAGGCTGACATCTCAATCGCTATTGGCTCGCGTCAATCGTATTTTCGAATTTTACCACAACTACTAACTGTTGAATATAAAACTACGCTAGATTGTAATATGACAACCACAATTTTTGAAATGTATGTAAAATTAATGTCGCAAAGTAGAAAAAAATTTGTTTTTTTTTCTATTTTATACGTCTTATAAAACGAGTGTTATATACTTATAACACCCGTTTTATAAGACGTACTGGCGCTCGTCGTGCCCAGAACAACTCGTGCGCTAATTTTTGTCTTATAAAACTTGTTTTATAATTGAGGTGACAGACGTCCCGTTTTTGGCGGGACAGTCCCGATTTATCTCAATTTGTCCCGCGTCCCGCGGAGGTTTAGAAATGTCCCGCTTTTTAGGAAATTTTTTAAATTTTACAGTTCAATTTCAACACACGGTTGTTCTTATTTGATCCAAATATTTAATTTATTCTTTAATTTATTTAATATTCTTTTTAAAATTTCAGTATTTCTATTGTTATTGTAAAACAACATTTTCATTTAAAATTTAAAAAGGTGTTTTTTTTACCAAGCAAAATATAAATTATTTATTAATATTATTTTTAGATTAGCATATCAGTAACAAGACCCAGCTGAATGATTATAAAACAGTTCATTTCTGCCATTTGTATGTTAAGATGATTTGGCAGGCGCAGATACAATGAGAAGTCATATGTTTATCATGTTTGTTTGTATCTTTAAATCATAGCAAAAATTGTTAAAATTTACAAATTTTAAGTTAAATTAGCAAAAATAACGCAAAAATTGTAGTAATATACATACAATGGTCCAAGAATAAGGTTTAACGTTACAGTAGTATATTTTGAAAAAAAAAGAACGTACAAATATCTTTGGTTTTAAAGGAAAGCTGGTTAATCGACGGTTTTTGGTTTTTGGTTTTATTTTAATTCTTTCATAAATTGTCAATATTAAAATCCAGTGATCATATGTAAACAGAGAAATGTTTGATATTTCCGTTGATTTTTTAACAATCTGGAGCGGAATCTGGCAAAAGAATTTGTTTTTTTGTGGCCATTGAATTAGAACATTAGTTTACTGTCTTAGTTGACATTAAAATTTGTCCTATTAAGTAAATAATTTATCGTTCTTCATGCCTTCACCATCATTTTAGCGTTGTTTAGGTGATCCCTTGATAGTAAATCGTACACAGAGACGAAATTTTGTTTAATATAAAGAAAAATTAAAAATTAAAGTTACATTTACGAGAAAAAGACAATTATTTAGTAGTATCAAAAACCATATTATAATTTATAATATACTATAAGCTTACTCTTTAAATTGTGCTACTATTTGTGTACCCATTAACCACGACCCCATAACTATCAAATGATATAGCACGTATGCATATATCATCCATATCCTTTTACTTTATCATACGTAGTATGATTTGTCTATTACATTTTTTGGTAAAATTAATAGTTTAATAATAGTCTAATATAAATATCAGATTTGACAGATATTTTCATTCTAATGACAGTAGGTAGTGTGAAACACTGATGATTTGACAATACCTACTGTCAATAGAATATGTGAAAACATGCGCCTGGTCCATTTGCCACATCAGATTTTTAAATTTTTGCATCTGTGACCGGCTCTAAATTATCGATTTTGCGGTTTTGGGTTTTCACAAAATGCTGAAATCTTATCCTTTATCATGCCATCGGAAATCAATGGAACAAAATTGTGCGAAGTTATATAACGTTGAACGAAACTACCTTTTCGCAGGAGGAATCAGTTGGCAGCGATTTACTCGCAAAACACGTAAATATTACCCGTGGATTCCTACGATATTCATTCATAGAGAATCAAAAGCGTTATACCAAAATAAGCATACTGACTGTATAAACTTGTAGCTAAGGCGGTACCTAAGTTTTACTTCAGTTTAAAATCTGTTCACTGATTCTTATCCTAGGTAGTAGTTACTTCTTATTACTTCTTTGTTTCTATCCACTTTTGAAATGAAAGACCATAATACTAAAAATTACACTATAATAAAAAATAAAAAGTATTTCTGATAGGCATTGTAATACGAAGTAAGTAATATGAAGTAAGTAATATGAATTATTACTCAATGAAAAATTACAGGCATTGTAGTTTATTACTTCTTCGTAATTTTTTCCCTGTCTTTATGGCCTCTTCCTTGGTTGCGTCCTTTTCGTCGG
Organism: Aphodius sticticus; assembly: GCA_963966075.1. Classification (NCBI taxonomy): domain Eukaryota; kingdom Metazoa; phylum Arthropoda; class Insecta; order Coleoptera; family Scarabaeidae; genus Aphodius; species Aphodius sticticus. The sequence goes on along the minus strand of OZ014506.1, from coordinate 85,590,756 downwards.
CTCTATCTATGGCTAATTTGAAAAACAAATCCAGCGGAAGAATCCTCAAAGAATTTTTAATTATACTTTTGCGAAAGAAAAGAAAAACTAATAAGAAACAGTGTCCAGTATAGCTCCAAATGGGCGTTCTTGGTGCTATGCGGTAGATTGTGTGATACCATTGTAACTCTGTAAATTTAAATCCGAAATCTCCAACCCCTCAGAAGTTATTTAGGTGTCCCGGTAGTTTTTCCTCACCCTGTATACTCCGTCCATAAGCTGTGTACGATCGAGTACACAATATGTTTATGCCGGGAGCTAAGTTTATTACTCAAATAAATTGCTTTACACCCACTTAATCGTAATATGCATTTATGAATGGATAGGTATTGTAAACCTCAACTTCACGTACGTCAATAATGACTCAATTTAACTCAATCAAGCTCGTGGACTCAGAGTGCAGGTCGGCAAGTTAATTTTGGGATTAATTACCGGACCGCATCCTCCGCATAACTGAAGGATGCTGGAGCTGGCCGACATACTAGCAACGTTTTACTTATCGCGCCATGCCACACGCTTGCACATGTCCAGGATACTCCCACAGGATACCCAGCCCGAAATTTACGGTATTTACGATACGAAGTACACGTGATTTACCGTAATAAAATGCATCGTGTGTTACCGTCCATGGCGATAGGTAAAATATATCGTGCGGAATATTATTGTTGGTGTTCTGGCGGCAACAGGGGTAAATTCGATTCATCACCGGACAGGAAATTCATTACGGGTTATTGCGTGCGCAAATGGAGTCGAAGCCCCCGAGCGACAGCTAATTGTCTCTGTAATTGATATTTTGTTTGCTTGGTAAATGATCGCTGTTGTTAATGGGGTTGGTTATTATTGGACATAATGAGGCAAGGCTTTCCTCCTGTTCACAGTATTTATTTTCCTGTGCAATTGCTGCTATTTACAGGGTGTCGAACCTCGGAACAATTATAATTTTAACTACATGTTGCTCTTTCGATATTTTAGTGGTTATCGGTTATCGGTGCTTTGTTGCTCATCGTAGCAGGTGTCTTTTGATTCTAATTCAAGGCAATAGTATTAGTATGACACCTCAGAAGCGACATGAAAATCTTTTTTACCAGATGATCCCTGTTCCACGTCCAAGGGAGTTAAACTTCTTTAAAGAAGAAACTATCAACATCGTTCCACCAATATATCATGATTTGATATTAATTGAACATATTAATAAGGCACACTGTGGTGAAATTAAGGAACCTAAGTAACTCTCCGCAGCGTGAATGCTCTACGGCACAAAATCCTTGATGGTCCTTGGGACTGACGCAATGCGTAAACAAAAAAATCTGATGTGGCCAGGCACATGACTTTCTCATACTATATATAAAATTAATAGTTTAGCTGTATGAGATTCTATTTGATCGAGATCGGCTATGTCTGCATTAAATTAAAACTAGTAGAACTAGACAAATAGGTCGATTAAAGCTGCGTTCGGATATTGTACTCCGTTGACACCGGGCACCCCGTCCAAATGACACTTACGTGTTATTGGGTGTAAAAAGTGTAACGCTGTACAATATCCGAACGCAGCTTATATTGACGCTAGGTATTGTCAAAACATTAGCGTTTGACACTACCTACTGTCATTAGAATCAAAATATCTGACATATCCTGGCTACTAGTTTTAATGGAGTACGACCGATCTCGATGAAATAGAATTTGCTCATGCAGCTAAATTATTGATTGTACCAAAAAATTTCATAGTCATAAATTATTCAGAATTTCCTCTACTTTAATTGATTATTTAACTATTTCGACGAAATTCCAGAAATGGCGGCTTATTTGCAAAATCTTTCAACAATGCTAAAACTAAACCTCCAGTTCCTTTGGACCCTTTTCAACAGAAAGCTTTTCAGCTCTAAGTTTGGTCATGAAACTTCTAAATATAAAGTTTTGTCCTGATACCTTTAGTAGTTTCTCCGGACGCATACTGCGTATGATAAAGTAAAAATTGCTGCATTGATTTAAAGTACACTTAATACTGATTTAAAGTACACTTTTCAAAAGCGATTTTTTTTTGTTATAACAGATTACAAAGTTACTTACATCTTTTGTAATCATGCCAGTCCGTCATTGTACCATTAGTGCGTAGAGCAGGAGGGCATTTTTATAGCTAGGTAGAAATATTACGAACTTTTCTTTCTAAAAGATAGTGTCATGTGTGATATTTAGGAAAAACAAAAATAAGTGTCAGTTTTAATCGAGTAAACAGATAGAACTATTTCTAAACTATATTTTTCACAATAAATGACATTTGCCCTTTTATCACAACGCCAAGAAGTAGTTATAGCTATTTTTGTTTCAAAAAAAGATTTGCTTAATAAATAATAACGAAAAATATTGCGAGGAGTGCAGTTCAATTTTCTTCGTCAAATAAGTCTTTACTAATGGTTCAATGACTCAACTATCTTCTAAACTTATTGTCCCAAATATGAATTAAGTCGGTTCAGAAAAATCTCAAAATATCTAAAAAAAAAATTGTTTTTCACTACTACCTACAAGTTTGGTTAAATCGATTTATATTCGTCCCAAGTATGTTGTGTCATCAATGTATATTTGATTTGCTTGTGAAGATTATAAAATTAACATTATTCGAGGAGAAAGGTATTTGTCGGGCAATTCCGTCATCGAAGAAGAAGCAACCGTAGACACGTGTTTCGGACTATTAGTCCTCATCAGTACGGTATAGCCAAGGAGCACGATGGACACTCAAATGGAGGTACTGATGAGGACTAATAGTCCGAAACACGTGTCTACGGTTGCTTCTTCTTCGATGACGGATTTGCCCGACAAATACCTTTCTCCTCGAATATCTTACCGTCGATTAACCAGTTTTCCTTATTAACATTATTGTTGTCCAATTAACGACATTTAGTAGTGCGCGCTTGATGCTTTTAGTATACAGTTGAAACAGCTTTCTCTCACAATAAAAAGCTAATCAACATTTTGTTTGGTCTAACATGACAATCTAAATTACCTTTGACCAGCTACCCAAAACTGCCACATAATTTATTTCATCCTTTTGGCGGATAAACGAAAATTTATCACGTAATTATTTTCAGTTTATTCGCATTTTAATGATGTATAATAAGAGAACTTTCCGCAGCGCAAAAAAAATATAAAAAAAATGCGTGTCACAAGCTAGACACAATTCAAAACGTCGAGGTATAGATTGAGATTCTACCGAAGAAAGTATACCAGAATCTGTGGAATGCTGAAATATCTAAACGTAAAAATGTATGTAGTTTAAGATAATAATCGTAACCTGCCTTTTTTCAGACGAAAAATACTAAATTGTTTTTCTGGTCATATAAGGTTTTGGCGGGGTGGCCCTTGAAATAAGCAATTTTTGAAAACCACTCTATTGTACAAGCTCATCGAGCATACTTTTGCTTAATTGAAAAGATATGCCTAGAATCTGTATGTCTTAATAATGAATACGGAGCTCAATAACGACTAGAAATTATTTTTTGAATTCCTCCTCTAACGTGTATATGAAATGATGATAGGACAGATAACACGTGTTCCCGCTGATTACTTCTTCACTTTCTATCAGTCATATTGTTTAGTACGATATCGTGAGTAATTAACACCATGTGGGTCACAGAGTTATATCAGTGACATACTAATTACGTACCCATATGTTTACGAAGTTGCATAATGATATGGTTGCTTCCTATTATGACATTTTGCCACAGCATCCATATCTCAATCTTGGGCTTGGATACCGTGATAATTTTCAGGATTTAAGAATAGATAACGTACCAATTCAGAAATAATAATAAAAAAAACCAATTAGAACATCACGACGAACAACGGAAATTTACGGAAAAGTATGTATTTACATTTTACCTACTATAAATTTCCTGGTATATTTATTCATAGATTATCCACAAATTATTATAATATGCACCAGCGTAGGTATAATAGTTATGCTTTTAAAACTAAAACGGTCACGAAGATAGGTGACCTTACGTTCTGTGTTATTATTTGCAGCGAAAGTGAGTTTTATGTAACGATGACAAAATTGACAACTACGGAGGAGGACTGTTGGTCGTGGACTGATCATGACGCAAACGGCATTTGGTTATTTTGACATTAACGTACTTTTTTAGCGGTGTTACTTCAGATGATGGCGTTTAGAGCAATGCGGTTTACTCCTAAATGTCATCGTCCATTTTCAACAGTCATAGAATATGGGTGGAACGAGTTTTTTTCGTTTAAACCGTAACCGATTTCATAAATTTTAACGATGTAAAGAATGTCACCTGTGAGTGTACCTTTAGAAAATCAATTGCATTTAGATTACACTTCGTAGAGAAAACTATGGCAATTTTGGAGAATGGTTCAAATATTTAGTAGGGTCACATTTCGCTAATACTGGTAATCCCTTATTGAAATTTATATATGCAGTTTCCGTGTTTCAAAGGTGTTAATTATTCCCTAAGGTTGCGGGTCGCGACGAATGGGAAGGTGTTTATTTAGGCGCGGTAACCTAATTATGGTAATCGATTTTGAGTACCGACGTTCACAGGAGCTGAAATTGACCCTCTCTCTCTATTTACGTCGGAACTCTGCAACCACCACATACGCAGTTGCAAATACGTTGTTAGCGACTTGATTGCCCTTGAATAAATCATGACGTTGGTTGCGCACACCTCCTGAAATCCCCTGCCAATTCCTTCACATTAAAAATACAGTAAGTAAGTTTTGCAAAGAACCAACACAAGAAGGTGAGGTTAATACAGATGCAGGGACTTTAAATTTCCATTAATGGCTCGGAAGACTGAATTAAGGGGCAACATATACATTATCAAGAAAAAATCTGCGCTCATGATATTTTGAGTCCTCCTGACTTGTACTTAAAATTATCTGTTGCTTAAAGACAATTAATAATGGTTAGATGTTGTTTTCGGATTGAAGCACAATAGAGATACAAATGAATTAAATACCTTGTTATCCAGACACTTCTCTCCACTGTTCTCCGAAAATTATGTCTATTATGAACACACAGCAACACATAATATTTTTACATTTACATTATGCTATCGAAATTTGGTAAGCGGTTGATCTTTACCTTGATTTCCCTTACGGGGTCATAGGCGGTTCTTTCATAACCTCAGGTGACTGTTTTGCCTATTCTATCCCTTGAAAACAAGACAAGAAGTATTCGTACTATCTCTCGTATATCCGTGTAGGAAGAAGTAGACCAGCATTTTTATACCGTTGACATCAGTACAAATTTAATACAATATTTTAACATTGGTGAAAATATTATGATTATGGTTGTTTACTTCGGGATTAAAATGGGATTAAACACTCGTGAAAATTATGAACGATTCACTACACAATTGTTCACGCCACACGAACACGAATGATCGCAGAATCGCAGAACGAGATCAACCGAAAATCGGCAACATGTTATGGGTTGAGGTGGTTATCGTTATCAAGTTTCGAGCTCAACGCCCGACGAGTTTTTGTCCGCATACCATTTTGAAACGTATTTATTTACCTATGCAGAACACGGATGATAGTTTTAAATTTTCAAAATAGCCAACTAAATTTTTGTGTATTATTTTTTTTTGTATTGTAATTTAATTTTAGTAATTTTGTACCGTTATGGCTACTGTTGTAAATAAATCCAGCGATGCACTGTACGACAAAGATGGCCAATTCTGTAGCTCCGTCATTTGAAATCAATTCTTATAAAATTTAGTATGCACAACAAGAAATGACTAAGTTTGACAAAACAAAAAATGGTTTTATTTATAAATTATCATATAATCTATTATGCTAACCAAGTAACATGTGATGTATTGTAGTGTACCTACTTTACAAAGTTTTGTATTTTTTGTCCCATTTCCAATGAAATGGTATTACTTTCTTTTGGTGTCGCTAATTAAGAGTACGTAAGTTTTTTTCAGGACATTTTAGGTTTACGAGTACAGTCATTTAGGATCACGAAGACAAAATGTCGTGCCGGTAGGGGTACCTACCACGATTAATTATCTACAATTTGAGTTATGAACAAAAGTTATTCAATACAATTTTTAAATAATAACTGAAAATGTTTAACGACATACTTTGTCAAAGTAATATTATAGGTTAATAATATGGTGACACACAGGCTGTATGCAATCAGGTTGTGGCTGTAATTTTTGATTTATTTAAATTTTACATCCCGCCTATAAGTCACGATATTATTAACCTACAATTTCTAAATGTTATTTAAAAACCTTAAAGTACACGTCTGAACACTGTACTGACACCGAAAAGTATGTTTTGAAAATCGGGTCACAGTAAATTGCTTGTATCTCATTCATTTTTCAATATATTTAGTTTAAACTTTTCAGGGAGCAAACTTTATTAGTGAGGCGCTCTCACACGAGCATTATTATTTTCAATTACTTTCCCATTTATATATTTTTTTTTCAATTTTAGCTTCCAATGCGTCGTAAGGGTCCATGTTGTCCCTTAAACCATTTAGATCGACCAATATACTTGAACAAGATTTACAGGGCATAAAACTGCACATTTAATTTAATCTATTAAATTCCGTTAAAGAATGCGTTTACAATTGCATAAAAAACTTCAAACATTTATTCCTGTTGGTTCTTAAAACTAATTATGGTGATAAACTGTCCAAAGGCATCATGTCGAATTATTTGCAAGTTGAACTGTCCGCGGTCAACTTTGTAGAAAGTTGACCATTGAAAATATATTCCCGTTGAGCAAATAGAAGGGTTGTATCCGTCCATCAAGTTGAAATTCGAGATAGCAATATGCGGCTGTCAATAAAAAAACACAATAGAACGTTGAAAAAGGTTGACGTAACTTTTCCAGTCTTAAAATGTTTCCAAATTGGCATACCCCAGGGAATACACGAGTTGATATATTTGGGGTCACGCAAAATCATTTCACGGATTTTGCGTATGCGGATGCGCGTTGAATTCGGGTATTTCGTAAGAATGCGCGGGTGATCCCTTTTCTTTTTTAAGGATAAAAAAATGCCCAAATTCGGGTAAAATTGTACGTATCTAAAGAAATATATAAGATAAATTTTGTTGTTTTTTTTTTTTTCAAGATATCAACAAAACGAATAGAAGACAACAACCCTTCTCTACTCAAAATGGCATTACCATTTGTAATCAAAACAGTTTTTTTTTTTTCAAGAAACTTCAATAGTGATTAGATTTAACATTAAAGATGGCGCAGAACCCGTAGTCAACTTTTGCTTCCATGATGCATGCCATTTTAGATTTTCATATTCATTTGATGATTTTAATGAATATAATCACAGTTTTATTCATCGTTATTGGTAGATATTTACCGGAGAATTTTTATTATTTTGTTGGTCCGTACTTCAAACGTAACAAACGGAACCGTTATGGGTTCACTCATTATCTGATAAAAAATGTCGCCCCTCAATTTGGAGGGGTGCATGTGTTAACATTTATTTTTTTAAGAGCCTTTCCTTCAAAATGCTAAATAACAAATTCAGCATTACAATATTTTTATAACTTGAAAAAATTCGGTACACTACCAGCTGTCAAACTTAAGAATATAATTAATTAAATTTTAACTACAAAAGAATTGTACACCGCATTTATTATCTTATTAAAAAATATATAAACTTGAGTTTAGATATCAGACCATTTGACGTTAAGATTCTTAATTTGTCAAAAATACAATAACCGCAACTAAATAACTATTTTTGCAGTTTTTAAGTCTTAAGTATCGTTTACATCCTCTTAACTTAACTTAACGTACGAGAAAATATACTTAACGTGCGAAACCTGAAACGGTTCTATTTACATTCACTTACGTTGGGTGCTTGACACAACATTTGACATGAGATTTGTCATGACACAAAATGAAATCTATCGCTTTTACCATACAAATGGGTTTATTTACACGCACGTTCGATGAAGGTTCGATCATTCATGATAATAATCCGTAAATTGAGCTAAAAATATTGCCAAACAACACAAAGACAACAAAGTTCAAGTCGCTCGTGTTAATTTTAGGTTATGGTACTGTCACCATCATCCTAATTGTCAAAATCGAGAGCCTGTGATTGGTGCACTTAGCGCACGGATTCTGTTAAGTTGACGTTGAGTGAACAAATCCGTACGGTACGTTATGTTTTGCTACGTTAAGTGAATGTTAATGAACACATATAATTCAATGGAGTTGAACATTTACTAATTTTAAAGTTTTCGTACGTTAAGTTAAGTGGATGTAAACGAGGCTTTATGTCTTATACTGTTGTCAGATGCAGATTCTACGAAAGAAAAAGCACATCGGAGTCAGTTGTCACTTGTTCTTTTTTAATCTTTAAATTTCAATTGTTACATTTTAGATCAATTATTTAATTGGAAATCTGGAAAATGTTCGAATATAGGTACCTATACACAATGTTTATGAATTATTTCGCTCATTAATTTTTAATTTTTATGTTTACGTTGCGGTATTGATTCAAGTTTATATTTTCGGTATCGTTTCTGCTATGAATGCAATTTAAGGAATTCAATTCTCTTTGATTGTAGGACCAAACCACTCATAGCTTTCTATAGTTTTCCTGTTTTTCTTGTTTCCTGACATTCAGCCTCCTCTAGGTTATTCTTTTACTCATCTACCTGCACATACTCATCTGTCTCAATAATGTTCTAGTCATAAGTTCAGTCGAGTCACTCTTCATACACCTTTACTCCTCTTCGTGATAATCAGGCCCGTTGTTGTCATTTCCAACTTCTCTTCACGAATCCATGTTAGGGTTGCACAGAGGCGCGAAACTAGAGCATTTCGTCATTTTATGTGCTGCAGTCTGCAAAGCCATTTGTTAAAACGTCATGCGCTAATTTTGGCGAAGAAAATTGGCATACAAAATTTGTGCATGGTCAATAATCATATCACATCTTCTGAGACTACTTTCAACTCCTCTTTCCAATGATGTTATGTAGCATGTGTTTCTAATGTTCATTAGAATGTTGTTCTTCTATAAGTGTTTCAAGAATCAAAGAACTTCAAAAAGTTGGGAATCATCTTACTTCTTATTTGCAGTGATAAAGAACGAAAGCAGTCATAATAATTTACTGCGTTTATCTTTTCAGTAGAGATACTACATCGCAAAAAGCCATATTGTTTTTCTATCTTCTTCAATTCTTGCGTTAAATTTCTAAAATTAGCTTCCGTATATGAAACACAGCGACGTTGTGTTCTGCAATAACGGCTATGAAAGAATGCACTTAGAACACCATATAAGCGTCATAAAGCCGTTCCTACGTTGAAGAACTAACAGCAACCAGTTCTTCACAACGTTCGTTCCTCCGCATCTGAAATTTAGCCATAATTAATTGACTATTTATTGCTTTTCTTGCCATACGAGTGACGCTACACGGTAACATATTCCCGCGTTTGCAGGTAGGTACTCATTGTGCAATCGGCCGATATGTAAATGCGCTCCTTCCCAGACATTAGAAGACGTTCGTCGTAGTCACTACCATTAGTGGAGGCCATTACGAACAACGAGGAATGTCAAGATACGTGCTCCATTAACCTTGCTATACATTCGGTAACGTTCAAGCAAAATATACTGCACCTCCAGATTACACAAGGGAATAAATGATTCGAGCGCAGTGAACAAAATGAAATTTTATCTTCGTTCTACATGGGTGAGTAGATGAGAATTAAATGCATCAGAATATACCGTTGACGATATAGTTTAAGATAAGAACACTATTGTCTCTTTAAAAGCAATTTCCAAGAGATTGCAAATAAGAATGGAAGGAAACGAAAAATGTATTTCCTGCATTAGCAATAGAAGTCTAAAACGCAAATTTGTATTGTGTCCTGACAAAATAGGACTCCAATTAAAATACATGAATAAAACATATCCGACCATTTCTCTGCTCTTCATTTCTCGCAGTCGGTTTGCGATATTAATAGTATAATAAGGCACGGCGGTTACTATCTACCTTCATCCATAATTCATGTATTTTCTAAAACGTCTATCATTAATCATAAATCATATCTTATTGTTCTGAAGTACGTTTTAGTGGCAGCGTATTTAAATAAATGTGTCAACCTCAAGATACGAGTATAAAATAAACCTCCTTTAAACGTCGTTATAGAATTCACCCTGAAGCTGTCAGATGGTGTGGTTAATGTGAAAATGTATATCGAAAAGAATTTGTGGTTCTTGTTAAGAATAATATATGGTATATATTATTATATCCAGGTTAGAATATATAGATAAAAAATAAAGAACGTTTACTACTCATTGAGTTTTTGCACATCATCATATAACAAAAAATTGTGCATCCATCCATGAGTAGGTATAGAATCTCTGCCATTCTGAAATCTACACGAACATATGATTCTGAACTGTGTAGATCATTAGGAACGATGACTGCCGTAGAAGGAATTCGAAATGCAGTTTGTATATAGAAAAAAAACAGGAAATTGTAAAAAGCTATAACAAAATGAGTCAGTGTAAGTTGTAGTATTGGTTCTAAAAACCGATACATACAGTTACTACTATAGGGTTGCCACGACAAAAATAGAACATTTGGAGTTCACCATCCATCCAGCCGGACACTTGGACATACAAACCGAACTAATAAGCAAAAACAAAATCATAATGAATACACACAGCGAAGTATATTCTCAAAACGTGAGAACATTATTTACTTGCGGTTATTGCTTTAGATGAAAGTTAATATTTACTTGGTTTGAAACAATTTCTTTCATTTAAGAATTCCTTGTTCTCACAATTCAAGAATATCCCAATCTCAGAGTTATTAGTTTCGGTTAGGTATATAATTTTCGAACCAAGTAGTTTAAATACTCAATTCAAGAAGTTGATCAATATCTTGAATCAAGTAAGCCATTGCTTGCAACGCGCTTGCGCATTTTCACTCAAACGTGCACGAACGTTGCCGAGATTTAAGATTTTTCGCATCGGCCTTTGCCTTCAGTTAGTTGGGGTCTGCTATGGCGTCGTGTTCGCTGACTACCGAGTATTGTCCGGGAAGAGTTCAATATGTAAGTATATCTTTACCAATTTTGTAGGTACTGTGCGCAATAACTACGCGATCTATAATATTATGAAAGTATATAGTTTTAATTTTGCGTGAATAGCCTACAGTACTTATGTTCAACGTATTTGCGACGCAGTTCGTAGTTGTGACTTGTGACGCACACGGTACGTACATTTTGCCTAACTATATAGTGGTCACCAGATCAACATACATGCCACAGAAAACTTACTTGTGTAATATAATGGAAACAATTTGATGTCTAATAGAATATGGTGTTTTTTTTTCATGCCTTAGATATTGTAGGTAGTGATAATTTATAAATAGGTAAGTATATATGTAATTAAGCAAAGAAATTTCATACAATAAAGCAAATATCATTCGCTAAGTTATTGTCTACTTATTTCACACAATTCCCTACCTTTTAAAAAAAAACTAAAACAGTATGTTCTATTCAATACATTATGATCATGTTCTTGAACTAATAATATCTATACTCATTTCAAGAAAATATTTTCTCATTGTCAAGCACATATATTCACTTTAAGAAAATTCCATTATTCTCAACGTGAGAATAGTTTTCTTGAATGAATAATATCTATCCTCATTGCAAGAAAATATTTTCTCAGATATACAAGCATATGATCATTTCAATTCAACAATATCTCTTTATTCTTAACTTGAGAAGATATCTACTTGCGGCTACAGCAAACTAATCATTTACTTGGATGAAAGCATATTGCTTTGAGTGAAGTATTTACTTTTCTGTGTGTAGATATAAATACGATTATTTCTCAAAATTTAACGTAAAACTCAACAGTACAGGTTGGTTCAGAAATAACGGCTAACCTGGAAGAAGCATATGCCCAAGGAAGCAATAAACATGTCGGACATGAGTCCGACCCTGTTCGGCGCAAGAAATTCGTTAACACCCTACCGCAGTTGTGCTGCAAGTGGTGACAAAACAACGCCGCCGGTAAAATATCGGTCTACCTTTACTCTATCGTATTCCGCTTATAGTGACATTGACCTACATTAGTATTTTCATATTATAGCAGTCAGCTGTTCGTTGGTTAATATACAATAAGAATCAGTTGGATCTTAATGTGGTTGTGTTTGAGTATTGATTTGTATAACTGTAGACGGGCGGATGGCTATTGCATGCGACGGATGGCTCGTATGTAAAATAACTTTGTATAATAGCCATGGGTGCCCGCAGAGAGGGGCAAGGGGGTGCAGTTGCACCCCCCCTGGCTTTTGATATAACAGGGATATGATAACACATTATGTTATCAATTTTTGCAAAATACTGATTGGAATACGTTTGCTATTCGAACGAAGATTATCGCCATTTTAGCAAAACTCCGAGCGTCGAAGGGCTACTAGATGTTTTAATTACCTACAATTTGGGGTATGATAGAAATGTATGCAACAATTTTTGCAAAAGTTATAAACATTTTTCTATCGCAACTGTTTTAAATGCGTTTGCTATTCGAATGGACATTATCGCCATTTAACGGTTGTTGTCCATGGGACAAACCTCCGAACGTCGAAGGGCTACTAGGACTTTTAATTACCTACAATTTGAGGTATGATAGAAATTTATGCAACAATTTTTGCAAAAGTTATAAACTATTTTCTGTAGCAACTGATTAAAATACGTTTGCTATTCGAACGGACAATCGCCATTTAGGGGTTGTTGCCCATGGGGCAAAACTCCGAGCATAGAAGAGTTACTAGATCTTTTAAAAACCTGCAGTTTAAGGTATGATAGAAATTTATTCAACAATTTTTGCAAAAGTTATAACTATTTTTCTTTAGCAACTGTTTGAAATACGTTTGCTATTCGAACGGAGATAATTGTCATTTAGGGGGTTGTCGTCCATGGGGCAAAACTCCGAACGTCGATGGGCTACTAGGTCTTTTCATTACCTACAATTTGGGGTATCATAGAAATTTACGCAATAATTTTTGCAAAAGTTATAAACATTTTTCTGGAGCAACTGATTGAAATACGTTTGCTATTCGACCGGCCATTATCGCCATTTAGGGCTTGTTGTCCATGGGGCAAAATTTCGAGCGTCGAAGAGCTACTAAGTCCTTTAATTACCTACAATTTCAAGTATGATAGAAATTTATGCAACAATTTTTCCAAAGTTATAAACATTTTTCTGCAGCAAATGTTTGAAATACGTTTGCTATTCGAACGGACATTATCGCCATTTAGGGCTAGTTTTCCATGGGGCAAAACTCCGCTCTACGTCTTTTAATTACCTACAGTTTGGGGTATGATAAAAATTTATGCAACAATTTTGCGGAACGGTAGCTCCGGTTTCCGTTAAGGCTCCGTTGTAAAAACATCGCAACTACGAAACAAAATGTTTAGATTCGATGTTTTTCTGTCGGGGTCCGTGTCTATGCCGTGGTTTACGTATCGATTAAAGCTTATGGTGTCTGCGATGAGCTGGCCATACGTAACAGCCGAAATATGGTCATTGTTTACATATCTGACAATTATCGCATTTTTCGGTTAGCGGAAAAGTTATAATGTTTGGGCAGAAATTGTATCTAGATAAAAAATCTATTATTGTAGTGAGACTTTGGCTAGGGATATTATATTTGAAAAAAGAGAAAGATGTAGAAGTAAAATTCATTTCTATCTTACCAAAAAATTATTTTTGGCCTAGCCAAACTCCTTATTTATCTAAAAATTTACACTGAGATTTTCATCAATTTTGAACCATAAATATCGCCGTTAATAGAAAACGCGTTTTAGCACAGGTAGAACTGGGTCTTAACCCTATTTTTTGGAGCTGGAAACTCTTAACCCAACCCATGGCCGGCTTTCGTTTTGCACCCCCCTGGAAATATTTCTGCGGGCGCCCATGATAATAGCACATAAATCTACTATGATTTCGATAGGTTCATACTTTCCCAAAAACATTAAATACAGAGGAGAAAATGCAACAAAATATCATCTAACCTTGCGCACATTTTACAGTTCACAGTTTACGCTTAATTTCAAACAATTGCCACAGTACTAGTTTTCTTACTAACGTTTTAATTTCACGTTTTAACTTTTTCAAGGAAAATTTGAATATATTTTAATATTCATAAACCCTTAGATATATGGTTTTGGACAATTCTAAAAATTTATTAGTAACATATTTTTTTCCATTTAATTTGATATCTCATGGGATTTACATTTGAAGAGAGCATATTGTTTTTGGCAATAAGTGTTAAACAAGACTGTGTTGCATCACTCCTAAAATTGTTTTTAGATCTAGGCGCATTCAATGTTGCGTTCAATGTTTCCCTTCAAACTGGCAAACGTGTCTCTCGGGCAACGAACTAATAATGTTACAGGCGTCACTAAACGCATACTAATTAAACGAGCAAACCACATACATATTCCTTCAGCGAATTCACAAATTCTGGCAATACTTTCTCTCTAGTTGTTTTTTCTTTTTTATTATTTCTTCGGATTGTCCGGTGCGGTCCTATGGCCAAACTTTCTCCGTCCTCAAACAGCGGTCGCACATGTCCTGCGTCCACCTCCTCCGGAGACAATAGGATTGAGAGAAAATGATGATAAATCACATCGGAAAATCGGATAGCGGCCGAAACGCCCGATTTACAACTCCTGTGGATTCTGCTTTCACTTCACGTTGTCGTCGAGACTATTTTTCGCCGAGAGGGAAGGAGGGTCCTTCCCGCAGTTACGAAGGTTACTAAACGTTACGCCATTGTTTGCAATGCCGTAACACACTAATTAATTAATAAGCTAATTGGAATTGTCTAAACCGAGATGAATCCCAGATTGCCGTCTGCAGTTGGGCAATCGGCATTCGTGTGCAAGTTCTGTGTTAACTCGTACGTATTTGAATACGCGTAACTTTTCGTAATATTTTGATAATTACATGTGCGCGCGGTGTTGCGAAAGGTTGCTATTTAGAAGCCTAAATAATTCGTCGAGATCGGTAAGATTTTCGCACTTAAATGTCATTGTTAGTCATCATCGGATTGTTTTGCGAAAGCGCAGGAGATAGTTCAAGATCATACCGTGGAAATTGATGGTAGTGATGCTATGGTTAAGATAATCGTATAGTCGTATCTTCTAAATACCAAACATAATATGACTGAAGATTACTGTAGGTAGCAAATTTAAAGAATGGATTGCATATCGCCGCACTATGAAGGGAATCGGTTTCTGCTTCGACCACTTTAGATGATGACGAAATATGAATTACGGAGAGATACACAAGCATCTAATCATTACAACTGTTCAAATTTGTTGAGATATCTTTATCGTTTAGCTCAAGACTTTTCTCATATTTTAGAATCTACAGACAAGAAGACCACATTATAAAATTCATGTTGATATTGTAAATTTTAATTGCATCTTTATTTTTCATATTCATTTCTCTGATTAATATTTCTAAGCACACCAACGCAAATAAAAAACTTTAGAATAAAATATAACTCAATTATAATACTGATAATGATGTATGTATAAATGTTGACATTACAAAAATCTAAATCTAAAATTTTATAAAGATTATTGCAAACAAATCTTGAAATGTTATTGATCCATAAATCTTGTAAAACTTCATCATAATTTATTTGTTTCAAAAATGTAACAATTTTTGCTATGTCTACATAAGAACAAAATTGAAATCATTTTCCATTCATAAAAAGTCCAAATATTGTCCAAAGTTATCAATATTTTACGATTCTCATTTGTTTTTCGAAGAATTACCTATTAAAAAAAAACAAAATTTAAGCATTTTACATAAACAAAAAAAGCACACTTATATTTGAAAGACAAACTTGATTGCTATAGTAATAGAACAGGGTAAGTTCTAAGTACAACGAAAGTACAAAAACAGAATTAACCAATACACTTTTAGTTAAACTATTCTGTTGTAATCATTACAACTGTTCAAACTTGTTGAGATAACTTTATATTAATGACAGGGCGACGTCTAGTTCAAGACTTTTCTCATATTTTGAGAATCTACAGAAAAGAAGATCACATTATAAAATTCATGTTGGTGTAAGTTTCCATTGTAAATTGTAATTCCATGTTTAATTATCATATTTCTCTGGTTCATATTTCTAAGCACATCAACGCAAATAAAAAATTTTAGAATAAAATATAACTTAATTAGAATACTGATAATCATGATACATACAAATGTGGATCCATAAATCTTGTATAACTCCATCATAATTTGTTTCAAAAATGTAACGTTTTTTGTAATGCCTGCATAAGAACAAAATTAAAAACTCTGGGGACTATCATTTTCCATTCATCAAGTGCCAAATATTGTCCGAAGTTATAGATTCTCATTTGTTTGTCGAAAAATTACTTACTAAAAAATAAACAAAATTTAAGCATTTTACACAAACTCAAACAATTTTGCACTGAAAAAAACACACTTATATATTTTGAAAGACAAAATTGATTGATACAGTAATAGAACCGGATACGTTATAAGTACAACGAAAATACAAAAACAGAATCAACCAGAAAAATTCTGTTCTAAAGTAGTGAATATTTCTTACATTAAGTAAGTACGTAGGCGTTCACAGCCAGAATCATTTAGAAAATAATTTGCTTCCAGGTTATGCCGTGTTAAAATTCGTAAATGATGACGCGTCGCGAACCATGTTGCGCGCTTCTTCATATTTCACAGCATACTGAATACTAATATAGTACTCAGTTACCTATGAAGAGGCGCGCAACATGGTGCGCCAAACGTCACTATTAATGCATTTTGACACGCGGCATAAACCTGGAGCTATTTATTTTCTAAAATTTTACATTATTAAAACCCTGTATCATACGTTCTGAACTTTTGTTTTAGAAGTGGGTAGAAAGATTCATATGATCCTTGATATTTCCCAGGAATAACACAATTTTTAGTTTAGAAGTTTGACCGACCCCTGTACTTGTCTTTCGTACTTATATTTTTGTAAAAACAAAAGTACATACTCCACATTATATCTATGAAGTTTTACCAGCGTAAAAATCACGATTTTCGGTTTTTAAAACACGGTTATTGTGATATTTGAAAACCGGTTGCTAAATGGGAAAACGTGGTTTTAGATACTAGAAATAATATGTAAAAATTATAATCTATTTATTATTATTATTATTATGTCTACTACTATGTTGGCTTCAAATCTATATTAGATATTACTCCAAGAATATCTAGTATCTAGTTAAGAAGCAAATGATAATTAAGCCAGGATGAGGATAATTTGGTAAAAAAAAATACCTTCGCACGGATTTGAACCAGGAACCTTCTAATTGCCGGTCAGAAGGTCTCCAAATTGAGCTACAAAGGCAATGGAAATTTATAGGCGTATTTATCACTGGTAGATCATTATCAGTGGTAGATGCTGAGATCGAACAAAATATTACTACAACAGGACTAATTACACTGTGTTACAGTGAAAATATACTTTTCACGAGACATAGTCTAAGTTGTTGAGCTGGTAGAACTGAACATAATGGCATATACGAAATTTTCCATAACACATCCAAAAGCTCGATTTTAAAAAAAAAGAAAAGTTATAGACGTTCAAATTCAAAAGTTTCCCATTATTTTCAGATTTTCTGAACTTTAACGACAGTTTGATGACCTCTTTCAATCCATAATATTTTATTTCTATTTTTTTATCGAAAGTCCATTTAAATGTGCGTTTAACACGAGTTTGTTTATTACAATCGGTTGAAATTTGACTGAGTTATCGATGTTTAATCACCGTCTTGACATACACACTAGGCAGGAATATACCTACGGCCCGACCGTACTCGTGATTCACATTAACTAGACATTATTTTGTTTGTTTATTACCCTGTTTTATTGTATTTTAGTCTATCCAATATGTTATTAAGTACTATTCGACTTGTACCCAAATATCGTAAAATCATTAATCGACAATCTTAACCTATTCGAATTGCGTATACTAGTAGGACGATATAGGTCTTTAGTATCACCAAATTTCATATAAAATAACAATCAAACTGATCCATAAGCAGTAAGAAATCAGCTCTAGTGCAAGCTTCAGTGCAAATATAAAAAAAGTAAAATGTGTGACAATCGCCATAAGTTTTGTTACGTCTGCGGTTATACGAAGTATCCATGTTATATGTGTGAATGGGATAGTCGTGCACCAAATATGAGAAAATATGAAAAAAGTCGGTGGCCATCGCGTACTTCGTTTCAAATTGGCAAAAAAAAATGTTTTAAACATTCCACTGGTGGGGCCCGAAAATATGATCTTACTGCCTTTGAAGCTTGGATACATGAAGCAGTCTGTGAAACAATTGGACGTCGACAGTGAAGCATTCCGTCATCTTAAAGTAACATTTCCTAGATTGAGTGAAGCTAAAATTAAAGAAGGTAGGTTACCTTACATTTCAAGTCGTTGATAGTAAGAATTTAGGTATTTCAACTGATCTATTTTCAGGAATATTTGTTGGGCCACAAATTTGGAAAATTATGCAGGACAACGATTTTGCAACTAAACTGAATGATGTGGAAAGACGAGCCTGGAATAGTTTTATTTCATTGTGCGATAACTTTCTTGGAAATGATAAAAGTGCCGACTACGCAAATGTTGTACAAGAGTTTTTGAGTGCCTACGGTGAAATGGGCTGCAACCTGTCTATCAAAATTCACTTTTTGCATTCTTATTTGAATTTCTTTCCGGACAGTCTTGGCCAACTCAGTGACGAGCAAGGTGAACGATTTCATCAGGAAATCGGAAAAGGAAAAAACACCATCAACATGATCGCAGAGTACTGCTGGTCACTTAAATGCGAAACTAGGGTTGCCAACATTGCGCCTATGCTGATCCGGAGAAAAATAATTATATTATGGAACATAAGTTTAAATTAATAACAGCCGCCACAAAAATGTGCGGCTTCGACACATACTTTTTAGTAACGCTTTGGTGTGAAATTTGGATATATAGGTACTGTAGAAAACGATGAGATCTAGATGCTAATTACTAAGTAAATTAATTTATTTCAATTAATGTCTACTAGTTTTTCTTCTTTTCGTTCCTGCCTCTTATTGTCGATTTTTTTACGACACAACCAACATGTCTGATGTTGTCAATATTACCACTTAAACCAAGCATAATTTTGATGTACTGAGAACATTTTTTTAAGGATATAGTAATAAAATTATCAAATACGATTTAAAAAATACTGTTTTATGGCAGACCAGTATGATACTATTCTGTGAACTCCCTTAGACAAACTCAAACATATTGTTGTGACATTTCTTATCATCTGAACAACATACCTATTATAATAATCAACGAAAGTTCAAAACATATTTTGTAATTAATGTACCAATATTGAATGTTGATTAAATAATACCTGTCTTTTTGAAAGCCATTTTTGATATTAGATTTGTCTCAGTATATGATCATCGAGGCAGGATACAATCTTCTGCGTTCGTCGTACCGCTACAGAATTCCTACTATATTCACTAGACATGTGACAAAATCTAAAAATGCTACAATTGCTACTTTCAAAGCTTCTTTCATGCTCTCAAAAAGTCAAATTATATTGTGAAGATTGAGTAATAGAGTGCTTCATATTTTGAGAAAAATCCCTTTTTTCAAGAGATGTATGATTAGAATAACAATTACTGTATTTTCATAATTTTTAAAAAATATTTAGGGGTCGCTACAGTTTCTCAAAAGATCGATGATTACCTTTAGTTAACCCGGAGAATTTAACTGAAAACCCATAACCCGGAGAATGGTCGCCAAACCCGAAGTCTCCGGGTCAAAATGACCATGTTGGCCTTTGTATAAACGACGGAGACGAGTAAACATTTTTGATTTCGTTGTATTTCTTGCTTTTTTTCTATTTTTCATAAATCACGATAGTAACTCAGTATTGTTTCAATAAACGAGTGAAAATGTTACTGTTGGTGCAATTTATTTTGAACCCAAATATACCTGGAAATGTAATGAACGTAAACTCTAATGTACTTACTAACATATTGTGATAGTCTGGCAGGTAACAACAAAAAGGAAAAGAAAAAAAAACAGTGTCATAATTTTAGAATAGTGTTAGTAATGTCTAATTAATGTGTATAAAGACTACGGATTTATTACAGTCTGCCTGTATATTTCTACCAGCTCAACAACTTCCGCTATGTCTAGTGAAATGTATATTTCGTTTCTTTTTGTTGTAACAGTGCTATTTATGAATAATTAATTCAAACAACCAAAAGTGCATATTGGAGGGATTATTGCTACAAATTTGTAAGTCACTAGGCGCTCAAACTTTGTGGGTTGCTATATAAAATGTACCTAATATTAGTTATTATCCACAGACCATAGACGTTTAGAAAATGTTCTTCTTTGATATTTTTCAATAGTCACAATAGTCGTAATGTTAGTCTTCAAGAGAAAGTACAGCACTTAAACTCTACCAAGTCAGTAATTTTCTTACTGCGCCAATAATATTCATCCATTCATGTGACAATTGCAAAGACCCATAAACACATTATATCTCTAACTACATAACGTTACATAACTATGACGGCGTTGACCGCCTTCAATATTCCACATTTGCCAGTGTCCACATATCTCCGAGTTTCATCATTACAGTTTAGAAAAAGTAAACATCGAAAAACTATTGCATAACAGAAACAATTTACGCATCACAAACAACACTCTAAGAACTAACAGCGGGTCATATTATTGAAACTATACAGAAATGCCATTAGAATCAAATTAAAAGGGTAATTATTGCAATCAACCAAATAATTGGCGCAATTCATCTGGGTCACAATTTATGTAAGCTGATGATTACACGGTGAATAATAACGTGCCGCCTGTAATCTGGGAAAGAATCTGGTTTTGTACTCTTCTGGCGCACAATTACAAACGCAAGCCAGCAACTCAGTGGAGATTGCCACACTTTAACACCTCTTCCTATATGGATTTCTTGAAATGTAGCCAAGGCACTTTCTACACAGTTTTGTTCACTATTTGTATTTATGAAATGATGATAATGTCTTCATTTTGCAATGGGTCGACCTCATGAATATGCACGAAAATTTTTCGGTTGAGTACAACAGGTGTTTGATTTGTTGTCCAAATATTGTGTTTTGTAATCGATTCTACTAAGCGTTTATGACGTGGTTAATTAACAGTAAGAATTTCGTATCGATGGTCAGAGAGTAGGTGGAATTCGAAAATATATTGAATAATATGAGTTAATACAAAAGAAATTGACGATTTCAATGTTTTGTTAATGTAAAATTAATAATGGTATCATGAAAGAAATTTAAAAAGTTTTGTGAAGTCACTTTTAAACTTACGTCATAGAGCTATCAGTTTTTCAGGAAAATTTCAAAAAAGAAATTTTGCACAAATTATTTTATTACATTATTTAATTAAATTTCTTTAATAAGGAATGTTTTTGGTTAGTTTAAAATACGGTATTGTTAATACAAACGTAGGTTTGCGTTGCCAATAGTTATTACAGAAAACAAATTAAATATAGGTACTTGCAAGAAATTAACAACATTCTCTTAACTTTTTCATCTAACGAACTATCAAACGCTACTTTTTGACTCCCACAAGGGCATGCACAATGCACATGTGGAGGTGGTCAATAATCATTTTAATAAACTAGATTATGGAAACTTTATTTATATATTTCTTGCATGTCTTTTATTTCTTGATGCAACGATAGTGGGGAAAATCAAAACTGTGTCGTATTTGTTTCCTTCACACCACCGCACTAAACGCCAAAGCAAAAATTTCAAACAAAAAAAGCAAAAACCCTCAGAAACATTGCGCTTAAGTAACACTGTACGTCAGGTATCTTTGGTCTGATTAATTTCTGTATACGGTGTCTTTGTCACACCTTCCAAAATTAAACTGTATTCAATTGATTTATTTATGCAGATTTCCGGAGAATGAGAAGCACATAAATTTAAGGCACCTGTTCAACCTAGGGCTGTGGAGTCGAAGTTTAAGAAAAGTTAAGTCAGTAGGATTAGTGTTGATCTACAATTATCAGGGGTAGGAGTCGAAGGTACCTTATAAATTGTAACAGGAGATTTGCTTATTTTGTATTCAGTGTTTGTAAACATTGTTTATATGTAATAACCTTAATAAATTGATTGTTACTTTTGTAGACTTTTCTTTCAATTACCCATACATATTATAACCCAATAAAACCACTATTTGAGTGTATTATTATGAAAAAAAAATGATTTTTTTTTTATTTAATGAAATACTTATTTTGGCCTAAGAATGTATATTAGGGTGGCCCAAATTTATACCTCGCATTTTTTGCTAGAGGGCAACGTTCCGATCTCAATCTGTTCCCCAATCTGTTCGTTTTCCGAAAAAAAAACCCGAAAATTTGATAAAAATCGGTTACATTGGAAAAATGCATCTTTTTTTTTCTTTTTTTTACACCTTCCGGATTTAGAATAAAAGTTGCGGGAGATTATCAGAAATTGTTCAGAACGCAAGGATCAAATCCACAAACACTATTTTTTCACCGCTCCACCCCCTCCTGCAGTACCCTAAAATTGAGGCCCAAATTTACTATTTTACATAGTTACGTAATTTATTATTTTTTGGCAGAAATTACTACTACTGGATTATTGACATGTTTTTTGTCATTTATTAAATTGTTTAAACAATTACCATTTATTTAAACAAAAATATACGATGTTACGAACACATTTTTCCATTTTTTTAATAAATTATTAAATTATTGGCTTTTTTGTCATTTATTAAGTAATTAGCAATTGTTTAGAAAATTACCATTTGTTTATACAAAAATTTACAATTTTTCTATTTTTCTTTTTGTAGAAATTATTATTGTTACATTGTTGGCATGGTTTTGTAATTTGTTGCTCAATGTGCAATTGAAGGGTTCAGAATGTAAAGTGGATAAAGACCGTAGGAAATCATATGATTTTATCCTGTTTTCATTCTCATGACCTCAATTGTTTGAACAAATAAATTTGTTTAAACAATAATATACAATGTTAGTACGGATTTCTGGTCTTTTTTGTAATTTTGGAGGTTTGACGATATCGGTCAAACCAGTAATGTGGTTGCAACACTAATTATTATTATAGGTTAACATTGGAAATTAGTTAACAAATGAGGCAAGAAAAAAAAGGACAAGAAATACAATAGTATTTTTGGCCAAAAAGATACGTCAGTACCATTGTATATGGCATTGCAATTGGTATTTGTTTAAACAATTGCAAACTAGTTAATTAATGACAAAAAATGCCAATAATCTAATAATTTCTCCAAAAAAAATAGAAAAGTATGTACTTACATTGTATAATTTTGTAAACAAATGGTATTTGTTTAAAGAAGTGCAACTTAGTTAGCAAATAACCAAAAAATGCCAATAACCTAATAATAATTTCGTTTACAAAAATAGGTAATATGTCCGCAACTTGGTATATATTTGTGTAGACAAATGGTATTTGTTTAAGCAATTTATTGCTAATTAGTTAATAAATGACAAAAATGTCAATAATTTAATAATTTCTGCAAAAAAATGGACAAATATGTTCGTAACATCGTGTATTTTGGATTAAACAAACGCTAACTGTTTAAATAATTTCAAGTTAGTTAATAAATGACAAAAAAACCTCAATAATCCAATAATAATCATTTCCACCAAAAAAATATTAAAATAACGTTGTAATAACGGTGTAAATATTCGTAATAAACGTTGTAAAATTGTAAATTTGGGGAAACTTTTGTCTCATATTTAGGTTACTATGGGAAGGGGGATGGTGAACAAATAAACAGTGGTTGTAGATTTGTTCCTTGGGGAGTTCTGAACAATTTCTGATAAGCTCCCGCAACTTTTTTGGTTAAATCCGAATCGTGAAAAAAAGGGAAAAAAGAGGCATTTTTGCAACGTATTTTAAATGGGAAATTTGAGGTGCTCGGTGGCACGTGTTAAAGTTAGCCGATATTTTCTCAAATTTAAGGAGAATTTTTTTTTTTTAAACGAACCTTAACATAATTAAAATAAACAGTACTCAGTTGATTTTTAAGTAAAGTTAAGCAAATTTTATCTAAACAAAGTGTAAATATACATGTGATGTCGATAATGGTCTTGTACACAATTCTTAGTTTTTCTTAATCCAGGACCCTTTCCAAATCAAATGAATAGCAAGTGTTTATTTAAAAGATGACAGGTGCCAGGTTCCAGCCTGTCATCCTGTATTTACCAATTAGTCAAGAAGATGAAGCTTCGACCTTCGAATCATCGCTGCTCAAAAGCACTTGGCATTTAAAACAATTTACACAACCATACCCGAACAAATTTCTAAGTGACAAATCAGTTGTCACCGCGAGAATGTAAATTAGGAGATCGACTTATTAATTATTTATATTAAGTATCGATAATAATCACAAATCACTCCAAATTACATAATAACAACAAAAGTAAATCGGTGCTAAATAAAGCATTACCAACACCATTTTAGTGCCATTCAATACACTCAAATGTTGAGGTCGTTCACTAACCCTGACGCTCTGTAAAGTTCCTCACAACAAACGGCAGAATTGGAAAATTACGCAAGCACCACCGTATCTGCGCTAAATTTGATTAACCCACAATTCCATTTATGCATGCGTGCTCATCTTGAGATGGTACATAATTCACTGGGTCAATAACAAACCATTACCTCAATGAAAAAAAAATGTTACGGTTCAAGAGATCTTCAGGTTCGACTGAATGGTTTTCATAAATTCACTCTCCGGCACACATTACATAACGTAATTAAAAAAAAATCTAGACGTGCTAGATTCTAACATAATAGGAAACGACAAGTGTGCCGCGGGGGTATACATTAACACAGTAATTTTGTAATTAGTTTTTACGTCATCACTTTTTCTCGAAGATAATTTGACATTTGGAAGCGGTAACCTAAACACACACATGTCGCCTTGCTTATGATACAATAAAACTATGTCCTCACTGCTGAGCCCCACAAAAACAGACAAGACCCTACTTAGAAACTTTCAGGAGTTTCAAGTATTGGAAAAAAATCTGATGTGGCCAGGCACATGACTTTATCATACTATATATAATGAGATTCTATTTGATAGAGATCGCCTATGCCTGCATTAAAATAAAACTAGTAGAACTAGACAGATATTATGTCGATTAAGCTGCGTTCGGATATTGTACACCGTAGCCACCGGGTACACCGTTCAAATGACACTTACGTGTTATTGGGTGTAAAAAGTGACGGTGTACAATATCCGAACGCAGCTTATATTGACAGTAGGTGTTGTCAAAATCATGTCAAAACATTAGCCTGACATTACCTACTGTCATTAGAATCATAATTTCTGACATATCCTGGCTACTAGTTTAAATGCAGTACGACCGATCTCGATGAAATAGAATTTGCTCATGCAACTATACTATTGATTGTACCAAAAAATGTCATAGTCATAAATTATTCAGAATTTCCTCATCTTTAATTTATTATTTAACTATTTCGACGAAATTCCAGAAATGGCGGCTTATTTGCAAAATCTTTCAAAATTGCTAAGACTAAACCTCCAGTTCCTTTGGACCCTTTTCAACAGAAAGCTTTTCGGCTCTAAGTTTGGTTATGAAACTTCTAAATATGAAGTTTCGTCCCGATACCTTTAGTAGTTTCTCCGGAATCGTCGTCACAAAAAACGGGTAAACACACAGACATTTTTTTGTACCTTGGTCAAAAATGTTCAGGGGACCCAAAAAGACATATTTCCGCTAAAATCTCAAAATTTTTTTTTGGCACGATTACAATACTTTGCATACTGCGTATGATAAAGTAAATAGAAAATCTGATGTGGCCAGGCACATGACTTTATAATACTATATATAAAATTAATAGTTTAGCTGCTCATTTAGCTAATTTAGCTGTGTGTAGGTATGTGTGTGTGTGTGTGTGTACCCGTTTTTGTGGCGACGATTCCGGAGAAACTACTAAAGGTATCGGGACAAAATTATACGCATATAAATTATAAATATTCAATAAGATGATACTAGAGGACTAATTTTAATTAATAACAGGAAATTGAAACAAAACGACAGCCCGTGTTCCGGACTAAAATAAAAATTTGAATAACGAATATTATTGAATATTAGCGATGAAAAACCTCAATAATATTGGAAGTAATTAGAACGAAGAAAAGATGAACAGTCTACAATTTATTAAAAAAATTAATCTTATGGTTACAGTGCTTCGGGGCTAAACCCGTCTTCAGACCAAGTTGAAAAGACGTAAATCATTATACAAGTAAAAGTGTGATACAAATAAGTTAATGAAAATGTTTAACGACATACTATGTCAAAGTAATATTATAGGTTAATAAAATAAGTTGTCTGTTTTAACAATGACCCATTCTCATTAGATATTCTCTTCTCAATTAAAAAGGAACTCAAAAACAAAAATGTATAGATTTATTAGGGTGCTTCTTATTTAGTCATAACTCTTCACTTTAAACGGTACTTTTTCAAAATTTTATGTGATCAGGAAAACAATTTTAAAATAGTATATTATTATACAAGTTTTATAAGACGTCAAATTGGCGCACGAGTTGTTTTGGGCACGACGAGCGTAGCGAGGAGTGCCCAAATGGAACGAGTGCACCAATACGTCTTATAAAACGAGTGTAATATACTATTTTTTCTACTTTGCGTCATTAATTTTATATAAGTTTAGAAATTGTGGTTACTATATCGCGCTAAATTAGAATCTAGGGTATTTTGCGGGTACCACGTGGCAGCACTGTAGTAACTGTCAACTTCGTTAAGGATGAGAATTGAGATCGCTGAGATAAAATCATGACAAAATCTAATTGTGAATAATTTTACTCTACTTTAGCCTACAAGTTTGAATAAATATTCAGCGAGGTCGCAACGATGATCATAATGGAGCTTGGGGCAACACTTTTAACCCTATTGTGATAAATACATGAAACTTAACCTAAAAAGTTAACAACTTTAAAATAGTCAGAATAGAAGTGTTTGGCAGTGACTGATTAGTTACTTCGAAGAACAAGAACTTACTAAAGAATTGTTATAACGCTTAACGTTTAATAGCGGTGTGTACCTAATTCCGCTACGTAGCCGTTGCGGCTTATTTATTTACAAGCACTCATAATTGAAACCCAATTCTAATTTCGGCAAAGTAGTTTATTAGAATAAATTATACTTGGTAAAATTACATGTGATGGAGGTAATACAAATACGTTGCACACAACCAGAACTAAGACGAAGTTGAAAGCGACGGACAAAAACGAATATGAATTGAACCGAGCATCCAAGCGTCCAAAATATTACCGAAAACTTATACGTTACATAAACTAAGAAATCCTCTACACTTTAAATGTACTATAGCTTCGTACGTGTATGCTGATAAACCATTTATTGCGCATATACAATCTCGCAGCAGTAATTAAAATCGTTCGTATCTACGATGTAGGTTTGATCTTCGCATAATACCTTATTAAAGTAAATCTGGTCCTTGAATTATATCTGAAAAGGGGATTTGATGTTTAGTTGAAAAGAATGATAACGATCACTTACTAGAGTCGTAAAACATCACCGTAAACGTCATGCTGGCGTATTTTGATGAACACAGCAAAACTAAGAAAGCCCCAATCCTTTGGCCATACTGTAGCTGGCTACACCCATGTTTAAATATGTATAGAATATTGATATTTCGCAGTTTATGTGATTGCAAGCGATTAAGAAGATGCAGTGTGTGGTTATGTTGGGTTATGTATTGTACATTTGACATATGGCATTTGATATCACTGTGTACCAATCAGACAAAAATGTTAATGTTTTCGGTATTACAATGTCTTAATTGTAACACTGAAAACAGTGTTACAATGTGCGCATTGTGAATGCAAAGTAGAAAAATATATTTTGGGCACGAAAAATTATTGAGCTATGTATGTACCAATTCAACAACAGCTTTGCGTATTTTCCAGCGTTGAGGATTTTATAAAATATCAATTTCACAGACTAATTTGCTAAGACTAATAGCAGTGGGTATAAAATATTTCAAAATATAGATATTTTATATAAAATATAACATAACATTGACAATTTTAAGTATAGTGTTGTTTGTAGTAAAATTGTTTGCTTTTTTTAATTAAGGATGCTTTTTTAATTAAGGATTATATTATCTCGATATTATCTCGAACAAGATCTAACGATGCTTTAACGATCTAACAAAACCTATAACTTGAAAATATCATATTTACATTATAATATTTCCCCTGAAAACAATTATACATATTATGTTAATGTCGATGTTATTTGTCCCGATGTATGAGTTTTTAACTGTGGCAACCCTGGCTCTACAGACCAGCACCAAGGTTATACAGGTTCGGAAAAAAAGTATACATAACTTAAAACTACAAGAAGAATTTAAAAACTTAATTGGTGGGTGGTATCATTAAATTGGTGTAAAGTATTTTAGTAACATACCACTTTTGTTGAATAATCCAATTTCCAAATTATACTGCTTATGAAATAAAACGTATGATTTCGAATTATGGACGAAATTCCCGTCTTATACCGTCTTCAGACGTACTCCAAAAAACAAAACTGCAAATCATTAAATTCATGTTTACATACATTCATATTATAATATATGAATATTATTCATACACATATTCTACATACATGTTTAAAATTAGGTATTGTTGTATTGATCATACAGTTATGTGTATTTGGTTGCCTGTAGGTGGTCAGTTGTAAGAAGCCTGTTTAGAGTGATAGTCATACACAAGATATTGTATTATCAAGACGCAAATAAATATTATAATCTTACGAAGAGTTGTTTAATTACAAGTGATATAAGTATCATATCGACACCTCTTGAAAAAATAATAGTTATTTATGTTACAAGTGCCGAAAGTACGGAATAGCGCGACGAGCGGTAATGCGGCGCGACGCCGAAGGCGGAGCGTCGCATGTGAGCGAGTCGCGCTATGTAGTTTTCGGCAGGAGTGACATACAACGTTTTTGTGCTGCTTTTTGAGTAAATATGTAGTATTTTTTTAAAAAATTAAATAATCGTTATATCTCTGTATAAGAAATGTTAGGTTGTAACATTTCGACGAAACGTCAAGAATAAAAAAGTAATTCAAATTCTGACAGATTTATATTTGTTCATTACACTGTAGATGTCACATGCGTACCAACATACTAAAATAAAACTACACTCGTCGCTATACTTTATTTACAATTTTTTCAATTTATCGTTTTTAGAATTAGATATAACAACGGGTTGCTATTCCCTATCAACAAACAATCAAAATGGTGATCTTAGTTTATTTGAAATATGTATTTTGTACTTTGCCGCACTAGAGCGGCAAAGTTCCATAGCAGTTCTCCAACCTCGAGCGAAATCAGCTGCTTTCGAGTGTGACAGCACAAAAAAAAAATATACAGGCTGGGCGATTTTAATGTATCATTATTAATCATAACATTTGATTATCGTGAAAAATACGCCGAAAAATAGCCAATGAACGCATGAAGGCGACCGCAAGGACCTGTTACTGATTTTGTTATAGATGGCGGTAATGTTGTGGAAATAGAATTAACTTTTCATCAACTTTTTATTTTTTTTTACTTGAATCACCTATATTTCTGTATATTTTTTAATTCTTACAAAACTTTAGCGAAAAAGTACTAACGTAGTGCTACCCTAACCATTCCGGCTTTGAGTTTTTGAGAGAATAAAATATAACTAGAAACTTGCCGATGTTCATGACCAAATTCTATTTAGAATGGAAGGCTCACAATATAGGACTACATCTAAAAAACAGCGTCCGTTCTAGAAATATCGATTTTCTTTTTGGAACACTTTGTATATGATTACATTTTTTAATGCATATATTTTTTCACATAAAAGAGCACTAGCGTAGGTACTACTCTGTAAAAATCTACTGTTTTAGAAATAATTGCATTTTTACATAACGATACAAGCACTCTAGGAAAAAAAATCAGGCAAAGGTATCTGTATTTACGTTTATGTAGAATAAAGATCTTAAACGGATTGTGTTGTCATTGAATTTAACGGTTTTAGCTTGGAACTCAGTTTCACTGCAATTAATTTATAGTCAAAATCCGTTTTATGTCAAAGATACACTGTAAACCGTTTGGTTCTGAGATGTAGTTTTAGTGCCGAAAATATGAACATAATAAAGTAAATAAATAACATCAGACTGGATACTTATTTAGAGAGACAGTAAATTTGAAAGTAACAAAATACAAATATTTTGCGTATGTAAATGTCTACTCGATCTCCAACCCATATACTATTAGTTTCTTTGTGCAAAAAGAAACATTAGATACAAGCAATTTCTCCCGATGATTATATCAAACGTTTAATGGCGTTTCCTTTTATGTTCACTTGACATTTAAACGGTTCGGTTGTAGGAGCGGAAGACAATGTTAAAAACTTTAAACATTGCTGTGTCAAGTCTAGTGATGAAACAAGGTAATGTAATGTCTGAAGATTTCTTATTATCCATTTTAGACTACTCAATTCTATTATCTCACAAGGCATACCTACTAGTATACAAATAAAGTTCACTAAAGATACAAATTCAAAAGTATACCAACGAAAGAATATCTTCAAACTAACATGAGTCAGCTCTATATTAAGGTTCACGACAATCAGCGAAAAAAACCTACTTTCTCGTTAATTCGTCTCGGCAAATCGAACAGGGGGCAACCACCAATTAGAGTCGTAATACGCAACAGGATGACCAACCTCAGGAAATTAATTACACTAAGCGAAACCCACTCTGGCGCCCAAGGAATTAAATGGACCGATAAAGGAGGATGGTTTGTCCAAATTACCCAAACCTTTCTCGATTAAGTTACATCAGGCTCCCAGTTATTTAGCAAAAGCTCGCGCGATAAAAACAGACACGAAGCGACTACTAAACAAAGCTATCGTAAATAGAAACTAATAAGTAAATTACAACTGTATTTATAGTTGTGTGTCACGTAGACGTAGACGCTGGAGAGAGGAAATAAGCTGCAGGTTTGACTGGCATAAATCAACGAGGAAATGTCATAAATTTGGCAGTAAAGTAATTGATAGCATGTTTGCAAATTCACTTTACGTGTTTTGACGGAAACGTCACAAATAGTCGTAAATATTTACACCGTTTTCTACTTAGTTCGCATTACTGTCACATAAGTTGTGTGATAGAATAGATTATATCAGATCGCAAAGCAGGAAACGATAGATGTCGCGAGTAGCAGTTTATCTGAACTCAAGCAATTATTATCATTTTTCTGCGTGTTGAAACGCAAAGAGTGCCAAAAAATAATGTACGAGAGTCAATTAAAAAAATATAAAGCACCTACAAATATGCTGGTCATCCACTTGTATGATGTAGGTTTTAATTAGGGTTTAAATTAAAATGAAAGTGAATGAGTGAATCGAAGATGAATGAAAGCGATGGAAAATTAATATCGTAAAGTCTGGTAGCAACCCAACATTTGAAACTCATGATGATGGCAAGTTTGGTAGCCAGGTTGTCTTGTGAACAAAGCGCTTTATTTAATTAGCACGAGGAATAATTAAAATAGCATCAGATAGAGCTTTAGCTTATTGTAAAATTTAATTAACATTAAACAGTTATCACGATATGATCGCATGTAAGGACGAGCAGAAGAAAGAAAGTCGTAACAAAACTTATTTCCGCAAGATATAACTACCCGGAAATTTATGGGATACGCGATTAGTGGCAGCCTTTGAACTCAGCAAAAGAAAATGTCAAAACAACAATATACGCTTAGTAATTGGTATGGCAAGCACCCTAAGTTTTATTATGATGTTGTTTGTATTGTATAGTACTGTAGTAAATGGACCATAAACTCAGGAGTGACATTTCATTACTCTCAGGACAATTAAGCTAATAGCCAAACAACATTAAACTAAGGTAAACAAACAAAGCTGATTATAAAAAGCTCTGGAGGAGTAAGTTTAGACCACCGAGTGTGTATGTGCTAGAATGTGCTACTTTGCATTTGCAATGTACACATTGCAACACTGTTTTCGGTGTTACAATTAACAAATTGTAACACCGTTTTTAGTAACTTTTTCCAAGATTGGTCACATTGGTATCAAATGCCACATGTGAAGCGTAAATACACATAACCTTGTGGTTGCCTCTCTTGAATCGCTTGCAATCGCATAAACTGCGAAATATCAATATTCTATACATATTTAAACATGCGTGTAGCCTGCTATAGTATGGCCAAAGGGTTGGGGCTTTTTTAATTTTGCTGTGTTCATAAAAATACGGCAGCATGACGTTTTCGGTGATGTTTTGCGACTCTGGTAAGTGATCGTTATCATTCTTGTCAACTGAACATCAAATCCCCTTTTCAGTTATAATTCAAGGACCACATTTAATTTAATAAGGTATTATGGGAAGATCAAACATACATCGTAGATATGAACGATTTTAATTACTGCTTCGGGGTTGTATATGCGTAATAAATAGTTTATTGAATATCAGCATACACCTAGCAAGGTATAGTACATCTAAAGTGTTGAGGATTTTTAGTTTATGTAACGTATATGTTTTCGGTAACATTTTCGACAGAATTCTGGTCGTGCCAATAACGTATTCATTTTTTGTGTTTCGCTTCTAACTTCGCCTTAGTTCTAGTTGTGTGCAACTATTTGTATTACCTCCATCGCATGTAATTTTAAGTATAATTTATTCTAATAAACTACTTCACCGAAATTAGCGTTTGGTTTCAATTATAAGTGCGTGTAAATGTATAAGCCTGAACGGCTACATACCGGAATTAGGTAGACACCGCTATTAAACGTTAAGCGTTATACCAATTCTTTAGTAAGTTCTTTTCTACGTTGCGTTCGTTATAAAGTCATAACGAAACCGCTTTCTGTGTCGTTATGAAAACACTAGATCACAAACTTTTAATAACTTTTAGTTTTCCGAGATTTATGATATTGACGTCTAGTGTCAAATAAGGCCGCAATCGTATGTGAATTTTACTACAAGTACCAACTGTTGAAGATAAAATCACTCTAGATTGTAAGATGACAACCGCAATTTTCGAACTTTATGTAAAACTAATGTCGAAAAGTAGAAAAAATAGTATATAACACTCGATTTATAAGACGGATTGGCGCACTTTTTTTTCCAAAACAACTCATGCGCCAATTTTTATCTTATAAAACTGTATTATAATATACTATTTTGAGAGGTTTATTTGAGATTATAAGTCTAGGCTAAAACTTGCCATTAAATAAATTGAAATGAAATTAAAGTAATCAAAATAAAATTTCTTATACCAACAATGCTGCAAAGTGTGGTTTCATTATTAGAATTTAGAACAGGGTCAGCAAACGACTTAATTTGATTTCAGCGATCACAGTAGCTAAATAACGCATGGGGCTTGAGTTGCTTAGCTGGGAAATTAATGACCAAGTAAAATTTCAACAGATACTAGTGAAAAAACTGGGTGGAGAGTGGATTCAACCACGCAAAGCATATTGTCGGGTTAAAGGTAAATCACTAACTAACATAGAACATAGTTACGAAACTCTGACTTTAAGAAGGAACACCAAGAATATATAATGGTATTTTCTAGATAATTAATGGATTTTTGAGAACTTAGCACGCTTATTGATGGCCTCCTTGTACAAGACACGCATTTATAAGCATTTGACTACAATTAATTCGTGTTTCAATCAACTGTAACAAAATGGATATGCATATAGGATATGCAGAAAAATAGGGCACAACCTAAGCCTACCTGACGTATTTAACAGTTTCTGGAATATACCGGAAATAGTCATATCGACATTCGGATCGTTGGATAGATAATTTATTAAGAATCAACTTTTGTAGGATTTTTTTTGTAAATCATACGGTTCACGAAAGAAACCATAATCAGTTATGTATAACCTAAAATAACACGTGCAAGTGATAGTATATCGATAGTTGTCGTAGAAATGGGCAAATGTTGTTTGTATTGTATAGTGGTGTAGTAAATGGATCATAAACTCAGAAGTGACATTTTCATTACTCTCAAGACAATTAAGCTAATAGCCAAACAGCATTAAACTAAGATAAATAAAGCTGACTATAAACAGCTTTGGAGGAGTAATTATAGACCACCCACGAAAGAAACCATTATCTGTTATGTATAAGTTATTATGTACAACTTAAAATAACAAGTGCAAGTGATAGTGTATTGATAGCTAGGATTTTGTAATCTGATGGCGGAGACTGTAAGCCCTTTAAGTCAGTTTCGGACAATCAACTGTCTAAAAAAGAAGTTTTAACCATAATCTGATATCATATATGGGGTAATTCGTAAACGTTAGGTCTTGGGTCTTTTTCCCAACAACAGATGTTAGAACTTAAAAAGATCTATCCAATGATACCACGTTCTGAAACTGAGTGCCATTATGGCGTATTTTATGCTAGTTATTTCCTTAATCTCGTTGACGTCATAGACAAGAAATAATCCTGGGATAAGACTGGCTATATTTACAGATATACCTAATATTATACCATCCTATTGGTACTTGAGATGTTTTAAAAAGATTTTACGTGTATTGGCTGTTATTACATTATTATATTCACATGGTTTCAGAATTTCATAACAAACTTTATTTCTCAATCTTAACCCCGCCAAAACTCGCAAAAAATCGCAGGTGCATTATTATTATATTCACCTGGTTTCAGAACATTTATATCTACTATCAACTAAATTTATATCTCAACCACTCTCAAAGCCTGTAAGTTGTTTTTCTTTTTTTAGTAATGTGTCCTGTATTTTCAGATTTCTCACAAGATTATTTTTTTGCACGTGGGACCATATGCGCCGCACCCCCTGCACACCGATTGCTACGCCACCTGTTTTTGTAACAATTGGTATCAGAAGTGGGATACACCCACGTGGGTGTGTGGTTATATCGGAAAATGTATGTTTCCTCACACTCCGGAAGTGCGAGGAAACTACAAATTGGTGTTGAAATTGTAAGCAGACTCGAGGAATTTTTACAACCCAGTTTGCAGCTGTTATCGATCGCTACTATCGATAATTGAAAAAAACGACGCAATCCATGAATCAAAGCATGTGAAATCGATTTACGTGGAAGAAGAAATGCGAAATGAAAACAATGTGAGAAGTGAAACAGCAGAAGACGAAGGTGGCCCCAAATGATGACCTGAGATTCGAAGTACCATTTGAAAGAAGACATCAACAATGATCGAATGAAGTGTGACTCGCCCATATATTTCAAAGAAGAACTCAAGGAACAGGTGAAGATAGTTGCTCGAATTACTTATCCATTCCCCATCACATCAATGGTGGTTTAAAGCAGATCCATGTCCAAGAGCTGATACAGAAGACTACAGCAATAATAATATAAAGAATTATGTTATGTGATGAAAGTAAGTAATGGAAGGTGATGCAAGAAATATCCTGGAGATAGATAGTAATCCAATTGGACTTAGACGAATCCATAAATAATAAGGGATGATTTCTGAAAATAGTGCACACATTATATCTCAATTGTTTCCAAAAAGTCATCCCAAGAGTTATTTTATAATTCACTATAGAGAATTAGCAATACAACAAAGACATCAACATACCATTAAATTCAGATACAGGGTAGTGATTGGTCTCTGTATAGGCCACACGCGGAAATCGTTGACTAAGCAACGCTCTTAATCTCATTTCATACTTATAAATGCTTATAAGTCCGTTCTCTAATGAGCACTGATCGAAGTACAGATCCTGATGAAATTTGATCTGTCCATCGTATGCCAACACTCAGATCGTGGAGACTGATAAAAAAAACTGATGGACTGAGCTCTGTAGTTGTCTCAAGTTTTGGTTGTTTATTTATCGTCATTATATGGATATTACCCAAAAATGCCGGTTGTAAAGTGAACGATATTTATAAGGACAATTTTCAAGACTCTCTAAATAAGGATCATCATTTCTATGAACTAAAACGGCTACACGTTCATACCTTATATGAATGAATGCGATCATCTGTCCGAATTGTAATTTATCGAGTCCAGTAACAGCTGCCGGTACTAAATATACCAGGGCGGCTATTAAACGAAAGTGCTATTCGATGGATCATTAAGGTGGTATTGAGGAAACTTGTCTGCAATCAATACTCGTCACTTCGCGTAAACAATTTCTAAGCACCCAGCGGGAATCAACAGATAATCAGATTGGGCGCGTCTGATCGGAATTAGCATGACTGTAGTGCCGAAAACGGTTTTCAGCGCGCAGTTTCCAAATGTTTGCCTACCAAATTGATTGACCTCACGTCCAAGCGTAGTGAAAGTGAAGACAATACCAGGATTCCGTGGGCAAGCAAAATTGCAGACGTGACCTCGTTTGTGAGACCAAAGAAAAAACAGAAGTTATGATCGCGGCACGATTTTAAAGGTGTTTTATTGCTGTGAAATGTGATGACTAATTTAAGCATTCTTAATTCGAGTTTTGTATTTATTGTTAATCTAATAGTAGTAGTAGTACTTAACTTGTTCCAATCTTACATGCAATTATAAGCTTCACTATCAAAAGCAGCGTTATACCAGACCGATAGTAAAGTTCAAAGCATACCTATTACTCAAAATACACTGCAGTTAACGTAGCGTATACAAAGATGAGATTTTGTGCTTGAAACATTTTATGTCG
This sequence comes from Aphodius sticticus, assembly GCA_963966075.1. NCBI lineage: Eukaryota > Metazoa > Arthropoda > Insecta > Coleoptera > Scarabaeidae > Aphodius > Aphodius sticticus. The sequence continues at coordinate 85,553,865 of OZ014506.1, read as the reverse complement.
CAACTTTTGTGCAACAGTACGTCGAGTAAAGCCCCTATCCCACCAAAGGGAAAAATCTATAACTAAACAGAAACTCGAAAAATTTTCAGGTAAACAGTTGTCATGGATGACATTCGCCGATAACTGAAAACTTTTTATCTGGTTTTACTCGACAGTTTTGGTGACCGAGTTTTGTTTGTAAAACAGAAATGTCGGTATAGTTTCAGATATAAAACTAAAACTCAAATATCAACTCATAGCCCAGTAAAATTCGAATTTCACTTCGGATTCAAACCTAGCTGGATTTTTGTTTACACCTTCGGTTAGACATTGCACATAGCGTGCAAAAAGTCCCCATCGACATCGTGTCTGTGTCGCGAGTTATTCATGATCAAAGATGAATTGTTTGTTTTTACAATATCTTGGTTTCTATTGATTGGACGAGAATGAGCGTTATGGGTTAAATTTCTAGATCATTAACATCTCTACAAAAAGATGTCTACACGTAGTCTAAGTACGAGCTAGCATTTTTAAGTTATCCGACTATAGGTAAAGACGACAAAAGCACGTAAGGGAGACAACGTATTTATGTGCTAGGCACATAAATACAAAACATGATATCGATGGAGATATCATGCACATTGTAATGTCCAAAAGTCCCATTAGGATTGAATTTTCCCGAAGTGATTAGCTGTATTTGTTTAATTTCACTGGATTAAAATTATTACAGAGAGGAATCTACGTTTACGTGGATTCCACAAATTGAACCATATACAGGGTGAGTTATTAGTATCTTGGCGGTCGATAGTCCTCAAATCGTTTGAGAAAGAAAAAATGTTTTATACAAGAGTTGTTTGATTCATTAGTGTCTATAACGTAAAATTATGTTCATTTATACAGGATGTTGCATTTAGGCGTGACGGAAAGTCAGTACATTTTTTTAAATGGAACGCGCTGTATATCGTGCCATATTATGAATACTAAGGAAGTTGTCTTTCCAACTGTGTAAGTTGTACCTGTGTAAAGTAAATAGTTCCTGAGATATTCAATTGTTTGTCAAAAAATTGGCAATTGCAGGCCTTTCTTAAAAACTACGTTAATACTACATTTTTGCAGATATTGTCCTAAAAATTTTGTCACATAATAACTAAACCCATAGCTAGATGGTGATGTCATGAAAAATTTGATGCGCTATTCAGGGTGATTGTAGCATGCACTAGTTTTTAAACATTTGTAAATGGCTTTTTCTTGAGATTTTTAAATGGAACACTCTGTATATTATTTGCTAATTGAAATGTCTGTTAAATTCTTTATAATTTATATTCACTATATCGTATATCTATTTTTACTAGTTTTTGTTATATTTGGAATTTAAAGAGTAGTATGCTATTTAGTATCTTAATATTGCTTTGTAAACAATGTGCTGGGTAGCATGATGTAAAATATTTAAAGCGTTATAGAAGAAGCCATTTCGAACCTATTTAATTAGATTTATTCATATAAAAAGTATTACCGTTATCAAGGTATTACACAATTTTATAAGTATGTTTTGCAATTTTTACAAACGTACAGCGAGCGAACCTAAAGACCTAGTAACTTCAGTCGGGCTCCGAAGTAAGCGAAAAGCAGTGTAGTTTTAGGGGGACTATCGTGAAAAATTGTTCACCTTTGTGAAAATTATGCGGAGACATTTCATTCTAATAGTATGTGCGCTCAGACACAAAAACAAACAGAAACGCTAAAACCTGTCTTGATGAGCTACGTTTGAGAACGAATTTGTATTCAGTACAAAAAACAACCAACAATATCTACTTACTATTGGTAGTTGATTTAAAATAGGTTATTTTTCTGGTGAGACAATTCACTTTCTGGAGAGACAATTGGGATAATATGAATGATAGTATGAGTAATATTGATAATGTGAATGGAAAGTGGGTTATTTGGAAGTGTTTTAAATAGATTTCTTTGCTATGAATGAACATCTGAATCTAAAGATGCCTATCAGTTTGTTTTTGTTGCATATTTGGTTTTTGTGTGTGAGTACATAAATCACATCAAAGAAAATCTGATTTTCAACACTCAGAAGTCAACAAATTTGCACGATAGTTAACCTAAAAGTACACGGTTTAGGGTTTTCTTTAGCAGTAATTTAAATTTTAAAATCGCGTGTTCGGTTGCCATACATCAGACGGCAAAATATAATTATAAACTTCCATATAAAATTCTTAATATGTTGATAACGGTAACACTTTGTATAAGGATCAAGCTGGTTAAATTGTCTCTAAATTATCTCTACTATCGCCACTTGAAGATTTTATCATCAAACTACCAAATACCTTATTCACAGCAATATTAAAATTTACAATTGCATTGGATTTTCGTAAAATTGCAAATATCAGAAAAAATAATAACATTTGGTGTATGACATACTAGAAGTAAATTAGAGCGAAATAAACGGTTATTACAGCCAGCACATATTGTACAGGGTGTTCCATTTAAAAAACTCACATTTAAAAAAAAATTACTAAGTTTAATGCACACCCTGTATAGTGTATCTAATATCTTTGGGTACTATCATCTACCTACTGGCTTTCACTATTGTCTCACATAGTCTAAAGGCAAAATCAGCAAAAATGTCGTTTTTACATAGTTTTTAAAAAGATCCTGCAACGGGCATATTTTGGAAAAACAGTTAAATATCTCTGGAACTATTAACGCTGTGACTTAGCAACATACAGGGTTGGATAGACAAATTTAGTAGTGTTTATAATATAATAAACTATACAGGACGTTCCATTTAAAAACATTTTCATACTTTCCGTCACACCTAAATGCACGACCCTGTATAAATGAAAATAATTTTACGTTATAGAAAATGGCGAGTCAAACAACTTTTGTATAAAATAGTTTTTTCTTTCTCAAACGATTTATTAACTATCGACCGCCGGGATACTAATAACTCACCCTGTAGATAGAATCGATAAATTTAAATATCGATAAAAAGTAATATCGACTTTTGTTGAAAAAATTTTCACCAAGCTTATCCATATCTGCTAAACTACGTTACATCACGTACAAACAAATTTAACAGTAGTTGAACAATATATTTCTTTCTTAAACTGCTAGGTTTTGGACAAAATATGCAAACCTCAATTTGTGTTAGAGTAGGCACTACGTTAGAGTTGTTTTAAAAAAGTACGGAATTAGTGTTGCATTAAAAAAAAGCATAAATTTGTGTTGTTCCAATCTTATGAAACACCAGTACATGCAAAACTAGTTTTAACTGAAAAATGAGTCCGTATATACAGTAATGATAAAACAATTCAAATCTATAGAAATTGACGACTTACAGACGGGATTTAAATAAATTCAAAATTACATCCACAACCTGGATTTGCAGTAGCCTTTTATCTACCATAGGCCTCTAGGAACAATAAATGAAAATTGTTAAAACTATACACAAAAATTGCCAACATAACGAACTATAGGTTGCCAAGGGCAGATTTTTCAATCCAAGTTTACACCATAAACCGAGTTTAGATATACAAAATTCTTGATACTTAAACATGGTTTATGGTTTAAACTAGCATTGAAAAGCCAGCCCGGTAATATCGTCGAACTAAAGGTTAAAGTCATGTTACTAAAGGTCAAGTAACATCTCAAATTATTAAGAAAACAAAACTTTAAAAGGAAATACCTTCTAATAAATTCTTTTTAAGATTTATTACTCTTATATAAGATTGACGAATTTATAAAGATTTGGTCTCAATTACTTCGTGTTTGAATAAAATGGAATAAAATGTTCACTAGTGACGTTTACCGTTAATCCAACGATGCCACACAAAGATAAAAAGATACGTATAACGGTTATAAAAACCGTAAGTTAAGTAAAACACTGCTGTCTTCGTATTACAGGAAACAGGATTTCCTAACAAAGATAAACAACAAATAGATAGCCCAATGCTGCCATGCACCAAGGAAACTTTCAGTAAACAATTCAGAACAAAAAAACGCTCATCACACAATGTTTAACTATACACAACTTTTGATTTCACTCGGCGTGGCCGGATCCTTGTTCCAGGAGAAGTCGTTTACCGACGAAAGTGTAATCTATATACCGGTTTTCGAAAATGCACCGACTTCCTTCGCGCCCACGGGTCACACGGCACGTTTCGTTTCGTAAAAACTTTCTCTCCTGCTGCCGGCCGGCGCGGCGATCGCAGGTTCCGCCCAAATAGCCTTGCACTTGACCGTGCAATCGACTACCGTGTCTACAAAGTGATATAATTTATAAGATTATAAACACGTACCGCTTGTGTATCGTTCCAACGTCACGTCCGGGAGAATTTTCTCTCATATCGGGAGCAATATACCTCGTGGAATGCCGCAGCTTCCTGCAAAGCTCAATCAATTAAATGAAAACTGAATTGAGTGCCACAATTCGGATAACTGCGTCTTATGATTGACTGCAGAGGGTTCCGTACGATCCTACATTGCATAGCTAAAATATCACAGAAACCTATCTCTGTATTACATTTTCAAATATTTATTTCCATGGAATATCTAATATCGTTAGGAACGCTGTTCTAGTGTGGAAGAATTGCCTTCCATTTAGAGAAGCGTTTCTCAATAGGGAGTCCGCAAGATATCGTCAACAAATTGTAACAAATAGCAGTGGTTGTCATACATATTACATAGTTTTATTTTATTACATAAAAGCAAATAATTTTATAAATTATTGTTTACATTGCAGGAAATGGTTCGAAGTTCTAATAAAGCTTGACAAACGGAAAATAATAAAAATTTATGTCACATGTTTTATTCAGAATTTGGTGGTATATATTTAATTTTTGCCTCTTTTACTAGTGTTGTTTTTAACTTTTTGTATAAATGAGGAAGCGTTCTCTTATTTAACAAAATCCATGCGAAAATACAGGAATTGTCTGATTTGTAGTCATAATGAGTGTTTCTTCAATATCTTATTCACATTATTTTTATTCTTGTGAATTTATTAACTTTATTATACAGGTGATTTTAGAAATAACGGTTAACCTTGAACAATCATATCCACTAAGGATAGAGAAGCAATTTTGGTCAAATAACCTATAGTATATTTCTAAGTTTTAACTACTAACAAAATTGTATTGAAGAAATCGTCTATAAGGGCGGCGCTGGTAAATAGCCAACCACGCATGACCCGAATGCGGTGCAAACATCCGTATAAACATTTATTATAAACAATTGAAAATTAGAGGGACAGTACGTATTTATTCCAGAAATATGATGTGATGGAACATTGCTAAGCGATATCCGTCGAACAAAACAAACCGAAAATAAACTGCTTCCGGGTTATGCCGTGTGTCAAGATTTGTTAATGCTGACGTTTCGTGAGCCATGTTGCTCGCTTCTTCAAAGCTAATTGAATACTTCAAAGCTAATTGAAAACAAACCGACTTAACACAGCAACTCCTGCCCCCGGCCGATCAAAGTTATGTCGCATTCTAGCCATTCGTCGCATACAACTGGCATCCATCCGTCTCTAGTACTACACAAATCACTACATAAACACAACCACATACATATTCCACAATCCAAGAGAATCTTATCGTAAATAAATCATGAAACAGCTGACCACATATGAGCCTGGCGAATGTAGGTCAGTCGCCGTAGCCGTCACACCAAGGTGGAGGGGGACCGATATGTTACCGGCGGCGTTGATGTGTCACCAGTTGTCCATTTTCTTGCTCTTAGCAGGGCCGGACTCCGTCTTTCTTTATTAATTTTCTCAAGACTGCGTTAAGTTAGATCATACGTTATTTAACAAAACGTGCTTATTACGTCCTTGGGCATATGCTCTTTCAAGGTTAGCCGCTATTTTTGATACACCTTGTATGTACCAAAAATACTGTAAAAGAAGAAATCGTAGGTTTTCTTTCTTTCAACTATAATATAGCTGCTTATTTGATACCAGCTATATTGCTGTATTTTTTACACTACGTCTCTGTTATATTTATGAAAAATTACAATAGCATTCTACAGGGTGTCTCAACAGTGCGATCTCGGAAGATTGTGCCTCTGTTAATGAAGATATTTTAAAACTGATTTCACTGATATATACAGAACGCCGAGGCGCACATTTTAAAATTATTAGCGTGTATACAGGGCGTTCCATAAGGTAGTACCAACCCAAATTAATGATTTTTTAAATGGAACAATCTATATTTCGGCACAATTTTGAATTCCTCGCAAAATTTTACGACAATGACAAATAACATTACCTACCCTAAACTTTGTAGTTTTTGATTTATTGGCATTTTTATGGAAAAACAGCAGTCTAAGAAAAACAGTATATCTCAATACCTGTTTTTAATTTTATTACGCACGCTGAGATTATGATTAAGCAAGAAGCGTTCTATTAACGTGATTACCTACCATATCCAAATTGTGTACAGGCTGGTCATAATCTGTAACAAAATATAGCAAATAGTTTCTCGTAAGAAAGTTATTTTTTTTTAAATGGAATGGAATTCTACGCATTGTTCTGCACACAAAAAAAGTATTAGCACACACCAGTGCTAAGATAAACAATTGCAGAGATAACTATTCTTGTTCATAAAAAAAAATCGATCTTTTTTATCAATAGTGCTTCTACACCTACATTAACCATTAATGCAGCTAAGTATTTACCTAAACTACTGTTTTCTTGCATGATTTCATCTTTTTCTTAATAAATCAAAACATTTGATCACATCTGCAACTTAATATTATAATTTGAAATAAAGTTTTACTTATACCTAGGCTATAAATAGGCTATAAAATAACTGTGCTAAACAAGTTATTAAGGTATAACGCTGATATAAAGTGTAGAAGCACTATTGATAAAAAAATCGATTCTTTTTTTATAAAGAAGGATAGTTATCTCTGAAATTATTTATTTTAGCATTGGTGTGTGCTAATACATTTTTGTGCAGAATGATGCGTAGAATTCAAAAAGTCGGTTAGATACATGGTTTTCCATTTGAAAAAAACCTTTCTTAGGAAAAACTATTTGCTAAATTTTGTTGCAGATTATTATTATTATTATTACCACCCTGTACACAATTTGGATATGGTAGGTAATCACGCTAATAGAACGCTTCTTACTTAATCATATTCTAACCGTGCGCAATAAAAACAAGTATTGAGATATACAATTTTTCTTAGACGGCGTTCTGGATATATCAGTGAAATCAGTTTTAAAATATCTTCATTAACAGAGGCACAATCTTCCGAGATCGCACTGTTGAGACACCCTGTATAATATTACAGAACGTTTTAGAAATTTCACAGGAAAAGTACTGTAGTACTGCGTAGAACTGTGTTACAGGGCAACCCCTTAAAATATTATATGACCAGAAAACAGTCTTTTTTATAAATTTTAAAAACTATTATTAGCAAAAAAACGAAATAATTTCGTTTATTTATAAATTGTTTTATAAATAAGAAAATATTATTTTCGTTTTTACTACATACAATACTTTTATTTGCATGCCATGATCATTATCTTAACAAAAAAATAATCGATAAGCTTTTCAAATACACCAACTGTGGCAATCCGTAGTCAACCACGAAGTCTGTTGATCTGTTGGTTAATTGAACGTTAATTCATTTTCTTAACTTTGACAACCGGTAACAACACCTACATTTTCTTTATTTTTTAATATTTTTTTAATTATGAACAATTAACTGTAATTGGTTTTCAGGTGATATAATTTTCCTTACTCCTTACTTACTTATTTAGCCATATAAGTCATAAAAACGTTGCAGTGCGATATCATCGAAACAAAGGCAGATCGGAAAATAAGTTATATCATAATACTTTTTACTTAGAGTTTGATACTTTTTATTTCTCGCCTCGAATTATGAATGCACAAATGAAGATCATAAGAGCGATATTACCTGTCGTACAATTATGATTGCTTTCTGTTTTGAATATGTAACAACGATGGTCAGTAGGCGCACTTACGAACGACATTTCAGGCCTGTTGTTTATTCATGAGTTTCAAACTGCTATAAATGCAAATTTAAACTGCTTGCATTTATTTATAAACCGGCATTAGTCGATCGCCTTCCTATTCCGTAATGCAGTTTTGAGTAACCACAGCAATATTTTCTACTAAATCCACGAATCCACAGTTCGTGAATTAGAATGCGTTACGTAACGTCTTTGGCGAAATATTTACACTGATATAAGAAATATTGCCAGGAAGAGGAACAATATTTTCAAACAAACTGATAGAAATGATAGAAGGCTGTTTACTGTTAAATCAACAGTGCGTCCAATCTATATAAAAAAATATCTTTATTGCTTGCCACCATTATGTAAACGAGTTTGTCGAAATATTTACGTTGATATAAAAAACATAGCTAGAATGAGGAAGAGAATACCTCAAGAGTCTCAAGACAAATGGATTCACATGATAGACGGTTGTTTACCGTAAAATAAACTATACACAGCACTCCTCTGTCAGTTGGGTTGCATAACGGTTAACGGTTTAAAATGGTAAGAGTATTTTACGTGATGAAGATGGTAAATACCAAAGAGTATCGCGCCAACAATATACAACAATATACTGAAGTATGGTACAAATCATTAATTATATTTTAACCTTGAAATGACCGGCGAAGGCGTTGGTTTACACAACGACATATATATCCAAAAAAATAGTATTCAAATCAACAATGATAGTCAGTTCACAATATTTATGCCATTTAGATGAGTTTTGTAATAAATATAAATATTATAATCTGAAAACATATGAATTCTAGTTCATTTTATGTATTCAGAGTTTTATGCATAGTTATAGTTATAAAGTAGTATGTATGTTACAATTTACAAGTTCAAAGAAAAATAGTCGATATGAAATGTACTTTTTTCTTTGAACTTGTAAATTGTAACATACATACTACTTTATAACTATAGCTATACATAAAACTCTGAATACATAAAATTGCACACAATTTCAGTTTAAAGCGTGGCGTTGACGTTGGCAAGGAGCCAACTATGTGAGGCGCCTCCACCAAATTTGTAATTAAAATAATTTTATTTATTGATCCGCTGAACACCAGCGTGGGCCGTGATATAAGTAGGGACATATTTCAGGCATTTATGTGCCAACCAATAATGTAGCGTCTTTCAAGAGTTCAAGAATGTTTTTGGATGGAGAATGTGGAAATGTTATAGAATAACCGTCGGCCTAATACGCAAATGGCGCAACTCCAAACAGCAGTTTTTATATACGATATTGCAAGAAAAGTTTATTTTCTGAGTTACGCAACTCTGGTATTTGTTAAATACTGATATACAGGGTGTCTCACGGAACATGATGTACAAGGGATCTCCGAAACTGCAAGAGTTACGATGTCGGTTAACCGGGCGAAATATTGCGTAAATTCGGACCATTTTCAGAACACATTTTACTTTTCAAAAATGGATCACTAGATTACGAAAAAAGTAAAAACCGTCCATTTCTTTTTTTTGTATAACTTTGGTATTACGATAATAGAAAGTCGAAATTTTGTATTCTCACATAACACACATACTCTGAAGACATTTTTATATAAAAAGAAATATATATTACTTTTTTATTTCTTATGGATGCTATATTGAAATTCTACAGATTAAAATAGAATATTCAAAGAGCTTTACAACCATATATAAGACGTGTATAAAATTATCACAAAATACATTTTAGATGACCCGCCAGATCGCCCGACTTTAACCCATGGTATTTTTTTCAAGGGGCTACATAAAAACTAGCATCCACGAACTGTGGATGGGGTTGCAGAGGCAGTGGAGAAGGTAAGACATCTTCAGTAATAATTGTTAATTCGTGTTTAGAACAAATAATGGTCAACTATGTGAGGTGCCATTTAATACTTACAGATTTAAATAGATTATCGAGATTAAATTATAACCGCATGTATAATACGTTCATGATGCAATGAATGTTTCACAAAATTTTACGTAATAACTAACAATCTAATATTTTCACATACTTATTTAATTTTACAAAAATAGCATTATTATTTTGGCCTTGTGACGGAATATTATTTGTGCCTTGTGACGAAACGTCATACTGTACAGGGGTTGCAGAGGCAGTGGAGAAGGTAAGGCCTCTTCAGTAATAATTGTTAATTCGTGTTTAGAACAAATAATGGTCAACTATGTGAGGTTCTATTTAATATTTACAGATTTAAATAGAATATCGAGATTGCATTATAACCGTATGTATAACACGTTATAACATGTATTTGATACACATTTCAAAATTTGGTCATTATTTTAGTTCTAAACTAAATTATTATTAGTCCTATTAGGTATCCCTAAAAGCCATCTCCACGACACCCTGAAGGTCCTGCACTGTATCATAGAATCATTCACAAAAAGTGTTTGATACACATTTCGAAATTTGGTCGCTATTTTAGTTCTAAACTAAATTACTATTAGTCCTATTAGGTATCCCTAAAAGCCATCTCCACTACACCCTGAAGGTCCTGCACTGTATCATAGTTCCCTACACGTTGGCTTTCATAAAACCCCATTAAAAAGAAAATCCATGGGCTCAAATCGGACGATCTGGCGGATCATCTAATGACATTTTTTGTGATAATTTCATAAATGTGTTATCCATAGTTGTAAAGCATTTTCAATATTCTATTTAAATCTGTAAAAATTCAATATGGCGTCCAGAAGAATTAAAAACTTGAATAACGCCCAGCCAAATCTAATGGACAAAAACATTTTTTGATAACAAAAATAGCTTCAGAGTGTGCTCTTATGTCAGAATACAAATTCTCTACTTTCTATCTATTGTAATAGCACAGTTATTCAAGAAAAAGAAATTGACAGTTTTTACTTTTTCCTTAACATCTAGTAATCCATGCAATATTTTTGCATGGAGTCAAAAAAAGTCAAAACTTTTCTGAAGTGGGTCCACACATACGCAACTTTTGTCCCATTTAATCTACATCGCAGCTCTTACAGTTTTCGGGATCCCCATCTACATCATGTTCCGTAGGACACCCTGTATACAGGGAGCAAAACGAGTTAGCTTATGTCAAGTATTTTATTCGACATGAAAGAAGACACAAAACCCAAATTGAATTTCATAATGCTGAATAGTTAACACTGGATTACTGCAAAGAATTCCTCAAATCATTATCTGACATTATTGCTACTTTATTGCTTAATGTACAAATTCCAGGATATTTCAGACAAAACTGCTAACCTCGAAGGAGCTGTGACTCGGTTATATCACATATACATTCTTATTGCCAAATCAATGCAGCTAAGAGGGATCCAATAGCATTTTTTTAATTTTTAATATCTGTTATGGGCATCATATTCGATATTTTTGATGATACCATATTCTTATGTTCAATAAGGTCCTAAAATGATAACCAAACATTTATGTTAAATGTATGTTTGTGATTCTTTGAATTTTAACGATAATGCCTAAAGAACAGTCCGAATGAGCACAAAACTCATAGCGACTATAAAATAATATTAAAATAAAGAACTACTATCTGAATTTTATAATTTTTAAGGCAGATTTTTATTTTTATTCTACTGCTGCGCACTTGCTATTTCGCTGCAGAATTTAGAAAAATGTAGTATTTGTTTGTTTTTGTTAGTGTTATATAATATTTTTTTGCTTATGACGTATCACATAACATATTATATCTTAAATGCAATTTTCAAGTGAAGAAGATTGCGACAAATTGGCAGTAAGTCCATCTGTATGTTAGCAGTAACTCCGAAATAATTTGTCAATAGACGTTTCTCGTTCTGGTTTTTGATCTGACGACGTGCGCGCGCATTTCTCCCAGGACCACCCAGGACTAAATTAAGTTGGCAACTGTGCTTTGTAAAAAGCATAATTAGTATCAAATGAAATGAGATAAGTGTGACAATGGCATGCATTCATTGAAAACTGAACAATTATATGGAATTGAACATGAAAACCAAAATACCTACTGTGTTTTTAGGTTAGGACAGTTCAGCAAATTTTCCAAAGTACATACATACAAACAGGTACACCCGCGGCAAGCTTCCTTGAGTTCGAGTACGTAGATACAGAATACTTCATGATTAAAGCCGAAATTGGTAATTTTACATGGAATGCGTGTTTTCTGGGGATTTTAAGCAATATTATGTTTGATTATGTTACCAGATTTGACAGCAGCGCCAAGTCTTCTGCGCATGTTGTCTAGCGCTTTGAGTCAGAAGTAGAAGCCCCTATTGTCGGCGGAGATTTGATCCGTCAGACAAGTAATGTAAACTCATAACTTTGTATTTGTCAGAACAAAAAATAGTAATATTTGTTCCAAATGAAACCTAAGAAAAAATACCATCAAAATGTCAAAATCAGCTACGGCACTGGATCTTAGAATGTATGCAATGCGTTTTTCAAGAAAATATTTGAATCGATTATTTACTATTGGAAGTACGAGTAATAAAAATGTACACCGTTTTTTTTTTCACCTTATTTATGACCTTTCATAAATAATGTGCTGCAATAAAAAGTACCACACAGCTTCTTTCATGCAATTTTTACAAGGATTTTATTGTCAGAAAGATCGCAATAAAAATGCTCTGTGTCAAATGGCTATTTTAATATGTTCTTCATTGGCATCTTGGAACACGTTCTATATTTTTTCTTCTTCTTCTTCTTCTTCTTAGCACAGGAAGTTGGTGTTTGAACCTTTATTTACGCTCCTATTCACAAGACACTATATTTCATTGCCTTGTGAATTTTTTAAGTACTAACAAACCAAAACACACAAAAGAGTGAGTCCATCACCATACAAAACAGGAAACAAGACTTTTCTCGAAGGGGGGATCAGCCCTTCTATATTTTTACAACAGTAGGCCAATTAGACAAATGTGAAAGTATAGCCTACTAAATATACACATACAAAAGTAGTTTGATATGCCAAAGTAAAATCCGTAAAGAAGCGTTGTGGTAGTGGTAGTGATAGTGGCAACAGACGCCACACAACAATTATAGTAGTTCTGATAAACAATTGCTAATGACTCATGTTTATTTGCCTGCGAACTAATGTGTCACTATCACGTCTTTTGCGAAATACTATAATTTCGTATGTTGGGTACCACTTCCACTACCACTAATGAGAAACTTTCTTAAATCAGAAAAAAACAGAAATCCCCAGTAAACTGCACTGGATGCCGTCAGTTGTGAAATCAAGTTGTATGTCATGATGTGTTGTATATCAACACATCCTGTATGTATATGGACATTTTATTAATAAATAAAACTATATATAACTGCCATCACAGGGCCTATAGACCACACCCGATAAAAAGTATACGTTCGAGCTAAAAAACATTGATTTTAACGATTTATTTACATCAATTTTAAACGTCGTCTATTACGTTTCACCCAAAAACTAAAAAGTTTGTTGTTTTTAGCAAGCACGACAGAATATTAACACTGACATAACAAGTAATCACTTTTTCAGACTGAATATAATGACCATGTTCAAAGAAGCGGAACGCTAAAAACGTGAATATTTACGGTTGGACAACCACACGAACCTCATAATGAATAAAACCATTGATAATATTAATGGCCACTAGCATGTACCAAGTATTGGAACAAATGAAAACACTCCATTGTTTCTTATGCCTCCTGCCATTGAACTTGGGCAATAATAACGATACCTTCATCCGTTGATCGTATTTGTATAAACCGAACCATATGGCCACGGTGGCATTAATGGGAATCATGCGGATTAGATGCACATGTTCCGAATAGAAATATCCTCCACTTAAAGTTATTCTTAGGGGCAATCGAGGTTATGACTATGAGTGGTCTTCGAAAAGGTGGTTATAAATACCATGCCACTCAAAATACCCATCGACAGTTGGTCGTAAATATGTGGAGAGATCCACTCGTAATCCATCAATTTTTATTACATTACCAGCTGACGTTTGTAAATGCTATGGCGTTATTTTAAATTTTGGAAAGTTTTGCATGATAATTTGCATTCTTGCAGTATATTAACTTGCATATACCAAACGTTAACATTAAAATTCCAATATGCGCCTATTCAGACGATTTCTATTTGTTTCTGAATATTTTAAGTCAATTATTATTAATTATTATTATTTATCTGCTTGGTGTATTTGTTTACTCATGCCACTGATTACCTAATATAAAGGTAGTAGTAGCTGCATTTGGCATGGTCATATGAACAAATGCGTAACGTGGAATGCAGTAAATCGAGTTAATTTATAATCTGCCGACACAATGCACGATTTAATTGAGTTATTACTACATAAATTTCGATGTAGCGGGCAGGTCCGCGTTGAGTTGAATTATGTATTGCTGTACGTGAAACCTGAACTAAGCAAAGATTTTGACCGAACAGTGACCTAGATCTAACTAAATTATTTGGATATTCTCTAGCAATACCGGGAATAGCAATACCCGTTCCACAGAAGGGTGCCTCGAAAAAACGCTTTTTTTTTTTTCAAAATTCGAAATTTCAAGTTGATAAAAAGTAGTCCCTGTGGACCCTCATATACCACAAAAGAAAATTGGCCTAATTGAATAATGTTTAGGTCTCCCGCAGGAACCTAATGTTTATGATTTTCTTTAAAAATTCGAATTTTTTCATATTTTTTTTAATGAAATATTAAGTGGTTTTTCTTTTTCAAAGCCCACATGTATGCATATAATAAAAAAATTTATGACAAATAAACTTTTATCAACATTTACGAACATTTTTTAAATTATGTACTCGAAAATTGTCATTTTTCTAAATATGTATCGAATCTAAATAAACTGCAGGCGATCTAAATGTTTCATTAGAGTAATATATTTTTGTATATACGGTAATTTCACACTTTATTGTTAAACTTTTTGTATTTGAAAAAGTAAAATCACTTAATCTTTCATTGAAAAAAAATCTAATTCTTAAAGAAAATTATAAACTTTAGGCCTTCTGCGGGAAACCTAAATATTTTTCAATTGCGCTATTTTTTTTTGTAGTATATGTAGGTCCATAGGGACAACTTTTTATCAACTTGAAATTTTGAATTTCGAAAAAAACGTTTTTTCGATACACCCTACCAAAAAAAGGGTCCATACGATAAAACGACGAGGTGGGAGGATCAAGTCCACGCAACATTAAACACCTGGAAATACAGGGACCGGAAGAAATGACAAAAAATAAAAATAGTAAAACCCGACAAAATTATTGAGAAGCGTGTTAAAATTAAAAAAAAAACAATTACGAAAAACAAGGAAGAAAAGAAAAATAATATTAACATAACATAACATAATAACATTGAAAAAAGATTTAAAAAGAAACATGAAAACAACACAACCAATGAGCAGACTGATTTCCTGTAAATATTTTTAATCTATAGAGCCTGTACATACGACTACCAGGGTGAGTCATTAGAGTCGCAATGGTCGACATTTCCGCTATTTTAAGAGACGAAAAACATTATTTATACAAAAGTTACTTGGTCTACCATTTTCTACAATATAAATATGTTTATTTATACAGGATGCTTTCTACTTACAGGTTTCTAATTAGAATACCATTTATATCATACCATATTTTGTCATATACATACATATATCATACAACTTTGTCAGATAATCGCCAAAACCTGTAGGTAGATGATGTAGAAAATATTACATTTTCATTTTCAAATGGCTTTTTCTTGAGGCTTTAAATGGAACACCCTGTGTATTATTTTTCGGCTACATTAACACTTAAATTCTCTTCACTTTATATTAAGTATTGCATATGCCGATTTCTAGTAGTTTTGTAATGTTTTCAATTTAACGAAAATGATATACAGGCTGTCCCACGCAAGAAACAAAGTACATTCATGGCTTTAAGAAAGAGAAATACACGTTTCTTCCATACATAAAAGTTATAGATAATCATTCGCTCTACAGACAGAAAATATTTTGAAGTTTACAGGGTATCCCACAACAACGTACCAACACAAACTTATGTTTTTTTAAATGGAACACTAGGTATATTATTACAGTTGTTGACGAAGATTTTTATCCTAATTGTTTTCACATCAACTTGTATTAGGTTAATATCAGCTGTTTTTGTGATATTGTGAAATTAATGTCAAAAACGTGAGTTTTTCAAAAAATCATTCTGAGGTAACTTAACAAGGATAAAGAAACAAAAGAACTTATTTTGGATAGCAAAAATATCGCACTTTTTGATAGTTATTGATTTGCGATTCTAATAGGACTTATCCCGACTAACCTGGATATTTGCTAAAAGTAAAGAACTTGAGAATTTTAAATGGAACACCCTGTATTCCTTGACATAAATCGAAAGGTCGATAAATCAGCTTTCCTGAAGTGTCTAACTCGGTAGGTCTATCGTCAAAAGCTAAAAAATTATTAAGCATCAAATTTAACAGTTATAACCCATGCGTAATAACTCATTAATAAGTCATAAATTCATATAAAATATCCAGTAGCAACGACGAAATTCAACAGTCGCACAAATATAATAATTCTTCTATTAATTCTTCTATTCATGCAGCAACTTTTAGTCATTTAAAACTGCTACTATGAATTACACAAACGATCAATTTATGATCATCCAAGAATTAGTTGTATTAGTACTAGTCGAAAATTACTTAACTTACGTAGAACCCATTTAAAACTCTTACTAAAGGAAGTAAAGAAATGCTTACTTCTTAATGCAGTTCTCACAAAAGAATAGACCACAACTTAATAAAACATGAACAATCAAAAAACACCGCAAAATATCTTGCAAAAATTTTACATTGATTGCACTTAACTCCTGGAGTCATATCACAGCACCTTCCGGAAAATGTGAAATGTAAACATATCTACTACTGCTACACCAACGCAATCAGAAACATAAGAGCAAAATATAACATTGTTACACCAAGCTCTCAACTGAATTCTCGGCTTATGTCCTGAAGCATATTTCCGGAGAAATTGAAATTCTTATCGTCTCTCTGCATACCTTACTTACCCTTAGAATTCCCTTCTATAATAGCGAATGAAATGCGACGTCCGCCTAATACTGTAACAATTTTATTGAAACAAAGACCACCCCCACTAATATAAAAAATCTGATGTGGTCAGGCACATGACTTTATCATACTATATACAAAATTAATAGTTTAGCTGCATGAGATTATATTTGATCGAGATCGGCTATGTCTGCATTAAAATAAAACTAGTAGAACTAGACAGATATCTCGATTAAAGCTGCGTTCGGATATTGTACTCCGTTGACACCGGGTACACCGTCCAAATGACACCTACGTGTTATTGGGTGTAAAAAGTGTAACGGTGTTCAATATCCGAACGCAGCCTATATTGACAGTAGTATTTTCAAAACATTAGCGTTTGACACTAGCTACTGTCATTAGAATCAAAAATTCTGACATATCCTGGCTACTAGTTTTAAAGCAGTACGACCGATCTCGATGAAATAGATGCAGCTAATCATGCAGCTAAACTATAAATTCTACCAAAAAATGTCATATACATAAATTATAGAAAATTTCCTCTCCTTTAATTTATTATTTAACTATTTTGACGACATTATACAAATAGCTGCTCATTTGCAAAATCTTTCAAAAATGCTAAGACTAAACCTGCAGTTCCTTTGGACCCTTTTCAACAGAAAGCTTTTCAGCTCTAAGTTTGGTTATGAAACTTCTAAATATGAAGTTTCGTCCCGATACCTTTAGTAGTTTCTCCGGAATCGTCGCCACAAAAAACGGGCACACACACACACACACACACACACACATACACACACACACACAAACAGACATTTTTTTGTACCTTGGTCAAAAATGTTCAGGGGACCCAAAAAGACATATTTCCGCTAAAATCTCGAAAAATTTTTTTGGCATGATTACAATACTTTACATACTGCGTATGATAAAGTAAAAATACGAGTGAAAAGGGGTGGAAAAGTTTGGTTGTCGCGGAAGCCCGGGAATTTGTCCGGGGTGGCGCGTCAGGTTACAAATAGGGCAAGCAAGGATCCACACCCCAAGTTCAAAGAACTAGGACAACGGGAAATACGCCAAACCAGGACAAAAACAATACGTCCGACTGGACTGTCCGACTGTTCCATACAAGAGATTTTATTTATTAGAAAATACCTACCGATCGTGTTCTTATTTTGTTCTTTATCTACTTACATCAAAAAACTTTTTTGCACAAAAACAAAAATATAAGTTATATGAAAAAGCTTTTAAGATATTTGTCGTATTCACTATTCAGGGGTATGTTTTATAAACGACTTTTTCAATGCAGAAATTCATTTTGAATTACATTTGCATATACAAACTGAATCCAACTGTCAGTAAGTAGAGAGAAGGTATAAGAGCAGAATCGATATTGATATGTGATAGAAGCGATCAATTTGCGGCTGTAATCTAAATATACCATCAAAGCGAGGGACCAGTATTCATCATTTTGTATACAAACTCATCATTCCACGGGTTAAGCCAATGAGTGTGGTATTAATAAACATATTGATCGCAGTTGAGTTCCGAGAGTTGTTGATCTGGACTAATGGCAATATTTTATAGTCCGCGAACGTTTACGCTTAAACAAGGTTTCTGTTACAATATGACTAATCGTGGAGACTTAGAGATTGTTATCTCAGATGAAATCATTCACAAAAGCAAAGCACCCTGCGATATTAAAATATTCAAAAATTAATAGATTGTTATGTTTAGTTATGTTTAGTGTTTTTTTTTTCTCTCGGATCGTTACTTAATGCGTGATTATTTATTATTGTGTATATTTGTTATATATTTTTATACTGAAAAATTACAGATAGCTGCAAACAAAATCAACCTTTGGACAAAGAAATGGCGCATCAAACTAAATTAAGGAAAATCCACGCATGTAAACTACACCAATAAAAGAGTTAACTATATTCCAGTAACCATTAATGGGAACGATATTCCATACGCGGATACAGCGAAATACCTTGGCATGACACTGGATGCCAAGCATAGATGGAAGGTACATGTCAAGAGCAAGCGGGACGAACTCGACCTAAAATTCCGCAAAATGTATTGGGTAATGGGATGGACGTCAGCCCTGTCAGTGCAAAATAAGCTCCTACTATCCAAGCAATTATTAAAGCCAGTATGGGTGTATGGAATAGAGTTATGGGGATGCAGTAAGCAGTCCAATATCAACCTCATTCAGAGGTTCCAAAATAAAGTTCTAAGGGCCATTGTTGGTGCACCATGGTACATCAAAAACACCAATCTTCATCGGGACCTTCGCATGGAGATGGTAACTAGCGAAATATCAAAATTTGCTAAGAAGCACGAGGATCGTCTACTCCACCACGACAACATTGAAGCCATCCAGCTGCTAGACAACAGTGCGCTAGTGCGTCGGCTAAAAATAACTAAACCATTCGAACTAGTGCGGGAGTGATTAAAAGCAGAGCACCCGTAGTGTATTCACAGTGATAGTGTCAGTGACAACAACCGCCGTCTATTTGAGCGGTGAAAACAGTCAGACTAAAACAACTTGGGCCAATGGGCAAAATTGTAGAAATACTCATTATTTTATCAGTTTAGGTTAAGTGAAAATAACTTGTTAGTCATTGACTAGGTGTTATGCCACAAACACTCTGTGTTTGAACAATATAAAAAAAAGATGTTATATTTAATTGAAATTAAAAGTCGTTACAGAAAAAGGTCACTTTACTAATTAACGATTAAAGATTGTTTGTACCAAGCTTTGGTTAATAACAATTATTTTGACCAAATATTTATATTATATACATATGTTTAATTATTATACCATAACAAAATTGTCGCCACCGGAAGCGGACTTAACCCACACATAAAAGTTTTCTTCTTATTTGATTTATCTTTTATTTTTATTACATCAGCAGCCGACCTTTTTTTGAATTTTATTTTAATCAGAAAATATTATTGTTTATAATGAGAAAAACCTTTCAGAAAATCTGCTTTTGAACATAGTGATGTTGCACAAAAATTTAATTTCGAAATGAACTACACAATATTTATCTACCTACTATAGTAATTACCATAACCACGGCCTTGGAATATTATTACATCCTTGCTGGCATAAAAATTAAACGAGTGCAACCTGCCTGCATCGTAAACTTTTACAGTGTTACCCTTCAGGATAATATGTAAACACATAACACAATAAACAAAAATATATTCTTTAAGTAATGAAATATTTTACTCGGAAATGATAGAACGTATGTACATACGGGATAGTCACTTTTTGCACTGCAACAACAAAATTTATTCTTATATGCTAATGGGTTTGTCTTATTTGTGGGTACATAGTAGTTCCACGTCACAATTTTGAGACATTCATCCTAAAATTTATTATCAAATTCAATGGCAAAAAAATATGGAATAAATTCGTTAAAATTTAAAGTGCTTATTATCTAAACAAATCCACGAACACGTCTTTTTGTAATTATCAATATACCCCATAATTTTATTTTTGATTTGAATAGGCCCTTGAATTGTCTTAATGGTAGTCTTATGTCCTTACATTTTAGACAAAAAGGTAAATTCAAAATGAGGTTAAAATATTGCTAACTCTGGGAAACGTGGATTTTGTGCAAGGAAGTAAATAAATATTGTCGATGATTTCTATACAAGTAGAATAAACTAGAGGCTCGTAAGTTTTTGCAAGGTTTTCGATAAAGACAAAATAGATGAAAGTGTAAAAATGTGATTTTGTTATAGCGACTGAACAAATGTAGCAATTTCAAAATTGCCCCAAAGTAACCCTTACAATTCATAATTACCTGAAACCCTGAAAACTAATCCTCAAAACGCCTATTCACTTTCCTTATTTTAGTTTCAAAATTGAACACCAGAAACATATATGTTGCATATATGTTGCCCCGCATATATGTTGTGCGGGTAGTGCGGTTATATTTAGGGCTTGACAATATGCGACGAACAGTAAAACAGTAGTTTAACAGTGGGAAATATAATTATTTGGCAACGATTCAACGAATTGTTACTTTTATTTCAGTAAAGCTTGGAGTTTCATGCAAATATTAAAAGCAACGTTAGTTAGCCAAATTTAGCACTACTAGACTGACCTCATTAGGCACTTTGTCAGTACAAAACCGACTGAAACACGATGGGAAGCACATAGTAGTAGGATGAAAATGTAGGAGAATTCACACGCTGACGAGGGATTTGTACCATTCCAGCAAGAAATGCCACACTTCACCATGCTGTCGGTATGTCTGGGGCACCACCAAATTTTCATAGTTTCAGGCAATAGTACAAAGTTTGAGATTTACTTTGAGACCCTTTTGACGTTCCTAAAACATAGGTTCAGCAGCTGAACCTATGTTATGGATAAATACAAAAAAATTACGTAAGTTATTTTGTTATTTTATTTTGACCTCAACTCTTTTTTACGTTTCATTTACAAACTCGGAGATCTCAGAGTTATCACTATTTTCCTAATTTCCAATTGCCTATTGTTTGAAGATAGGCATATATGTTTATGCTACCATTAAAACAATGAAAGGATCTATCAGAAATTTGAGGAAAAATAGGGGGTTGCATTAAAAAATATGTTGTTGATGTCATACGTTGAGCAACATTGAACGTCGGAAATTCAATTTGATACAAAGATATTATTATATTCAACTTTATTGAATTTAGTGAAATTATTAAATATTTATTAAAAAGCATATATTTTATTTATTCTAAACCAGACGTGATAGAAACAAACGGTTTGCTTTAGAGTTGTCAGTTATCAGTGACCATAGGCCACTATCAATTTAACACGTACCTATACGTGAGTATGGAAACCAGTACAAATTATATGCGCAATAAATAAAATAAAACGTGAATTTCTTCTAAGCATTTGATAAAATATTTAACCAATACCAAAAATATTTGTCCAATACATAAAATATTTGAGCAATTCAAAAAATTACTTATGCGGTAAAAAAAATAATTGTGCAATAAATTTATATAAATGCACATCAGAATAAATAATTGTGCATTTATATATTTGAATGTCCGTTTAATAATATATTTGTAAATTGTACCATGATAAAATTATAATGCACCCTAGAAAGAATATAATGTGCATTAAGTTCTGCAACCTGTAGCGCACAGCAAGCGCGTAAAATATGGAAACATGGGAAAATTTCTGAAAAGTTGTGTCATTTTAAAAAATTCCTTGTAGACGTCGATTTTGAAGGTTTTCGAAAAAAAAGTGGGTGAAAAAATTTAATAAATGCGATTTGGAAATTTTGACAAATTTATACCAGGTGAACCTATTGTTCTAGAAACCTCAAAATGGTCACATAGTGAACCTTAATCTTTGCACTTTTACCTGAAATCCCAAAAGTTCGTTCCCCAATATTTTTGAAGCATTTACAGCAATTCTTTAAGTGGGGTACGAGCGGCTCCATAAAAGAAATATAAAAAATGCAATAACCTGACGTGATATGCAAAATTCAAGCTCACATTCGTATTCAGCGCAAATAAATCAATCGAAAACGCCTATTCGCATTCCATAAACAAGTAGTAGTAGTAGTAGATCAACAACAATAGACCTATGAATATCAGTACAAAAAATATGGGGTTGCCATTAAAAAAAGTGTTGATGACGTCATAAGTCGAAAACAATAGAATTTTTATTTAACGTAATATGTATGATGAGCCATTTGAATTAATTAATAAGGTCGTATATAATTGAAAGTACGCGCCTATCAGTAACATACGAATCATCACAATCAGATCAACGTTAATTTTGATGCGCATTAGATCTAGTGCTCAATATTTATTATTTTAAGTTCTTGATTTTAGGGCACATACGAGTAAAATATTGCTCATAATAATAGTTTGTATGTAACATATTCATATTTATGGAATGCTCAATATGTATTATGTTAATGCACAAGTTATCCACACAATATGTAATTTAGTATGTAACATATTTATATTTATTTAATGCACAATATTTATTATTTTAATGCTCAAAGTATTTATTTTATTGCACATATCTATTTAAATAATGCACGCTTAAATGGCACCCTATGGAAATATGCTAGAACTATAAAAATATGATAAATAAAGAGTAAACCAACTTAATGGTTGTCTGTTTCATTTCTTTTTTAATTTACCATACTTTACAAAGTGTCAAAGGTGTCATACTAACCTCGTCATGACGACGGGGTAATTCTATGGCATTAGTTTCCTGTGACGTAATCATATATTGATCGCAATGTTAGTATACCTGCTACATCCAACCTGCTCTTATTAGCACTCCCCTACCATACCATTCTGAAAACTATAGCTTGGCAATGTTAGATTGGAGCATTTACAGGTGTTGACATCTTCGTGTTCGCCAAACTCCTTCTAAAATTTCGACCACGGATAACTAATTCAGCAATTCCATATGAAAACAGCTACCGAACAAGTCAAGAGCAATTAGAGCCGACATGCAATTCTCTCGTTAAGCGACCACAAAAGCAATTTCGGTTGCCATCGTGCAATCAACGTTCCATTTCCCCGGCCAATAAGACATGCCCGTCAATTGCTTAACGGTGTATATTAATGTTCTATTGACTAAGAGAGGTCACAAAATGCAGTAATTGAAGATATAACCCGCACGAATATGAACAACTGATAAAACAAATTATGAATATAGTTAACATTAAAGTTCGCGTTATTTTTGGAATATTATACAATAATATTAAAAAACGCATAGATGCATAGATACTAATGGAACGTTAATCATCACTTTCTAAAGCCAAATTTGTAAACGCTGATCAATTAGTACGTTCGTGAAAGACAGTGGCTTCCTTAATACACGGATAACGATAACTAACTAATTTTAAAATTTAAATATTCATTGACACTGGTGTTATATTACAATATTACAACTCATACAGTATCACATACTAAACAGTATTGTCCAAAAATATAGCAAAAAAAGTATTCAGTGGCGATGAACAATCATAATAACAATAATATGGTGACATACAGGCGGGATGTAAATTTTAAATAAATCAAAAATTACAGCCACAACCTGGATTTAAACCAAGGACCCTTGCTTCGCTAGCACAATGCTCTCCCATCTGGGCTATTGAGGCCTATGACATTTGTTAGATATAATTGTCATAAATAAAGGAAAGGAAGTAGTGGTTACTACCAAACACTAACCTATCTTGCCGTACACTTATCAAATGTCATCTACTTGGAATTATTGGATTTATATATACTGGCTTATATCTTAAAAAGTAAGGGAAGTTCGTGAATGGAAAGAACTGCTTACTTGGTAAAATATTATATGTCATACGTTCACGCCGAGCCCGCGTGCGAGCCGAATAATGTTTACTTGACGAAAGAAGAATGCATTCTTGCACGTAGGCTTAAGCAACAAAGTAAGTTATAATATGAAATAATATTAGAGAGTTTAATAATTAATTTGGACTTATTTTGACTTTACAACACTGCCTAACCGAAAATAATTTTCTTACTAGATTTATTCTATTCTTTTTTTATATTTTCTTTTTCGTTTCTTCTCAATGTTTCCGTATTTTTTTTCTGTTCTTCTCTGTTATTTTTTGCCATTTCTTCGTGTCCTTAATGTACTTTCTCCATTCTTTTATTTCCAGTTTTCCAATGTCGGAGGTCTTGCGTTTTCCCTCTTGGCCTCACTAGGCCTTACTAAAGTACACCTCCAAATTATTATTCTTATTAATGTTTACGGATGTCTTCTTTGTAAGTGTCAGTGCCACTTTGTGCTTTTATAAATTTGACAATATTGTCGTTCTGTATTTAATTTCTTCTTTTATTTCAGTTAGTTCATTCGTTTAGTCAGATCTGCTTTTTATATAAACATTGTCTGTGCAGCTGTTATGCTGACGTGTTAATGTTGGTCTTAGGCCTCTTCTACATGCTCCTATGTTGGTCGCCAACGCTGGTCATCGGAGTGCTCCGCATAGCGTGACGTTGCTAACTGAATCAATGTCAACAAGGTGGTGATGTAAATGCGCGAAGTCGGGTTTGCACGTAGCACTCCGATGACTAACATTGGCGACACAGATGGCATCGTGTAGGAGCGTCCTTAGTGTTGCTACATTCTATGCATTTCCAGCCGGCATTTTGTTTTGCTATGCAACTGTCAAAGAGGGTAACAATCGCAAAAAATATGAACAAAATGCACAATATGGCGACAATGTAGCACTAACCACAAGGCGTCGACAAAGTTTGGACAAACTGCTTCAAGAAATCCCAAGTAATACAAAACATAGTCAATGTTGGTGTGCAGATGGAATGCGGAGCATATAAAGGAAAAAACGTATATCAGACTAGAGTTCACGGTTTCATAGTTTCTGTGTGTAATGGTGAAACGGTATACAGTTCAGTAGCAGCTCGTAAGAGTTTATAGGGAGGGCTACAGCCAGCAAAATCTATATGAGGGCTGCAGCCAGAAAATCTATATGAATTGAAAGCAAATTAGATAATAAAACATTTCCCTCTAATTCATACTGGAAACAGCAACTGATAGATACATTTGCGTAAATATCATAAAGACATGTGTTACACGTCGAAAGCAATTAATAATAAAAGCCTTCTTGGCAAGATAGACCATTTTACTGTGTTTATCAATAGCCTTCCTCCCACTCACAGGCATCGATCCGAGCTAATGTTGTCTGACAGAAGACGTCGGAAACGTAATCCACTTGCTCATCCGTTGTGAAACGACGGTTCGGTCGGTTAAGCCTCTTTTCTGAATGAAAGAAGCCCTTAGGGGCTTTTCAAATCTGAAGCGGATCCACCAGCCGATGCTCAATGAGGTGTTTTACGCTGCACCAGCGAAGCGTCTATTTTAAAGCTCTACTTTCCGTGAGATGATCAATAACAGATTAGAGACATTCACGTTTTTTAGGGTTTGGTCGGTGTTGCCTGGATCATCGGTTAAAAAAAATTTCGTTTCTATTAGCATACATCGTGGCATGTAACGGACGCGCCACTTTTGGCGAGATTTACATCGCCGTTTTGGGAATTTATTGCCTATCTAGGTAAAAATATTGCCTTCCAAAGAGGGCATGTGTCATATGAAAATATATTTGCAGACTACCAGTCAATTTATAGGAAAGATAACAGAAGCATAAAATTCACTAAAACTGAAACGAACCAAATAAGCAAATTTAGTGCTTGAAAATTCGTAAATAACTCAATCTATTTACAAGATTATTGTGGATTAATTCCAGGTCAATGTTCTTATTGTAACGTTTCATCTTAAGTCAAGATTATTGTTAGCAAATTATATGACACCATTTAGAAATACTATTACAGTAGTAGTACTATTGCTAATGTCAGCTGAGCCACAATAATAACAATAATATCGTTTTAAATTTGTCAAAATGATTAAAATTATCAAGTTCTTTTGTCAGATTACTTTGATATTTTGTTTAAACCAACAAAACTACTAAAAACCTATAACACAGAAAATTGTGCATTCTTTGCCTTTAATTTAGTGTACTGCTTTTTAAGATTCTGTGAATAAATACCTGAGAAAAATACCCCAGAGAACGTGTTTTGAGAGTAAATGAGCTGTTTTTTTATCAAAAACAAAAAAAAAAATAGCTTCTTTCATGCAAGAAAAATTACTTTAGGGTGATTTTTTAAAGAAATTCCTTCAGTGCACTACTCTAGATTTTATTTAGAAAGATCCCATTTTCTAATTGTATCCAATTCTCTTTAAATAAAAAAACAAGTTGATAGTTGTTACGCCACATGCAAAAAATTCGTGATTACAAAATTTCATATCTGTATTGTTTCTTATTATTTCTTATTACGGACGTTCCGCTAACAGATTCACCCTGAACTGAACTGATACATTCCAATTTGATATTTGAGCATAAAATTACTTTTAAAACAACAAAACGTGCCCAAATTTAAAAGTCTTGTTTTTCGACCAGCATGTATAAATCAAAATTCTGACTGTAACGATCGACTTTTTATAGCACTGTTAAACGTTTTGGTCTTTTTTTATTCTTAAAAGTACGCATTCAGAAATATATTCAAACTTAAAATTTTAACGCTTAATTTTAAAATAAATAAGTTTTCTCACAAGCCTCTTTCTTATTTGTGCTATATAAGAGGAGAAACCTATGGAGAATGTTGAAAAATGACTAGATATTTTGAATTCACATAATGATAAGACGCGGTGATATATAAAAGAAAATCTGATGTGGCAAGGGACAAGGCTTTATCATACAATATATAAATTTTATCGAGATCGGCTATGTCTGCATTAAAATAAAACTAATAGAACTAGACAGATATGTCTATTAAAGCTGCGTTCGGATATTGTACTCCGTTGACACCGGGTACACCGTCCAAATGACACGTGTTATTGGGTGGAAAAAGTGTAACGGTGTACAATATCCGAACGCAGCTTGTATTGACAGTAGGTATACCTACTGTCATTAGAATCAAAATATCTGACATATCCTGGCTACTAGTTTTAATGCAGTACGACCGATCTCGATGAAATAGAATTTGCTCATGCAGCTAAACTATTGATTGTACCAAAAAATTCATAGTCATAAATTATTCAGTATTTCCTCTACTTTAATTTATTATTTAACTATTTCGACGAAATTCAAGAAATGGCGGGTTATTTGCAAAATCTTTCAAAAATGCTAAGACTAAACCTCCAGTTCCTTTGGACCCTTTTCAACAAAAAGCTTTTCAGCTCGAAGTTTGGTCATGAAACTTCAAAATATGAAGTTTCGTCCCGATAGCTTTAGTAGTTTTTCCGAAATCGTCGCCTCAAAAAAACGGGCACATTTTTTTGTACCTTGGTCAAAATTGTTCAGGGGACCCAAAAAGACATATTTCCGCTAAAATCTCAATTTTTTTTTGCACGATTACAATACTTTACATACTACGTATGATAAAGTAATAATGTTGGTATTTTTCATGAAGACAACATGACTACAACTACAATTATACAAATCTTGATCAAAACCCAAGTTGGCAACGTAAATTCAGTGTTTTCTTGACCCTACTCTTGATTCGTATGGGATATAAATGTTTCTTTTAAGTTTGCTTTTTTTCGCATCTTTGGCGGATTTTGTCAAACTGACAGAAATCCATAGCAGTAAGTGTTAATGTACATTTTTCATCATAACAGCTTTATCTCCTCATACAATAGAAGGTTGCATGCATAAGTTTTTGTTCTATTCAAAAACAAACTCCTTTACATGGAATCTACCCAAAGCTGACGTTCTGCGTTGTCGACTCTCAAGATATGACACCGGTCTCCCTAAACCTAAACGCTCGCCACTGGTTCTTACACAGCGTATGATTTTTTTATGTTCTTTTTTTGTTTGTCTAGATCGGTTCAGTCCTAGGTTCAGTTAAGGCCACTGTTAAAATTTAGACAGTAAAATATGTTTGGAGTATAGTTGGGCAGTGGTGCTATATGTATAAATTATTTCAATTTTATCTATGTAAATATGTTTTATGAATAAGCAATTTTATCCAAACAATAAAATTTACAATAGGTAAACATAAACGAATCGCAGGCCAAACAGGACGGAATATGTACATATGTGTATAATAACTGTTAGTAGTTTGACAGCAATGCTCGTAAATATCCTTAGCCTGTAAATATTATTTCCGAGATCAATTATTTATTTTAAAGCAGTAGTGGTAGTGCCACATAACTCTAGGATTTCCAGCGGTTAGTTTGTTGCCGTATCGAATGAATTATATCCAACTGGCAATAAATATTTGAGACATATTTCATATTCCCTGGCATTTCTACGTTTCACCAATACGATCATCGCAACGAACCAATAAAAATCACTGTTATCAGACCATAAATCCAGATTCCTATAAACAAGTACTTCAAACCTTTCACCAGTTTGTGGTGATTTACAGAATTAGTTCTCGAAAGAGGTAATTTGTCTTTATAGAAAAAAAAACCGACAGCATCAACACATAATTCGTTTAACAAATAACTTAACTGCCGATATTTGTTTTGACAGCTTATAACAGGAGATTTGAGGTGACGATAATAATATACAAGGTGCAGTATATACAGGATGATCTAACCATACCTATAGTGGACCAACTATTTTATTTCTCGAGAAAAAGGAATACTTTATGGTAATACTACAAGACTATGTGACAAATTATTGATGTAGTTCATATCTGATACCACACACTATAAAATTATTTTTTTTATTCCTATACCTATTTGAAAATATAAGTTCTAAATAAAAATACCTTATTTTTGTCAATCTTCAATTTCCGGCCTTAACTTATTACTGGGTTATGATAAACAGCAACTCCATATTCTTTTTAACGATTTTGGTAGATTTTTTAATTGTCTGAATGGTAGCGGAAACACTTTATGGCCTTACAAAATGGCCAGAAACAATTGCAACATAGGAAACATGGCGTTTGAAATGCAATATGAAAATACAGTTTGGATAAAATTATTGTTCAAAAGAGAAATCCGGACTAAAAACATCCTATCATATAAGGTTTTCGGAAAAAGTGAGGGCAAAATGCCAAAGACGTAATTTTAGCAATTGGTGAAAATTTATACCAGCTGAATTGCATGTCCTAGAAACCTTCAAATACTCTTATAGTAAATGTTAAACGTGTACTTCTCTGTGCTATGTGGATGCTTCCATAAAAACAAGAACAAAAAATGAGTGGGGTTTCCGCAAGTACAAGGTGCAGTATTACAATTAAAACTTCTTGGTGTCGTTCTTCCTTGTATGTTTATAAAAATATACTTTCGCTACATATTTCAGGTACACAGTAACCATCTTCAGGCAAAAATCGTCACTTCTCACAATGAAACACTGGACAAAAATTCGGCTTCTTGCAGCATCCCTGGTCATATAATCAATTCAAATAAGATTAAAATACGAAGTTCGTGGTCGCACGTTCTTGGACGAGTCTATATTGAAATACTTATTTCAATACTGACTCGTCGATTTTACATTTGTCATAAAGTGTAAAATTTATTACTCGGCGATATATGTAAGCTTTTAATGCGAGATGCCAGTTGGAATATATAGGGGAGGCGTGAATTCAGCAAGGTACCTTTTTGCTTAATATTAAAATGTAGTTTGCTTAATGTGTGTTTTTTTTTTGTAACTGGCAAGCCGATCTTTACCTTCCTACTTTGTGTTAAATTTTAACTAACATGTGTTTTGTGAGAACTCCTCAAAATATTTGGTAGATTTAGAGTTTTTTCATTATTTTAATGTGAATAAATATTTGTTATTGTTTTATTGAGATTTTACTTTTGAGTAAGTTTCGTTTAATATTTAAAATGAGCAGACTATTAGGTACAACTTAATGGTATGGATTAATTACTTTTTTATTGGACTCAAATAGTGATTATCATGGTAAGTGTGATGAACTTCGTCTGATAAAATGCTGAGTTGGTTTTATTGCAAGAACTTACGGCCTGTGACTGTTTAGAGACATACATTTTATAATGGTTAATCTTGTGGTACTTGGATAATGTTGTTAAAACTAAAAGAGAAAAACTACTTAATAACCAGCTCTTATCTAATCGACAAGCTATTACATTCGCTATTACATTCGCTCAACTAATTTTCTCCTAACAGCCTAACCGTTTTCTCGGCAATTATTTTATGCATGTTACAAAATCAGTAAAAAAATATGGGGTTGCCATGTAAAAAAAATCGATGTCGTCATAAGTAAAAAACAATTGAAGGTAGGAAATTTTGTTTATTATAAATATGCGTATTTAGATGATTTAAAATCGACGTCTCCAAGGATTCTTTTAAATAACAAACCATTTCGCTCCTGTAGATAACAGCAGTACAGTGTTGATTAGGGTTCTAACGGAAGTGACCTTCGCGGAAGCAGATGCGGAAGCGAAATGGTCGACTTACGCGGAAGCGGAACTGAAAGCGGAAGCGGAAGTAAAAAGAACATTTATTATAGTAACACAAAGCATTATCAAATTACAACAAAAAGAACAACACAAAATTGAGAAATTCAAGAACCTACAAAATTGAATTACTAATTTTTCTGTGGTGTACGAAGACTTATGGAACTGTATGTTATTTTAGAAAAAAAACAACAAAATGTTATTGCCATTCCGCCACCCAACTTAAAAACGGTACAAACATGCCTAAAAATAAAAATTCCTACAGTAAACAACAAAAAGCTTAACAGCATCCAGTTATCTATCAAACGTAATCGCTAACGTCTGAAATCTCTTATGTTCTTTATCGGTACCGGCGGCGGCGACGCAAACGCTCGACATCCCTAACTTCCGCAATAGATGCGTTTACAAAAGTACGCATGCGGATGCGGAAGCGGAAGTGGAAAAATATGCGAAAGTTCCGCAGTTGCGGAAGCGGGTGCGGAATTCCGTTACAACCCTAGACTGTTGATACTGATCAACATAAATACACTAATCGAATAGTCCTTGACGAAGGTACGCAGCGATAGGTTTGGAGGCAAAAAATAATTTCCGATCAACTGAACTTTTATCTCAATTATTTGGAAAAATATTTGTCTTTATGACGGTAACAAAGTTATGTTTAGTTATGTCGACATTATGTCTGTATATATTTACATATACTTTTGACTTTTAGAATAATATGAGTATCTTCAAACTATTTAGATTTGATAAAGGCGAAGTGAAACACCTGTTTATTATCTTAAATATGTAGTTAAGTATGTTGTTAAAGCTTCAGCATCCTGGTTGGAAAAAATATGTAATCTAAAAACTTTATGGGCTATTATTTTAATGGGCAATTTCAATTCCTATACCAGTCACATAAATATTATCCCATAACCTATAATAAAAATATTAACCGTCGTAGCTTGTAGAATTCCTGTCAGAATCGTAGAAAGCCGAAACGAAAGAAAATATTGTATTAAGTGCTAACCTAGTCAGTATAATTATGTTACCAAGTATAGTAGTATTTCTTTTCTTTTTCAGGTATTTTATTTACCGTAGTGTCGATGGACTTCCCCTGACATGACAGAGACCAACAACAGAGGTATTTAACCCTGCAACCTTACGCCAAAGCTCAAGGTTGAAAAGGCACTTTGTCATTTCTGTCTGTCAATCAAAATAATAACGAATGGCCTCTCTGGAGACAGTACTGCGTACACTGAACATCCTAGTGTAACGTGTAAAACTGACGTGCCCTTGTCCACATTAATCTTGCGTGTCAAAGGTAAATATGAGTTTGGATTATTGAGCGATATCGACTTACCTAATTCCGAAATTATGTTCGCCAGGGGTCGCTCCTTGTCGATTTCTATCGTATCTACGTCCATGCACGCCTCGTAGAAATGCATTAATTTCCATTCCAAGGTACCAGTGTGTAAGGGCAAGGGCAAAGTCGTGATTAGATCACGCACAAGCGTCGCCTCTGAAAGGATAAGAAAGGAATGTCAATCTTAAATAAAAATAATTACCAAACTGTGTAAAACACAAAAAAAAAATGAAGACTGGCGATGGGACTTTTGAAGAGATCAATGTAAACTGATTCAATACCTGGGTCATCCATATGAAATGGACCAGAAAAAAAATAAGTTGGTGGCCTGAGCATTTTAGAAAAAATTCATACTTTTTGTGTGTATTTTCAGTTTTGTTGTTATGTGTTTGTGTTAAACGAAATAACTTTGTTTGGGTTTGTCATAGAGAGTTCAAATAAAAATCACTCTATTTAGCACATTCCAAGCTATCAAGATATATAATACATAGAGTTTATGGTTACTATCTATCTAAAAAAATATCTTAAAGTTTACTTCCGATAGTCTATTATTAACCCTTTTCATATTCTTTTTATCTGAAGGGGTACTTAATAATGTCATTCAATATTTTTTTTAGTTCTAACCTTGTATGCAAAGGGTTTGTAATAAAATAATAGCTTTCCTACACCATTAATAACAAGCTATTTAAATTTGAAAATTTCTTATTTTCACGATATTTAATGCCAAATATCTTTGATGAGACCAGGAAATAAAATTTGAAACTTTCATAATTAGTTCATATCTTCATAAACTTTAATAATAAATAAAAACATTCTTGTGTATTGCACTGTGGTTGGAATAACAGCTCCTTAAAAATGAGGGAAAAATCACGTGACATAGTGATCTAATGTTTATGCCATCTGATGTCTGGCTATGGTCTTAAAGGACAACGTTTAAAGTTTTATTTGGCCCTACTTACATAACGTTATTGTTTTGCATGTGTTAAAAAGTATCAAAAAATACGTGTTTTCCACCTTTATCACGGTTTCCAGACTCGGATTTCTGGGCAAAAATCCTAGTGAAATCAGTTGTCATTTTTCCGCCAACTTTTTATTTGGCCAGTGCCATGTATAAATAAGGAAGAAGCAGTGCGCTCCGTCCGGTGCTGCAATGGGCGCGCGCCCTACAAAAAAGGTGTAAAATGTTCAAAGTTTATGCCATCTGATTTCTCGCTATATGGTCTTAAAGGAGAAGGTTCAAAGTTTTACTTGATTCTATATATGGTGCCCAAAAATGAATAACATGTGATCTGATCTGATTTTGACAAATTGTATGTTATTGTAGCGAATGCTCTCAATAACAATCGACCTTATTAATTAATTTAAATGATTCACCCTACCCTAGATATTATGTTAAATGAACATCCTGCATGTGGTCAAATGTAGCAAAAACGCGATTTTCTTGCAAGTTTAAGACTGTTTTTCGAAAAAACTAGAGCCCATTCACCATTTCTATGTTCAGATTCAGATTTCTAGGAAAAATCCTATCCGAATTTGTCATTTGTCAGGCACTTTGAAGTCGGTCAAATTTTGTTGGCCAGTGTTATAGGGGAAGGGTTTGTAGAGGTTTTTGATTCGTATACACTTCCCATGTATATTCACCTTTGTACCAACATAGTCAGCTTCAAGATTTGCAAATACAGTGAAATAAAACTTATTTGGTTTTAAAAGAGCTTTCTTTCGAAGGATACATCACACGATCACATTCCCTATGCTGCTTCCAAAGTTGGTACCAGCTTCCAGTTCAAAAAAACGGTTCGAAAAAAAAGGTTCCTACAAAAAATTCTTAGAAATAATCCTAGAATTAAAAAAATTTAAAATATACAGTATTGTTCTATTTGAAAAAGGAAATGTTACCAAATTTCGATGCCTAGTTTAAAACAAAAAAAAATAGTATCTTTCTTTATTTTTTTACGGTTGAAGAATTATTTAGTTGTAATTTTAACTAACTCTGTATAGATATGCACTATAATATTTGATTTATAACGCAATACAAAATAATAAAATAATAATTATGCAAATATTTAGTTTTGTTTTATGGAAAATCGTATTACTATGGCTTATGTTAGTATATGGTATCTAATATAAATGATCAGAATAAGAAATCAATAGCATTTAAGACATTTTTCAAATATTTAATATATTCTATATTAAATTTTTATTTACGTTATTCAATTAATTATTAATTAATAATAACCACAATTTCAATGAAAGTATGCACACACACTATACGCTGAAGCAGCGGCTACTTCAGCGACGTCCATTCTAAGTCACCCGCAGATGAACACAGAATGCACGACCCGAACACCGAGAATGTGGACGGCCTTCTTTGACCGCTATGTCTCACCCAGCCTCGCCGAACTTTTCGCCGATTTATTCGGGATGAGTCTGGAGCAAGCTTAGTACACTACAGACACACACTTATGTGCATTAAAATAATTATGTGTGAATGTCGATAAGAATTTTCGTAGAACAGCAAATAGCTGACAATTTCATTATTAATTTTCTCAGAAATGCTATAAGTTAGACGTTATTTCAGAATCACTCTACATTTTGATTCTAGACTTTTCTTGTGCACAGAATTCAAACACAGCAGAATCGACAAGTAGGGCAAAACGTCAAGTAATGCATAACAAACCACAAAATAAACCAAGGCGGCAGTATGAAGGAAGCCTTGATAGTGCTCGAGAAGCTTTCCAAGGCATGCCCCTGTTCCTAGCCCATACTGTATCGCTTAGCGACTTCACAACAAACAATGCCCCACTTGATTTCGCTGAATGATTACATCGCCGACGTTAAAAGTAATATTTCAGTACAAACTGGTCTCACTGACGCAACCCATTAAGAACAGGAAGCCCGCTTGATACTTGACTAATTATCGCAATCCATCAGTTCGGCAACGAACTATAGAACCGTACATTCGCACTATAAATAGGAATACTCGTCCAGAGTCTAGACGTTTCGACTGAAGTCGATGCCGTTTCTCGATTACGACGTTTAGGGTTACGTATTGTTTTTCGAATGGAATGAGAAAATAAGAGGAGCTACGCGGTTCGGTGTGTTATGGTCCCATATATCAGGGCTTTCGTTCGGCAGTGGGTATTTACTTTGCGCCCAGTAAATTTCATAAAACCGTGGCGTTTACGATTGCCGACGCTATATTGCGCCGCCCTGGAAAAACGATATTTTGTTTATCTTGGACGTAAAAAGGAAATACCACGCCTATATGGAGACGTTAATAGAAGCATTCACAGGTTGTGGGTGGTAAAGTATGACGTCTGTACTGTTTCCACTGCAAATAAAATTTCCCACAAATGTAAAACAAAATGACTACTATCGATTGCAAAAGTATTGAGCCCTGTGTTAGGAGGCTTGTAACTCTGCAATGACTTAACAAAAAAAAATTGAAATAAAGTGTGTTATACTACTGAATTATTTCTACATAACATGAGTGACTATCAAAATTTTGCGCCCCTAGGTTTGGACAGAAGCGCGAGAGAAGTGTAAAAATGTACTCGATTCTAGCTGTTTTGAATAAACGCTGCTCTTTCCAATTTTTTTCTCCTATACCGCTTGCCCCAAAAAAATTCAGATTTACACAGAGTATAACTCAAGACCTTGTCTACAGATTGGCACTTGTATTTTCCTAATTTTCCTTTTATTAAAGGCTACAAACAAGATTTTCATGAAAGTGGATATCTCGGCAACGAGTATTAGCACGACAACGCGACAGGAACGAAAACAATCGCAAAATTTTGTTTAATGAGGCTATTGGAATAGAAACACATTTCAGATGTTCATTAATTTAATAAAGCGATATAAATATGCAATATAATTTTGGTATACCGCGCAAGTACGTCACGGAGTCGACGCAGGCAGTGCTTAGAATTAAAAGAAATATCGTAGGTACATATTTATTGATCTAAGCAGATTTGAAGTTGCGGATTAGAAATGGTTGACTCTTTGATTAATGAAAGAACAGTTTGCAAGTGTACAGCGAAGTGCTGTAAACATGTCTTTTTTTGTTTTTAACGCAGTTTGAATCAACAGAAGCAATCAAATGTTATCAGGTAGCAGCAAACAAATAAAATAACAAAAGATATTATTTTTTCTGAAACCCCAATAATATGCATACAGGTTGAGTGTGGGTAAAATCAAGATTATATAAATACATAAATATTCCATTGATAACTAATTTCTTGAATAAAGTTTCTTGAACAACTGCGTTGCGTGCGTATCTACGTGTTTTGCAAGTCTTAAGCAAAATGCTGAAGTTTATTCCAAGGAAGTGAAACAATTAATTATTTATCAATGTAAGAAATTTCTTTCTCAATTAACTGTAGCACAGCTGTTGTATCTATCAAAAATCACCATCAAAACAAGGTATGTACTTCTATTAAATTTTATAGCAAAAAAAAAATCAGATGCAATGAAGTAAAATTATTGTGGTTACCTGTAGGCCAGTGCGAGTTTAATAATAATCTGGGCTTACGTAAAAAATAAAGTTGCAAAAAGCCACAATACATTTAAAATTAAAGATATGTTAAATTAATGCAACGAAGCACGCATTAAAAGAGATATGGCAAGATTGTGTTGCATAATATCATCAACGACTGATTTTCGGCAGAAATAATATTGCCAAGTAATAACAAATCACAAAACAGAATATGTATACAATTCCACAAATAAAGAAAAAGAATCACGTATGCTAGTTTAAAAAATAAAACCGAACGAGAAAATGACAGAAATATTGAATACAGTCCAGAGAGTTGATCGTTTGAAATCGTCCCGCGAAGCCTACATTGCTTCCCGCCAGTAATTCCCTTTCCCCGAGGGAACCCTCCTGCGTACAGAATCTATTACATTTATTTCATTCTTAAAAATTGCCAAATAACTTTAATGTTTTATACATCAATGGATGAGTATCACAATAAATAAGGATTGCTTACGTGCTAACTGCCCTACTTATGGGCCCTACTATTGTTCGTTTCTGAGATATCCGCGCCCATAAAAAGCTCGCTGACAGACTTTATATACATACAAGATCAAGAAAATAAAACGCCAATCTATAGA
Source organism: Aphodius sticticus (assembly GCA_963966075.1). Taxonomy (NCBI): domain Eukaryota; kingdom Metazoa; phylum Arthropoda; class Insecta; order Coleoptera; family Scarabaeidae; genus Aphodius; species Aphodius sticticus. The sequence goes on along the minus strand of OZ014506.1, from coordinate 85,516,416 downwards.
AGAGAATCTAACTGTAGGCTGACCAAAAATTAAAATTTTTTTATTAAGTGGTTTACGAGAAAAAAAAATCGGAAAGTCAAGCATTATTTTAAAAACGCAAAAATCGGGTACCCTTTTCTCCTTCTCTCGCGCTCATGGCCAAACCGATGGGCAGAAAAATTTGATAGTTACTCCTGTTATGTAGAAATCATTCAGCAGTATAACGCACTGTATTTAATTTTTTTGTTCAGCCATTTCAGAGTTACGGGCCTTCAAACACAGGGCCCAATACTTTTGCAACCGATAGTAATAACAGGACTAACTGAGATTCTTATTTTGTCAAAATTTCGTTTCTTTTAATTCTTTTTATGTTTTCAAAATGTTTAGAATGTATTTTCATAAGTTAAAAAAATATATAGCAAGAATAACAGTAACACGAAAGCTACATGAGTTTAAAATTTATACAGGGTGTCTCACGGAACTGGTACATTAGAAGTTTCTCATGTTCTACTATTTCTGGAAACTTGAAATTTTGGAATTAGAATTTACTCGATCTGAGCTCTTCAGCTAAAATACTCTCAAGTTAACTGTCACGTCCGGTCACCGGAAGTTGTTATCAACTTTGTTATTTTAAATGGAATGATATAATTTTAATTTTATCTTTGGTTTCTACGTATGAAAATCAGGGATGTTAGATTACGGTAATTAATTTTTTCGTAAATTACAGTTGGAATTAAAATTATTAACTTTAAATTTTAAATTACAACGTAATTAAAAATTAAAAATGGTAAATTACGATGGCATAAATTACAGGGTAATTAAAAATTAAAAATCGTAAATTACGCTTGTTTAAATAACCGAGTAATTAAAAATTCAAAATGGTAAATTACGCCTGTTTAAATTACCAGGTAATTAAAAATTCAAAATGGTAAATTACGCTGATTTAAATTAACGGATAATTAAAAATTCAAAATGTTAAATTAAACAGATCACTGTAAGCTATGATTACTACTAATGTTAATAAAAATGTTTGGTAAAACCTTAAATCATTATTTTGTGGATAACTAGCTATCTCTGATCTTTTGCCTGATTTGATAGTACTAAAACTAAAGCAAAGACTACATAGAAATACAATAAACACTTTAATTCTGTCCAGATTCATAGAACTAACTCAGAGGCTTTTTGATCTAAATAATTTTTTAGTCTCGATCATTTTTTAACACGGATATATTTATTATAAAATGAATTTTGATAATACATGGCTTCTGATTTCAGAGCTGCATTATCGGACTTGTTGGATTGGTCGTCATTGGCGAAGGAGTTTTCTACTTCTCAATTCATTAAATACAAAATATTAGTTCTGTATTTTCACAAGTAATGTCGGATGATTTGGAATAGTAAAAATATAACGTTTACGGGCAATGGGACTGTCATTGGATGTGTTAACTTAACCCATAGACCCATTTCCATTGGCTAAATGACACCTTGAATAACATTGGGCGCGTTCTGCCAGTTCCAGCTAAAGCTGCTTACGCTGCCGGCGGCGGCGTCGAGACTAAGCGCCCGCGGTGGCTGAACGGTTAGATCCAATGACATGTATTTCCGCTTGAAGCTGAGTTCTAGCGCTGTCTGGCGCTTTCACTAAGCAATCGCGTTCATGTTGTTGCTACCGTCCGCTGAGCTTAAGCGATTAAGCGGCTTAAACTGGCAGAACGCGCCCATTGTCATTGTCTATTAACATATGATACAGACCTTATAACGAATGGTCAATACGACGACGCACGAGTCCGACCATGTACCACGCGGATTGTTAGATACTTCCCAGGCAAACGCAAACAACAGTGCACTTGTCGACTGCTTAAGAGGGGTGGGGCGCATTTATGCGTCTACTGATGGAAGGTCTTTGAAATTAATTTATAAATTCCGGTAAATTACCAACGGTAATTAAAATTGGTAATTAAATTGACGGTAAATTACCATCGGTAATTTACGCCGTAAATTACGGTAATTAGAAATCGGTAAATTACCATTAATTACGGTAATTAATTCGGTAATTTACGCAGTAAATTACGCTTTTACATCCCTGATGAAAATACTCAATTTTAAACGTAACCGCGAAAAACACCAAAAAATTAGTAAAATCAAAAAACTGAAAAATGGTGATATTTAGGTATAGAGAAACATTATCAAAAATGATGTATTATTGTACGTAGAAACGTATGTTATACGTAGAAACCAAAAATAAAATAAAAATTATATCATTCCATTTAAAATAACAAAGTTGATACCGACTTCCGGTGATCGGACGTGACAGTTAACTTGAGAATATTTTAGCTGAAGAGCTCAGATCGAGTAAATTCTAGTTCCAAAATTTCAAGTTTCCAAAAATAGTAGAACATGATAAACTTCTAATGTACCAGTTCCGTGAGACAGCCTGTATACATTAACGTCCGCATTCAGAACCTCTGATATTTTCTCTTCGTTTCAATGGAAACACATCATACAAAAAAAACTTTTTACCAAACCTCAGAATTTGGAGAAATTATTCCATAAACAATAGTCATGTCGACATATTCCTCGTTACTGTAATTAGGTATGTTGTCCTAAGATCATTAATTTAATTTTTAATTACCCTGTAATTTATGCCATCGTAATTTACCATTTTTAATTTTTAATTACGTGGTAATTTAAAATTTAAAGTTAATAATTTTAATTCCAACTGTAATTTACGAAAAAATTAATTACCGTAATCTAACATCCCTGATTTTCATACGTAGAAACCAAAAATAAAATTAAAATTATATCATTCCATTTAAAATAACAAAGTTGATAACGACTTCCAGTGACCGGACGTGACAGTTAACTTGAGAATATTTTAGCTGAAGAGCTCAGATCGAGTAAATTCTAGTTCCAAAATTTCAAGTTTCCAAAAATAGTAGAACATGAGAAACTTCTAATGTACCAGTTCCGTGAGACAGCCTGTATACATTAACGTCCGCATTCAGAACCTCTGATATTTTCTCTTCGTTTCAATGGAAACACATCATACAAAAAAAACTTTTTACCAAACCTCAGAATTTGGAGAAATTATTCCATAAACAATAGTCATGTCGACATATTCCTCGTTACTGTAATTAGGTATGTTGTCCTAAGATCATGTAACAATACTACCAGCGACTACCATTAACAGATACTGTCACTAAAAACGTGTCAGATAAAAAACTGTCATAAAATTTCCAATTCTAGTTATATAAGAAGGTAGTGTCTCCAAAAAATTTTTGTAATTTTTACGTTTATCATTTGTCTCCATTTTAGATTGAATATTGTGTAAATTAAATAACAATCAGGTATATTTAATTTAAATTTTTTAACTAACCTTTCCTAGCATAGTTTGTAAAAAAATGTTTATTAATATATGCAACTTTAACTTGCTGTAACTTACTAGTTTATTTTGGTCTTCTCTTGCTACTCCTTCAATCTCCTCCTTACGTTAAAAATCACCCTGTATATTTTACGGTCACTACTTGCTGTCAAAGTTACTAATTGAAATGACACTGCTCATAAAAAAATATAAAAAAATTACAACTGATTTTGGAACCTATGTTCTTTTTCGCAAACCGATATCTGAAGAAGAACATTTAAAATGATGTTTCTGAATGAATTGGATATTAATTTTAGAGAAAGGCTGTTAAAAGGCTCAGACCAATTCAGGTGGTTCACGGGAAAAAACATATACGTTATCATTTGTACGATTTTTTTCTTTTTGGCCAGGGTTGACATAATTACATACTGTTATTGTAGTTTTGAGAAATTAAATAATTGGAAATCTGAGAAATAATCTGCACTCAAAAGTTTCACTAGTTTTATTTTTTTATTTAGTTGCGTGCAACATTATTGTAGAATAAAAATAAAACTTTGGTTCAACGTTCGTAATCTAATATAGTCATTCTTTGTATTTTACGTTATTTATACACCGAATTTTAGCAAATATTATTATTATTATGATTATGTTTATTATGTCATTATATGAATTATCTCAGTAGACACCAGTGTGTATTATGTAAATGTGCATTTGCGGTCGCAAAAATTACTTTTACACCATCTAATTACATTCACAAAGAATCAGCGAACATAAAACGAGAAATTCTTCAAATTTATTTAAACACAAGTTAGAAACGGGTCACAATTTAATTTATGAAAACTTCAAACTTTTGCATAGATGTAAAAAAGGTTATAAACTCGATTTACTAGAGCAATACGAAATCGAGAAACTTAAATCTAATAAAAGTGCCAACCTACTTAACGAACAAATCAACTTTCCACACCAACCACTTTTCAAATACGTCCTTCAGTCTGGCCCGTGTGAGACGAGATAGATACCTGTAATCGTATGTGATGCTGGTTGCAGACTTATAGTACTCGTCGTTATATTTCCCCATTCACTTCCGTTCACTCTCCAAACGAAACGCATGTTACTTCGTCGCTGCTCTTCTCTTTTTATTGTTTTTTCACAAATCGACCGTAAGTTTTTGTTATATTATTGTAGTTCTATTTTACAATGGTTATTACTTTTTATTAAATGTATTATTGCACTTGACTTTAATTCTCACAGGAATTTTTATTTAATTATTGTTTCTTCGGCGTTTTTTTTTAGATTTAGGCTGATGATGATCATTAATTGATCGAAACCATTAATCAAAGGATCAAAGAGGTTTTTATTTCCAACACCTAATTACTTTCGTATGTGTATGTGATTTCTATTCGTCTATGTCGTAGAATAGAAATGGGTGGGGGAAGTGAATTTCTCGACCGCAAATTTACCTTTAACTGCTTCCAACTGCTGACCTGATGCTATTAACTTTCCGGTTATGCCAGGAATAAAAAAAAAATGCAAATGAAAACCGAAATTACCATCCACGGTGTTTTTTGGTGAAATGTTCAATAAATTTTTATTGTGCAATACCAGTTGCCGAAATTGAAAAAGTGTTTAATAAAAATTCAGCAATAACAGTAGAGCATCAATGCTCCACGAAAGCGTAAACGTCTAGCTTAGCTATCAATGAAACACAGCAATTAAAATTGATTTGATGATGTGTATTTCGCAAACCATTTTTTGAGTTCATTTCTATTCAATGTTTGTATTTTGTATATTATGAATATATTGTATATCTCTTTTTATAATATAAATATTACATGAATTCAGGTATTGGCGACTATGCAGTATTTAGTAAATTATCATATTCTCGCAGAAATGGTAAGAACATTATACATCGTAAAAATTGGTATAAAAAGGTTTATATGCGCCTATTACCCTATAGCTAGCTCTTTAGAGGGTGGCCGCAATTATTTTAATGTAGACATTTATAGCAGCCATTTCACTGAGTTTTAACTAGTGATATTTTTGACAAAATGATATTTATCTTTATTGAAATTTGCCAGCCTTCAATACGAAACCATATTTTCCAGAAACTCGATGCTTTTGAACCAAAACATGTTATTTTTATTTAACACTAACACGAACATTAAAAAAATAATACTGAAAAATTTTATCTCGAGGACAAAATAAAGAATTCTGAGAATCGGAAGATTCTGAGATAGTACATTTGAAACAGCATAGTGTAGATATTGTTAGGTACCACTAGCTCTTTTAAAACCAAGTCAGGTTCATATAAAACTTTATATAACGTCATCAACATCATGTATTCAACACCAAACGTGATGAAGAATAAAAAACTTATAGAACGTACAGAGAAACAAGTCATATTTTCTTACTTGTGTAAAACGTACATAGGTAGTGCTTTGCAATCTGAACATAAAAAATGTAATACGCTTGTAATGAATTCTGCTATAAAAGTTGCATTACGTGTTCTAAAATTACATTTTAACATTTTACCTTTGAACTCTGCTGGGATGTCATAAATTATACAGCACTGAAATCGCCGAACAAAAAGAGAACGTTCTATTTCCCTCGAGATCGCCAGCCCGCGAAATATTCATAAATGCGCTTACCGTGTTTCGCCAACTGCTGCTTCTGGTTCCAAATGCCCTTGTCGGCGGGCAAGCTGTTTCTCGCAAGCCAATTTCCGCAAGCCCATGTCCAGACGTCATCACATGGAGACGCTGATGCATTCAGGCTATCTTGGATCTGCAAAATAATAAGGCAACAAATACATTTCACATCGCACAATGCCTAAAATGCTTCTTGTTCAGATATGCGCATTCGTAAATACAAATGTACAGAAGATATTCGTGATTAAAGTAGAGCCTTCAATGGATGTGCATATAATGCATTGCTCGCGTGAAAAGTTATTTATTCAATATGCGTCGGTGCGTGGAATGACTTTTAAAACGACTACTGCGAGTACTGAACATATTTTAGGGCGCCTGATATGAATTTCTGATCACTGGTTTCCTAGTTGAAACTCGGATTGCACATGGTGCCATCAACAGATGTTTCAAAAAGAATATTTAAGTATATAAATAAAATGTAATAAATAAAAAAATGTATTTGTAGAACATTGTTAGTATATTTAATAAACCCACGCATCATCAACAATCACACCTACATATCTCACAGAAAATATCATACATAACATGTAAATAATATTATGGGCTTTGATGAAGACTATCCATTGTACAATAGTTTAGCAGCAGTGGCAAAATATAACAAAAGGAACGCGATAAGAAATACGCCAACCAAAAATAGCGGTAACCTGAGAATCCTAAGGTCATGTGTAATTATAGCTGACCTAACTTAGTTTTGACTGTTATTATCTTATGTCGTCACGGTATCTCTTACAATAGAACGCGATTTGCACTTACCAACCGAAACCAACGCATTAATACTGAGCAGACAGTTGATTCAAATTTTGACTGTTTGATACACGAAAACCCTAAATTTGCACCCCTAAAAAGTTTCGGGGATGTCCTCAGTGTTGGACAAAATGATTTCGAAAAAAGCTTTTGCCAATATCTCGTTTTCGCTGCAATTTATAGCAAATATCATTATGATGCATTTTTTCCACAACACCACAAAAAAAACGGCATTCATTTCAAGCTATCACACATGTGAAATTCTAAATAATTGTTTCTATACAAAGTTTTTAACATCAAAGCTACAGAATAGAATGGCAACATCACCTTTTTCAAAAAAATCGTCACGTTCAAATGCTGATATTTGCACAATTTTATTTGTTCATTTGAGGGCCAATTTATGATAATCAACCCATATCAGTTCTTACCATGAGACAAATTGTAATATTTTTAAAAACTTTTGGTGCATTTTTTTCTTTATGAAAAATCAGTGGATTCATGAAAACATAATTTATTAAAAAATATGCTCGGCATCTTTTGTTTAAACAAATTGAAGTCTGTTTTTATCACCTTTTACGATTATCTCTCGAATGGGAAGCTCGACCACATTCTTTTCGTTTTTCATTTTGTTTAAATCATAAAATTTCCCACAAAAAAATTCTTTGCAGGCATTTCTCTTCTTCTCCTGACAATATATACGTCTATATACAGTGTGGTTGTTTTAACTTGAGACAGCTAAATACATGTGCCAGTCTTATATAATCTTGTCGGATGAAAAGTGGGATGGCGATAGCAGTTTGACGTAGGTGGTGCTGCGTCAAACTGCTATCGTTATCGCTATCGTCAAACTGCGTCCATGATAACGAGCTTTTTAATGGGAATACCCTATTAACTATTAACTATTTTACAAATAATGATTCGACGCTAGAATCTGAAACATTTTCCTCTATTAGAAGTAATTTACCGTTAGAAGCAATAAAAGCTTGCAATAAAAGCCTTTTCTCGCAATTAAAGCGACAACTCTAATGTTCAAGCATGGTTTTCGCATGGTCGTATGTAGCAGAAGTCGACCATAGACTGTGGTTTTTAAGCGCATTCGTTAGTTTTTTTTATTTTGGCTCCAGGAGTCTTATTCTACAATTATAGCGACTAACGACATCGCTATACCGTTCGATTCGACATGACGTCACGTTTCTCGATCAAAGCTGGGCAAAGTTAACCAGAAAGTTAACTTCGTTAATCATTAATCCGCTAACGAAAAAGTTAATTTCGTTAACCGGTAGTCCGTTAATTTGTTACAAATGTAACGGAAGTTAACGTTAACCGTTAATCGTTAACTTTTTATAAAAAAAAATATAGGTTATGTTGACTGCCGACCTACCGGTGAGTATGCAACCCAAGTAACTGCGGACCTTTCTTGGGGTTGCATATGTAAAAATTGCCTTAGAAACTTTACAAACTAGGTACAGTGGTAACTAAAAGAACTTCATTGCGAGATACAAATATGAAAAGATCAACTAAAGCTACATATCTATGCAGTTCAAACCTGTGCTTTCAACAATGCAGTTCTGAAAAATCGCATGCAATTTTATGACAATTTGTACACCATTTACATCTGTGCAACGTTAATAAATCGCATGGCTTAAACATAAGTGATTTTTATTTTTTGACGACAATAGTTGCTTTGGGTTGGTAGCAAACATAACCTCCATGCTTTGCTATTAAATTATTGATTACGCTTTTCTTCCACACACAGTTTTTAAATCAAAGCAAACAATAGCAAATAACGAAATGCGGAATAGGTTATGTTTCGCGTCTATACACAGTGGTGTCACCAAATTTTCGTTTTAGACAAAAATTCCTAGATTGTTGCTATAAACGCACGCACTTACGTATTTAGAACTGATCGAACTGATCCTCATTCCATGTAACTTGGTAATTTTAAAATGTTTCATAGAGTAAAACAAAAAAATCACATTGGACTTGACGGATTTAATTGCGCGTTTGAATTGCACAGAATGAAGTAAAGGGGGCTTCAGGGGGTTGGATTGGAGTTGACACAACTAAAAACAAAACAACTCGCGCGCATGCTTTATATACGGACGCCACGTCACACAAAGTAGTACGTCACACATGTAAACAAAACCAAGTCCGAACTTGCACATAATGGCTATACAACCATTTCAAATATGTATTGATGATATTTCCGATTTAACGGATGATGAATGTAGCGGAAGTTAGTCAGTCCCTTAATGGTTTTGAAAGTTAACTTAAAAGTTAGTTCGTTAACGAAAAATTTAACTTCGTTAATTAATGATTAACGGATTAACGCTTTTGTGTCCAGGTTTGATATCGATATCGCTATAATTCGATAAAGAAAATACCTTACCGGGAGTATATTTATTTTGCTGTCAGCTGTGACAGCTGTTCGATTCGTGATTTTCGTGGTTATGTAGTAAGTTTGAGGAGTGTGTTTACTACTTTTACGGAAAATGTCCGTATAAGATCAAACGATAAGCGGCGCTCATAAAGAGACATTGGTTTCCTTTATGTTTGATCAAATAGCGTTCGTGCAAGGAAAGTTATTGGGAGTTGAAGGAAGAAATCAATACAGTAGATTATGGGCCGAAATAACTGAAATGTTAAATGCACTATATGATCACCACACTATTAAGCCAAACTATAACACTTCACTCGTTCCGCACACCATGAACGTAAAGTGAGGTTACGTACGCATATCGATATCGAATCAACTTATCGACACCTCAGGTTCTGTCGTTAAATTTAGCGACATGTCGGAAAGTCATGACGTCAGTCGATATCGACCAAAACGGTAGAATACGGCTATCGATATCACTAAGCGTTTGATATGACGTATTGCGATATCGCTAAGTGCTACATATAGTGCTATATATAAAAGTGCTATATATAGTTAGTTTTTCGAAAAGTCTACTTATACGGGAATATTTCCGAAGTTAAAATCAAATGCGATTGATGGAATACAACCATTTGACAACAATTCTGGCAGGTGTTAGTGCAGTTAGTGCTGTTAGTGTGATAGGGTTGTAAATCTTTAAAACTCCTTCGGATATCCTAATTGCTGGTAAAACATTTTTCTTATATAACTGGACTATGATAAAAATCCAGTACAAATTATATGCGCAATGTATAAAATAAAGCGTGCATTTATTGGAAGCATTTGATAAAATATTTGACCAATACAAAAAATATGTATCCAATACAAAAATAGAGCAATGCAAAAACTTACTTGTGCATTAAAATGAATAAATGTGCAATAAATTTATATAAATGTACATCAGAATAAATAGTTGTGCGTCTATATATTTGAATGTTCCTTTCATAAAATATTTGTACACTTAAACAAATAAATGTGCAATACAATCGCTACCTCTATAAAAATATAACGAGCTGCTTAAAAATACTCGTTCAATTGAAAAAAAATTATTTTCAATGGTTCAATAGCATTTGAAAATATTATAAGCGCATTCAATAATCTAAATTGTACATGACAAAATTATAATGCGCCTTAGAAAGAATATAATGTCCTTGACGACATCGACTTTTAATTAATAAAATTCACATTTTTATGAAAAGTTCAACTTCCGACCGAACTGTTACAGAGTTCGACGACCTTTGTAAATGGCGACTCCAATTTATTCTTACTTAATTTGGTAGATCATTTAATGTGGAAATGGCAAATAAAAATTGATAATTACTGATAAGTTTAGGGAAAATGGATTTTGTAAATTCAATATGAAATACCTTTTGGGTTTGAATTAATTGCTCTGAAAATTAATCTAGTAAAATAATGTAATTTTCTATCGCGCAAGGTTTTCGAAAAAAAGTGGGGTAAAAATGTAAAAAAAACGCGATTTTGGTAATTTGTACATATTTTGGTAATTTGTACAAATTTATGCCATCTGGTATAAATGGTCGCATGGTAATTCTTAATTTGAATCTTCAATCGTTAAGCTCATATTTATATTCTGCGAATATAAATCAATCGAAAACGCCTACTCGCATTCCAAAAACAATTAAGTTATCAATACTATCCCCAATTTTCAACTATCTTTTTCTCGAAAATTTTATTATGTAAGGCCATAAATCTTACAAATTACCTGTAAAACAATTAATAGATCTATCAATATAGGACAGAAAAATCTGGGGTTGCCATTTAAAAAAGTGTCGATGACATCATAAGTCGAAAATAATTGAATTGTTATTTAACATAATATGTAGGTTGAGCCATTTGAATTAATTAATAAGGTTTTATATCATTGAAAGTACGCGCTGTCATTAACATACGAATCGTAAAAATCAGCGATGAGCACTAGATCGCTCAATATTTATTAGTTTAATGCACAAGATATTCATTTTCGGGCACAATATGAATAAGATATTGCTCATTATAACAATTTTTATGAAAATATTTATTGAATGCTCATTAGTTATTATTTGAATGCACAAGTTAACCATTCTAAGGCACAATATGTATTTTTGTATGTAACATATTCATATTTATTTATTGCACAATATTTATTATTTTAATGCGCTAAGGATTTATTTTAATGCACGTATCTATTTAAATAATGCACGCTTAAATCGCACCCATAAAAATTCGAACGAAGTGTGTTGGGTTATTTTTTACTGGTTTCAAGATTAAGTTGTAAGATAACATAGTCAACAATATATCACGTTCTCCCACCGTGATATATTTTCAGTTGGCATTTGTCAACGATATTTTTGGTACTCAAAACTTATATAACTGTCACTTTTTAAACAATTGTCAAGGGTTGTCAATTCTAAATCTACCGATTTGTCAAACTTTGAAATGATGGAACCGTGTTTATGTGAATTTTATCAGAAGTGCGTAGAGGAATTCAAATTCTTTACATTTGGGACTTATCATTATACCCGCCCAAGATTACCGAGTAAGTCCAAAACATCTGGTATTCTTAAGTCTTAACCATATTTAAACATTTTGTGTGGGACGTACGTTGTCCTTATTTTTTACCATGATAATTCACAATTATTTTGCAATACCGACATTGCAATACGATTTCTTTGCTAGTTCCGGAAGGACACGCTATATTGTGCAAGAAAAATAAACTGTCCCCACTCGACTATCGCAGTAAAAGGCCGGTCGTGGTCCCTATGGAACCAGAACCAGAGCGAATCATAGAATGTTTACCGGAAGTGCACACTAAGTGGATGCCAGTACTTCCCGGAGTAATATCATTGAGGTTCGTACGGAATTAAATTACTTATTCACACCGTACCCCAAATGCTATCATCGTATGCACTTACCCCCTAAACGGATATTAACCAATTGTAGATACAAATAAAAGCAGGAATCATCACAATTTACGTACCTACTAAAGTAATTTGTATTGTTCCAGGATCGTTAACCAGCAGAGGAGCCCCACCTGTCCATATTAAAGAGGACCTCGGATAGGATGAATATTTTATTATTGTTCGTTGCGGACCCTCGTTTTGATGGACACGTAAACATTTTATAGGGCTATCATCTGCTTTAAATTGATAATGTAACGCATTTATGGAAGAAGTATTCAGGGAGACTGGCTTTGTAGTTAGTTTTGCTACTGGTGGCGTTATTACCTCAATTATTTTTTTGGCAACGGATGAGGATCATTTTATATTCGCGGTCAATAAGTTCTATTAGAGATGGTGGGTGGAAGCAGCATTCACTTTGAGAGGAAAACGCAAAGAGAATAACGAATAGTGTATTTAATAATGCATTTGGAAATGTTATTATTTTCGTTTTGTTTTTAAGAGTTGGAAATACAGGTCTTCCTGGCAGCTTTTCTTTATACTGTAAAACAAATCTAAACCACGGAATAAAATTATCCTACATAATAATAAATATACGTCAGTTTTTAATTGGCCAAATACACATTCCTTTGTAAAAATTAATTTCCCACCTTTAATTGTACTGATTTATAATAAGTACTTTCAAACAAAAGTTTACTAGTACAATGTTCCGATAAAAATGCCTACTTCTTTTGGGAGAGAAGGAAGGAATCAGGGAAAATTTGATCGGGTGACGCGGAAATAATTTTTGATGAAACAAATACTTACCGATCTAGAAAATTCTCCCGAGCAACGAAATGCAATTGTGTTCAAATAGTTCTTTTTGGAAATAGTTTCATAATTAATTCCACAAAAACTATAAATTATAGACTATATTATGATCCCTCTCCTATTGCTAGAAAATTTGGTTCTCTAGAAGCCGGTATATTTTGGGTTCCAATTGGATGAGACAAACTGAAACTGCACGTAGTTTTGGCGTTGTCACTCCAATTACTGATAGTTCTTAATTATTTTAAACAATTTGCGGTCAAAATTGAAAGTACACATTTCCTTGCTCGGGAAAATTTTCTGAATCGATAAGTAATTGTTTCACCGAAACAGAAGGCTAAAACCCATTTCGGATTATAATACCATGGGAATTAATTTCTTTTGTAGAAAATAATGAACTTGCTGGTGATTCTTACATCTTCTATAGGCACTATTGCAGCGTTTCTCAACCGGGGTTCCGCGGTACCCTGAGGTTCCGCAAGACATCGTCAAGGGTTCTGCGGAAAAATAGCAGACTTCAACGGACAAGGTTATTTAACAATACCTGTTACATAAAAACAATATAATGTCTAGAAAACAGCTGCTGGCAGAATTATTGGTCAAAATCTAACATTATTTGTCTTCAGTATTTTTCCCTATCCAGCTGTGTGACAAAATGAACCCAAATTTTGAAACTTGACTTTAGTACAAGATCAGAATTGTGGGTTGTAGATTTCAATATGATCGTACATTTCAGATAAGATTACTAACCTATTGCCAGACAAGTTCTGAGCTTTTGTGAGAGAAATTGTGTCGGTACCATTCATGGAAAATCTATAAATATATAGAGTGATTTGTAATTCTAGGCGAAATGTTATATGGCTCACAATAAAGCTATGAGAAAAAATACTTTGTTTCCGAAAAAGCGGACTGGAAAGTGAAGTGACTGCATTTTCATTTTCAAAATTTCGTGACTGCATTTAATTAAAAAAAAAATTAAAAAATGGAAGTAAGAACGAGTAAAAATTTGTCAACGCAAAAAGGAATAAAACTTATTTCATATTTTTTACTTAAAATTTGGTGTTTTAACATTCTATTCTCGCCTCGGGTTAAAATTATCTTGTGTTGGACTTGAATTCAAGTTTTAAACTCTGTGTATATATGAGCAAACTTTTTCTTTTGATAGCAAATATACTATTCTATCATATTCTAATCTATGGAAATCATCTGTTATAGATGAAATTAGGGTGTACACATATCTTCTAATTGGGTATTTATTCACAAACGTTATTTTCAGAACGTAAGTGTCGTTCTGCGTAAAATGTATCATGTGCACTTATTTATTTTTGTTAATGCCTTAAGAAAATTACAGTTGTTTGGAATATTAACTACCTTCCAATAGGTAGTTAATATTCTTATCAATAGGTCCATATGAATCTTTTTACTGAGAATAAATATTTCTTAATGTGTGTATTCATTTTATTTTTACTTCTGATATTTTTTTAACTTATTAAGGAATTTATTCAATTATTGTAAAAAGTAAAGTTTGTATCCTTAGTTTTCGCATTTTTTTTATTTGAACTTTTGGTAATACTTGAAAAGGATGTAACTTTTGAAGGAATTGAAAGGAACAAATAAGTTTATACACAGGGACAAATAACTGCAAAGTTACAGAAAATGTATGCAATAAAAAACAACAAAAAATGCTGTAAAAGAAGAATTAACATCGCTGGTTATTTAATACCAGCTATAATGCTGTATTGTTTTTACAAAATTCACATATTCCACATACATATTCCTGTGAAAATACAGCATTGTCGCCGTAATTTTACAGAATATTTTTGAAACTTCACAGGAAATGTGTTATACAATGTTATACCTATACAGCAAAATAACTACACATTTTTCTCTTCACTTCATTTTTTTCGGAATGACGTTGAAAAGGAGTGAAGGACACTGTCTAATTCTTTTGTGGGGGTTCCGCCGAGTTCTCCCCCAATTTCAAGGGTTCCCCAAGAGTAAAAGGGTTGAGAAACGCTGCCCTATTACGATATGGCAAGGCATTAAAACGCTGTACCGTGAATAGGAAAATATACATAAGTTCTCTTTTGGCAGCTGATCATACTGGATGCATTTAACTAGAAAATGTAGCCTTTCATCCTTCACCAAAAACAATTTCAAAGCTCAAACGCGTTTCCCAAATAAACGTCCCAAAAGACTTACGCCCCAATATTTCCGATACGGCAAACCGTTGAATCAACATTACTTCGCCCTCTGTAAACTGGTACGCGTTTGCGTGGTGACTTTGCGCAACTCGTATCATAACAACCGGCGAGATCCTTTACTTGAGACCGGAACGTGAGGTTTACGTTCGTCCAGTAAAACGATACCACAATTACGAAGTGTGGCAGGCCACAAAGGACGCCACGTAAATCACAAGGCAAAATTAGCTACGGTCAAATGTTTACGTTGGATGGAGACGCAACAATATGCGATATTTCAAACAAACCATTAGAAGGGTTATTTTTAACCGATACCTCTCGGTATTTTGCTTTTTCCTTCTGTTCTGTTTGTGCGGGACGCGGAGGCCAGACCGAATTGACGGGGTTAGAATTCCATCCGTTATTGGTTTAGTAGGAATCGTCTGCAGCTATGTAGGAATAACGTAAGATGATAGAATGTGGATATTCGAGGGCAAAATGTAATCGTACCCCGAGGCAAGCAATCGATTCCACAGCCAGACAATCTCGTCTATGGATCGGCGAATATTTTCGTGTGGTGAACGACCCCGTTGGGCACGATAAGCTTTCAGACTTCTAAATGGCTAACTGATACGTATAATATAGAATGGGCTAGGAAAATGAAACAGAGGGCAGGCAATGTTTGTGCTCTTTTTCAGTTTGAATACGAAACCGAGCATTAAAGTTGTGAACTGAACACAGTGGGAGATCTTTTTGAAGTAGCACGTCCAATCAAACGGTCATAAACCGTTTAATCACTGCAGTTTGCACAAAGTTAGCACGATGGGTTCATAATAGCTTCATAGTAATGTAGGGTGACCAGACGTACAGCATTTACATCATATGTTCGTCAATATCCGTCTTTGAAGGTAATTGATTTTATTACGTTACCTGGTGAGACATCAGAAATGATAGCAAACTCAATAATTAATATTTTAGAAAAAAAAAACAATTTAAAAGACAAGTTAATCGCGTTTGCGATAACGCAAATACCAATTTTGTTGGCTTGTAGAAAGGGTATAAGAAATGTGTTTTATATATTCAATAATGTATTAACGCAAGATAGATTAGAAATCGGTTGTATAGTGCTCATATTATACATAACAAACTTCAAGCAGCTGCCGATTTGCTGCCCATCGATATTGAAAGTATTGTAAAGAAAATATACAGCCACTTTTATATCTTTACCGTTCGTGTCGAAATTTTAAAAACATTTTGTGATGGGGCTGATATAAAAAACTATAAAAAACTTCTTAGTTGTTGTAAAACGCGGTGGCTTGCTCTCATGCCGGCAGTAGATAGAATGATCCAGCTGTATAATGCTTTAAAAACATATTTTTTATCATTGGATAAATGACCTATATTACTAAAAAACTTTTTTCTGATCGAACATCTGAAATATGGTTAAAATTTATTCACTGTCAGTCTTCCTTATTTCACGAAACTATAACAGCAATTGAAAATAACAACAGCACTTTAGTACAAGTTGCAGCAGAACTTGACAAGCGTGTTCTTAAACTGCGAGGTAGATCAGATGTTATATTTCTTCCTGTAACTTTGCGAAACGATTTAGCCAGACTTGTTGAAGAAGGTCACATAAATAATCTGTGGTTTACTTCACAGGTTGAAATATTTTTAAAAAATTGCATTGATTATACTGTTTCACGGACGTCTGATTTTTCGACACTGAACTGTTTGCAGTGGATACATATAATAATACTGTAAACTGGACCGTTGTTCAAAATGCTTATGAGTTTATTTCTAAACATATTACAAACAATATTCAGGAAACCAATTTAATCGATGAAGTCACATTTTTGAATAGTTATCTTAATGAAGAAAAACTAGCACAATGGAGGCGTGATAGTATTCAATCTGATATGCGGTGGGTGGAAGTTTTTAACCATATTGAAAAAGAAAATATTCCTTTTTGTAACCTGTTAAATATTGTACAATTTGCCTTATGTTTACCTGGCACCAACGCACCAACGGAAAGAGTCTTTTCTATTATGAATAATATATGGACTGATGAAAAATCACAACTGAATGTCGACACAATGAAGTCCATATTACTTGTTCGACAAAATATTGCACTCTTGTGACGATTTGGTTAGCACAATTAAAAATAATAAACATTTATTAAAGCAAATTCACAGTGCTGACAAAAATGTACAATAAATACAGAATGTTTGTAAAAATAACCTATGTCAAATTTGTCCAGTCTTATATTACAAATCATATTTATAGAATGAGAATACCTATATATTTATGTTTATCTTTCTTATACGAATTTGAGATTATTTTCGAAAAAGTAAAGAATATTGTTTTTACTACAGTTTTTTTTTCTTTTCTTATATTAATTTTGTGCGCAAGGAAGCCGTACAGCATTGGCCAGTTAAAAATCTGGTCACCCTATAGTAATGGCTCTAAGTCGCATAGCTTTCAATTGAGCTTACCAAGAGAATTCTATCGCGTCACATTTCGAAAATAGCAAATAATGGGCTGAAATGAAAGTTTGAACCTTAAGCCTATGGAGAGAGAAAAACCAACCAGTGACCAAATTTTCCAGGTGCCTGGTTAATAAGCCTGTTCTGCAGGATCTCACAGTTGTCACAAGTGTTTCCAACCCTGTAAACTCAATGATTATTTATAATGGTAAAATTGGTTAGTTCTTTATTTTGTAAATGGACCATCTGGTACATTTTACAATTTTCTATTGCAGTTTTTCCTTCCCTATTTGAAGATAATACCCCCACAATTCTTACATGTATAGAGTCGATGCGGCAGAATTGAGGACAACATTGTTCTAATGATATTTTTCGTAATGGCCTTTAGTACTCAATGAAAAACCTCTTTTTACGAAAAACACTTTGTATATTGGGTTCATTTTCAGACCTTTGTTTTTAAGAATTATTGACTTTGACCTCTTATATTATGATATCCAAGTATGATACACTTAAACATAATATTTGTAAGGCCTTGCATTTAGATTGTTATTCTGTAGAATAGTTGGCGGATACTCTAAAACAAATACAACCACCATCAACTTTTAGTATGTACAGTATATGGGGTAGGGCTAGAAATAACGAATTTGTGTGAAGACCAAAGGTTTTTGTTATTACAGCAAAAAGTTAGCTTGGATTATTGTATTTTTGACAAATTAAGGACTTGGAAATATGTGAAATGGTCTGATATCAAGACCAAAAGTCTATAATAATTTTTTTCTATTAAGTTAATAAACTGTGGTATGTAAATTTATTATAGTATAACTAAATAAAAACATTGTTATTATTATTTAATATTAATAAATTACAATTATTCATGATTTTGAGCACCTGAAGGAACGTTATAATACATAATTTAATATTCATCGATTTTAAATTTCACAGGAAAAAAGTATGGATATAAAGACACAAATTCAGAAGACCCTGAAATTCTTTTTTTTTAATGTTTGGAATATTATTGTTAGTTAGTATGACTGCTGGTTTTCCGTCAGCTTTAAATTTTAAAATATCACCAGTATTAATAAACAAAGTCACTGTTTTCTCGATTGATAAAAATTGGCAATCGATATGTTTCTCTGTTCACAATGTCATTCTGATTAACATCAATAATAAAAAAAAAGCTTTCCATTGGTTCCAAACTTTCTGTGACACGTTGTAAGTAATACATTCATTATGTCATAACTATAGTCCCGTTCATAATTGACCAGCATTTTATGAATTAAAACACAGAACTCTCAACTCAACAATGTCTCATTATTTCATCAAGTCATCATTTTACAAGTTTGCTAAACTCACTGCCAACTTTTTGTGGACTGTTTCACTGTTTTCAAACGCCGAATGTCGAAAATCAACAATTTGAAATTCCTGAAAGTGATTATGAACCAAGGAACCGAATACCTCCAGTCTTTGGACAACATCAAGATATATTTCAGATCGGGCAGAAGCATATACTGAGGTTTTTGAGGAGACGGAAAATTTAGTCGCATCAGGACAAGCAAAGACCAGCCATTAGGGCAGTGATGGAAACGAAACCAATAGAGAACAGTCTCAGAGGGCAACCAAAAAATACCTATGTGGTTGGAGGAAGTGATTCTTATAAATTGCTGGAAAGAATAAATAAAGATAATTCATTTGGGTGATTATTATGGACATGTAATAACCTCTAGTGACAGCATTTGGTATATGATAAATTCTAAAGAAGAGACTATATTCTTATGGATAGGGTGCTGGTTACATCAATCAAAAAGCAAGAAGCTGTTGAAACTAAGACAGTTATTGGCACCGCAAATCATTCTCAAACCCAAGGGCAGACCTTAATTATTTGCTTCGGACTTATTTTTTATCTTATTCTTCTTCATGGTAAAAGTTTTAAAAGTGTTAGATTACCTGGAGCATGAATATTTGTTTGAAGATACTTATATCGTATAACGCAATTCCCGGGAGCTGATCCCTTTCCGTATCGTTTTTCAAATCTATTATTCTAATAGCATAAGTACCACGGTTAGGTTATTAAATATTAGATACTATTGGCGATGGAAGTAATCTCACGGTATTTACTAGCATAGGCGTAATTCGGGGCAAGGGGTGGCAGTTGCCACCCCCAGAATTGTCAAGCCCAGTATTTTGCCACCCTAGAATTTTGAAGTAAGTTTCAATAATTTACAAATACCTAATAAAAAATACAAGTCTACAACAGGGGGTTCATTTAACTTTATCGCTTCTCCATTAATCATGCTTAGTTTAACTCACAAACATGTGTTTGAAAACTTGTAAATTTTAAACTTAGATAAGAAATATTGGAGTAGTAGACTTTACGTAATGAAATAAGGAACAATGAAAGCGTGAAGAGCGAGAATGAGAGGTGTAGACGACCGGAAGTAGCAACTCTGTAATACGCGATTTGTTGCACAAGTGAGACTTTAATAAGAAATACGTTCTTTGTAGTTCATAGTCTTTACAACTTCATTGAGAAATCAACTAAACGACATGCTGTTTTTTAAAAAATTAAAAAAAGTGTAAAAAGCTTGAGTGGTGGAACAGCAACATTGAAGTTTTTGATACCAGATGGGCTTGCCGTGTCAAAGCAATGCGTTCTCTATTAGATAATTTTAATACCACTCTGACAGTGGTAGACAAGCCAATGCTTTGTTGAAAAATATGGAGGACTTCACCTTTGTATTTGACCTGCTATTACTCAGGAGAGTTCTAGCACAATGTCACATACAGTCAAAAACCCTTGTCATGCAGTGTGACCTACGAAGAAGTAAAATCTGTAAAAAAAAATAGCACACTGAAGTATTGCAATCCTTCAGAACTGATGAATTTTTTACAAAATTGTTCAATCACTGCACAGAAATCGCTGACAAGTGCGGATTTAGAGCCGCTCAGCTGCCAAGAAAGGGCAAAATTCCCTCAAAAACTGGGAGAGGAAGTAAAGCTCCATTTGAATCTGTAGAGCAGATCTACAAAGTTTCAATCCTCTGGCCAGTAATTTATATACGAAATGAGGAGATAGAGGCTAGGCTTCAAGAAAACAGCCTAGATGCACTTAACCACTTAAGCAAAGTTCTAGGTGGAACTGATATAGTCACAGCCAGTGTACAGTATGTGAGTAAATATTACAATTTAGACAATGAACTTCTTCTGCCTGAACTGAGATGTTTTTGCAAAATGAAAGAATTAAGAATAGACTATTCAAAAAAGCTGACGTTTCTGTACAATTTTTTTTGAAAAGTGTGTTCCCTATGTTTTTCGTTTGTTTTCTACGATTCCAATGAACTCGGCATCTTGTAAGAGGTCTTTTTCGTGCTTACGGCGGTTAAAAACATACACCCAGGGATGTAAAAGCGTAATTTACCGCGTAAATTACCGAATTAATTACCGTAATTAATGGTAATTTACTGATTTTTAATTACCGTAATTTACGGCGTAAATTACCGTCAATTTAAATTACCGTTGGTAATTTACCGACAATTTTAATTACCATTGGTAATTTACCGAAATTTATAATGCACTTTATATGCACTGTTGTTTGCGTTTGCCTGGGAAGTACCTAACAATCCGCGTGGTGCATGGTCGGACTCGTGCGTGACAATGTTATTCAAGGTGTCATTTAGCCAATGGAAATGGGTCTATGGGTAAAGTTAACACATCCAATGGAAGTCCCATTGCCCGTAAACATTATATTTTTACTATTCCAAGTAATCAGACATTACTTGAGAAAATACAGAACTAATATTTTGTATTTAATGAATAGAGACGTGGAAAGCCCCTTCGCCAATGGCGACCAATCCAACAAATCCGATAATGCAGCTCTGAAATCAGAAGCCATTTATTGTCAGAATTCACTTTTTAATAAATATGCCAGTGTTTAGAAAAATGACAAATGAGAAAAACCCTGTGTGAACCGGAGAGTTATTTTGTGAATGTGGTCAGAATTAAATTGTTTATTTTCTACTATTATTATTCTGTTTTTGTAGCAGTGCTATAAATAGTATTTCTATGTAAGTCTTTGCATTGATTTTAGTACTATCAAATCAGGCAAAAGATCAGAGATAGCTTGTTATCCACAAAATAATAATTTAAGGTTTTACCAAACATTTTTATTAACATTAGTAGTAATCATAACTTACAGTGATCTGTTTAATTTAACATTTTGAATTTTTAATTACTCGGTAATTTAAATCAGCGTAATTTACCATTTTGAATTTTTAATTACCCGGTAATTTAAACCAGTGTAATTTACCATTTTGAATTTTTAATTACCCGGTAATTTATGCCATCGTAATTTACCATTTTTAATTTTTAATTACGTGGTAATTTAATATTTGAAATTAATAATTTTAATTTCAACGGTAATTGACGAAAAAAATTATTTACCGTAATTTAACATCCCTGCATACACCACAAACACGATTGGCCAGGAGAGTTTGTAGTCGTTAGCTCTTTTGGCTACTGAAAGCAGTGTTCGAGTAAACATTTCCAAAGTTATCGATCACTTCAATTCAAGCCAGAAGAAAAGACTCCATTTTGTGTAATAATAACTTGTGTATGATGACATTGAGTAAAAGTAAAAGTTCTTTTTGTATCATGTTTACTTGATTTTTTCTTTTATCACTGAGCACACAAATTAAAATTAGGCACACTTTTGAGTTGTGTGTGAACGATAATCACTTTACGTGTGGTTTAGTTATTAATAACTACTAATTGTTGTAAAAATAGTCCGAAAAAGCTTCAAAAACTAACCGGTTGGTCTTGCCACCCCAGTTAAAAAGCTGAAATGGCGCCCATGATTACTAGCATTAAAACTGCAAAGCATTAGGAAGTCATCGTCACACACGGTGAGCTTTTGGTTGCATACGAGTCCAGGTGGACGGAGGTCCGCCCGGCAAACACTCACCTGTGCAGACGCGCGGAGGCACGCCGGAGTCTCGCAGACTGGAAACTGATAATGGTGGGGCACGGAAGGCCACGCGATCGCGAGCGCGATAACGATAACGAGCAGAACAAACGTCAGAAGGAGTACGGCACCCGCGTACCGCACCCCATCCCGCGACAGTCCCGTCTTCTTCCTTGCCGCCGTTTCCAGGTTCTCGATGAACTTGTTCCGGTGCGGCTTCTCCTCGATGCACGGATCGACCTCGGACGGTTCCGAAAGTTTGGCGCCGGCATCTCTTCCGTTCTTGTGGTCCTTGGTAGCATCGTTTCTTTCCGCGTCCACCATGACAATCTTGATTATCACTTACACCACGTACCAGTAAGTACCACGGTCTTCACACAACACACACGCACGCACACCAGGGTTCCCGCCGAAATGTCTTACATTACAACACTGCGAACACCTTGGTCGAATTGTCACTGTTGTTTTCCTTTTATGTCTTTCGTTCCTTCTTTCTTTCACGTGTTTATCGCACCCGCATGGAGTGCTCCATTAATAGAACGTTGAACAGGAAAACGCCGCGTCTGGTGTTTTCGTACGTTGTGACGCCCACCTGCAAAACAAAGAAATGGCACGAATTAAGCGACAGTTGAATACCTACAGGTCTAGTAAAAGTGCACTGTAGGTGCGTTTACGGTTGAGAGATCGCTGACGGGATCGAATGGCATGAGGACTGGATCGGAGATTACCTCCAGCTCTACTCCAATAAAATCGATCGAAAGACACACCGGGCCATGGCCCATATCGTTTTGTATGTACACACAGGCAGGCTAGAATATTGATTACATAGGCGATAAATCGGTGAAGTACACAACACAAAATCTACACTACATACACACAATGTACATATGTACCAACGTTTTATCTCTTTGGAGAAAAAGAGAAACATTTAAATAAACATGATATTAAAAAAAATTGCACCGACTTCCAGGAAACGGATTAAAACGCACTTCTGTTGCGAATATAATTCTAGGCGGCTAGTTTCCACATATCCTACCATATCTCAAAAATAAAGGGTGATCCAAATTGGGCTTTAGGATTTGTTCTTTTAATAAAAGTCAAGATAATTGAAAAACCTGAATTTTATTGTTACTAGTGTAAAGTATCGACTTGGCAAATTTACGTGTGAAATATAATGTCGACCAAATGCCCTCCACGACACTGCTGACATGACACCATTCTTTTAGCAAAGTTTTCCGTAACTAATTCCAATAAATGCGGTTCGATTTCAGCAATTGCACGTCGGATGTTCTCCTTTAGTTCTGGAATCGTAGCAGGTTTGTTGACATAGACCCTTTCCTTCAAATAGCCCCAGAGGAAAAAGTCTAGTGGGGTTAGATCGCAAGAAGTCGCTGGCCAATTGATGTCGCTTCTCTGCGAGATAACACGACCAGGAAATTTTGTTTCAAGTATAGTGGCGGTTTCACGTGCTGTGTGACATGTGGCTCCATCTGTTTATCATCTCCCGATAGCGTTATACCATTGACAGTAACAGCATTACCAGCTTCGTCTTCAAAAAAGTACGGCCCAATGATTCCTCCAGCGCATAGTGCATACCAAACAGTGCATTTTTCAGGATGCATTGGTTTTTCTTGAAAAGCATGTGGATTTTCACTACCCCAGATGCGACAATTTTGGCGATTCACATACCCATTCAAATGAAAATGGGCCTCATCGCTCCATATGATTTTCCTGTGAAAATCAGCATCCATTCCTTGTTTCGTAAAACCCAGTTCACAAATGTCCGGCGTTTCTGGTGGTCCGCTGGTTTAAGTTCTTGGGTAAGTTGAATTTTATAAGCATTTAGTCGTAGGTCTCTTTTGTCGTTGAGTCGTTGAGTTGTGCCATATGAAAGATTCAATTGCTGTGAACGGTGACGGATTGACGTGTTTGGTGCTTCTTCCACACTATCACGCATACGAGCAATATTTTCCTCTGAACGCCTTCAGCGTTGATGGCGAACTGTTGGTATCAATAACCATACCATACTTTTTGATTTACTTTGGTGTTACCATACGTACACAAAACATTGTATTAGGTTGTGTTAAAAAGTATCGTTGTCCACTTTCAGAGTCAATCAACTTCAAACGACCGCAAGGTTATTTTCGATTTCGGAAAATACATTTGAGTTTTTTTATCAAACTGCACATTTCTATACCAAATTCAATTTTCAGCCTTCAGTAATATTGATTTTCACCTATGACGCCATCAATTGTTTTAATGACAATCTCCAAATTTTCTTGTAAATGTTGGTGGACCTTTTAATTTTCTCGGCCACAACATAATGAAACAGTGTCGGCGTTAAGAATACTTGTGAACAAAGTTTAAGCATGTTAAGCAAACCCTTAAAGCAATTTTTCTCTATAGTACCTTACATGATTAGGAAACATTTCAATCAAGATTCGCATTCAGCGCAAATAAATCTATCGAAAACGACTACTGTCTTCTGATTCTTTTTCCCTAATGCTACTAATATTTTCATTATTTTAAGTGTTCCTTTCTCAAAAATTTTCTGATGAAAGAACGTAGATTATTCGTGCTACCATGAAGACAATTAAAAAACCTATCACAATTATTATGAAAAATTGGAGGTTGCAGTTAAAAACAAAGTAGATGTCATAAGTCGTAATGAACAAAATCAATTGAAGACTAAAAGAAATTATACTGAATATGATCCATGTAAGCGCGCACATCTGGGTGTTTTTTTAGAGGCGGAGAACTTCTAATTGAAATTAAACACACATTTTTATATTTATATTAATGAAGTGTTTTTTATTTCAAAGATTATTGTTTGGCATTAACATTTAAATAAGATTTCGGGCATGTGGCTCTCACGACTGGTGCGTACATGGCATAATCTAGAGGTCCATTTGTCACATACCCTTTGCAGTACTTCAGGCTGTATTTCGGCAATCACGAGTCGAATGTTGGCTTCCAAGTACCCAAGCGTTTCGGGTTTATCGGCATAGACCTGTGACTTTACATATCCCCAAAGAAAATAATCTACTGGCGTCAAGTCACCATTAATATATTTTAGAGGCGAAAACTTTAATTTGGCAACACTGTTCTCTCCAAGAGCCTATGTGACAGTCTCGGCAATTCATTATGAATATACCTACTGACGCCAGAGCAACGTTTCGAAGATTGTTCAATTTTTTTTTTGTTCAGTGATGGTGATGAAGGTTACTTTTGGTTAAATGGTTACGTGAACAAACAAAATTTCCGAATTTGTGGCGATGAGAATCCACGAGCTATTGTCGAAACACCATTAAACCCACAAAAACTTTCACATAAGCACCAATGATTCCACCAGCCCATATTGCGCACCAAATGGTCAGTTTTTATGGATTTAATGGTGTTTCGACAATAGCTCGTGGATTCTCATCGCCCCAAATTCGGAAATTCTGTTTGTTCACGTAACCATTTAACCAAAAGTGTCACTAAACAATCAACCAAAAGCAAAAAAAAACCATTTAACCAAAAGTGTCACAAACCAAAAGTATCACTAAACAAAAAAAAATTTGAATAATTTTCGAAACGTTGCTCTGGCGTCAGTCTATTCATAATGAATTGCCGAGAACTGTCACATTGGCTCTTGCAGAGAACAGTGTTGCCAAATTAACGTTTTCGCCTCTAAAATCATTAATGGCGACTTGACGCCAGTAGATTATTTTCTCCGGGCATATGTAAAGTCACGTGTCTATGCCGATAAACCCGAAACACTTGAGTACTTGGAAGCCAACATTCGACTCGTGGTTGCCGAAGTACAGCCTGAAGTACTGCAAAGGGTATGTGAAAATTGGACCGCTAGATTACGCCATGTACGCACCAGTCGTGGGGGCCACATGCCGGAAATCATATTGAAATGTTAATGCCAAACAATTATCTTTGAAATAAGAAACAAATCATTAATATAAAAATAAAAATGTGTGTTAAATTTCAATTTAAAGTTCTCCGCCTCTAAAAAAAACAGCCTTTATAAAGAAAGGTCAGTATGTCGAAGGAAGATGTTACTAAAATTAGAAACGTGAAAGAGTAAAGTTCATGCTTAACTAAGACCTTTCTCAGGATTTTAGCACGTCGTGTTCAGGCTAAGAATCCGATATTGCAACTGGATTTCAAATAATGTTAGAGATGGCGGGATCACTATTCAGACTGCCAATTGCCAAGCGCCAATATCGCCATTTAGGGGCTGTTACCCACGAAATAAAACTGCAGAGCTTTTCAGGGTGGATACTCCGCCTACTTACCTACGATTTGACGAACAAAATAAAGTTCTAGATCAACTTTTGTAAACGTTATAAGCAGCCATCACTAAGTAGGGTATCCGAGGATAAACTTCTGCAACTTCCGCAACTTCCATTGCACAAAATAACATCAACTTGTACTCGTATGATAAAT
The DNA here is from genome assembly GCA_963966075.1 of Aphodius sticticus. Classification (NCBI taxonomy): domain Eukaryota; kingdom Metazoa; phylum Arthropoda; class Insecta; order Coleoptera; family Scarabaeidae; genus Aphodius; species Aphodius sticticus. Next base: position 85,489,441 of record OZ014506.1, on the reverse strand, counting down.
AGCTATTTTGATTTATCTGTCCTGATTTGGAAACTCTGTCAGGGAGACGAACGGCAAAACATCTATCTATACAGAGATGCATAGTAAATTATCATTAATAACCAATTACAGGAATCTGCTTCAATTCTCATGGCAATATAGGTCATTCAAGCGCTGATAACTAATAATAATTGACGTAATTGAAGCTGTGGAATGAAATGTACTAACGAGCCGAAGTTAAGGAAGGTTGTTTGAAGCATATTCACAACATTCCAGCAAAGACTAGTGCTGACGTAATTTTGAGGAAATGTATTTCCTCACTTCTACTCTAGTTATAACATTAGAATTATACCGTAGGTATATGGAATTATTTTCTAAATACATCACAAAATCACTGTTTATTTTTGTTGCAGACCCATACATAAGAATACTATTTATAGATCTACAACGTGATGGCATAATTGAAAAATGTGCAAAACAGGTCGCAACATTGAAATGAGTAAAATTAATAGATAAACAGAACTAAGATTAAAAAAATCATAACTTATTCCGTGACGTAAAATAGACGATAGAACACAGAAATAGAATATTTCATACAAGATTGTTTACGAGTTCTATTATTAGTCGGAAATTATTTATCTATTTTGAAGTTTTGATTATATTCGAAGCAAAGCGACTCCTTGTATGACAACGCCTCCTACCGGGTGCAATTTCAATGAGATCTCACCATGTTTATATGCAGCTGGTTCAGTGGTTCAGTCAATTGTTTGTAGTACGAAAAGAGTGTCCACAAGGAATATTTTTTGATAACTTGAATTTAGCAGTCCTACATTAACGTTAAAATGTACTCCTTTTTAATAATGAGTTACTTCAGATTATTTGCATACATGTGATTGTCATATAACCTCCATGACAGACAATTACAGATACATATTATCAACGTAAAACAGTCCGCCTTTTTAATTTTTTCTCTTTTGTTTTTAATGGGCATTTATCAATCACAGCGCCCGCTGCGGATAGAAAGTTTAGACACAGCGAGCGCTGTAATCGATATCGTATATCCCACCAAATGCTCTACACTCGGCGAATACCCCTGTTATTTCATGAATACATATATGAAAACTATAAATGGGTTTCATAATTATCCCGCTGAAATTGAGTAATTTTACGGTTGGTGAAACTTTATTGTGCAAATCTAGTCGTTTCAATTATGAGTTATCGAACAGTTTTAACTGCAAATTATCGATCGAGTATTGTGAATTAATCACAAAGAAACGTCATGCATAATTATCAGAATGTTCTATTGTTAAATTATATCACATATACAGGTTACTTAGAGTTTGCTGGGTGCTTGGTGCAAATATAGCAGAATGGTATGTAAATACATGTGACATAGTATGTAAATACAGTATGTAAATATATGTTTTTTTAATTTCTAGTTTAAGTGTCAGTAAAAACATAAAACCAACGCAAATGTCGGTCAGAGAATTGACATTACTTCAGCAACGTTTCGTTCTTCTATAAAAAATCAGCAATCATGAAACTGCAAACTGCAATCATTAAACAATTTGCAATCTTGACGACTAATTTTACGTGTTAGTAAATTTTGTGTGTGCAAAGATACTTCCACCAAACAATGGTTTTATGTATGTAAATGAAATTCACTATTTCATAATATTATAACACGTTCAACTCCACACATGCAAGTTCATCAAAACTATGTATGCCATCATGTTATCAGCCATATTTACTCATATCACGTTGCACAACAAGTTTAGAATGGTTGAAATTCGAGAAATTGTTATTCATTACCTTTTATGATTCAAACATTCTGTCGAACGCAAACATCACAACCAACGCAGTTTTAATATGTTTTTAGTGACCGCGACATAATTATTTCCCATCTATGGCATAGTGATTATGCATATTTTTAATACAAATAACAAAGGTTTGCCATCGCGTTTCAACGCGAAGTGTGAACGTTTTTAATCGTTGCATATTAATGTGATTTGGATAAAGTTCAATTCCACACATATTGCGAAGGACCCTAATGGCAAACCATAGAAGAATTTCGGGAGCGTATGAAAACGGCATTGGAATTTATAATTGTAATACCGACAGATTCAACGTAACAATCACAAACATTTACTTAACTCTGACTGTATACGCAGTGTGAATTAAAATGCATACGTGAATGAATTTTGTTGAATACGTGAGAACGTATGCTAAGAAGATAACGGGTTATGTAATTTATAGAATCATACAAACGCGATTATACAAAATACAAATACAACAGTAAATAGTAAATGCTTACGTGACTCCAGTATTGAAATGGAAAGATTCATGAGAAAATTTATATTTTTAAAACATTTCTGCTTAAGACACATGTGGTTAAGTCATTAAAATTTAAAACACATTCTAAAAAATATTTCAAGATTTTTGCGGCGGCAAAAAGAATAACCTAATTAGCATTTAATTACACAGCCGAACAAAATATAAACAATTTAATCAATATAATCAATCTAATAAAATTAATAAAAAATCCCTTGGCTAGCTACTACTAGTGGTACACAAATAATGTATTTACAGTAACACTACTTTATTATAAATGTTTCATATAAAATGAACAATGTGTCCATTTAGCTAAAGTCATTGAGCAGGATTTGTTATAGTTTCCTCTTTAAATGTAGAGCAGGGGTGTCAAACTGGCGGTCCGCGGGCCGGAGAAAACATGAATAGGTTCGTTCAATGGATCCGCAGTGATTTAACTATTAAAAATAGTTGGTACAAGCGTTTCTTTAATCCCACTCCGCCAATAAAATAATAATCACTTCAGAGTCAGCAAAAAGTATTCAAATATCTAACTTCATGAAAACGAAAGAATCTGCACTAAGAGCAAGCTGCGAAATTTTTTATTTGTTGTTAACATCCAAAACCGTTTACGGATGGTTCGCTGTTCCATAAAAGCAGCTGAAATCGTATATCCAGAGAAATTATAACCATTTAATAATATATCATCGTCCTGGAATATGGTAGGAAACAGAATTAGTGAAATAGCAAATAATTATGTACACAACTAGTGGATATATTCAAAGAAATCATGTAGTTGTTGAAGAGAATAATTGAAGAGAATACTGATATTCGAGATGTTGCTCAACTCGTTTTATTTTTTCGTGGTTGCAATCATAATATGAAAATCATTGAAGAATTGTTGAAAATTATTCCTATTCTTGGAACTACGACTGAATGAGGCAATAGAGATTTTTGCGTGACAAAAATACTAGCAGGAAGCCGACGGTCCCAGGTAACATGGAACAGTTCGTATATGTATTGTGATGTTTCCTACTCGCAAATATCATTTCTTAATTTGTTATAAACAAAAAACCTCGAAAAATAGTGTTTTTTTTTCGTTTTTCGCTTGTAAAAACTGAACCGATTGTATTACTATAGATACGCGCTTCCCAGCGTCGACCGCCTACCCCCACTACTCGACCGGTTTGGAGCGCGCGGCAGTTTTCGGTCATGTTTGCAAGCATTTTTCACCTATTTCGCAATATTTTAACGCAAAATCAAAATAGATGTTTTGTAGCACAATACTTCTACTTTCGAAATACCTAAAAAAAAATAAAATCGGACCACCTCCAACGCATCCAGGCTCGCCGAAACATACTGCATAAAAATATTCACAGTACCCATTCACACTCAAAGTATCCATCAATCGCTACTTTCACGCGAAAAGCCTCCGCTACAACTTGAAAATGGTGGAGTTATGAATTTTTGAAAAACGCAGATTTTTGCGGTTTTTCCGAATTTCCTCCGTTAATATTAATTCAATCGAGTCCGTGCCGGGTTCATTTTTTTCACGATTTTTGAGTTTTTTTGTTTATAACAAATTAAAAAATAATATTTGCGAGTAGGAAACACATCACAATACATCTACGGTCTGTTTCACGTGACCTGCGACCGTCGGCTTCCTGCTAGTAGTTTTCTCACGAACTCAGTCATTTTATGCTCTATTGCCTGGCGTAAAACTGAATTGGACGAAATTCCTTATTATACAAAAGTTCATTGGTTATCGTGCAACAAGGTTTTACAAACGCTTTTCATACTATTGGAGGAACTAACTCTTTTCCTTGAGATGAAAAATGATAATATAGGCATTTTTAAGTTAGCATTTTACTTGCCACCTCTATAATCTCAATATTTCATTGCAATTAAAAATAAATTAGTAACAAATATGTATGATGAAATCATAGCCTTTATACAAAATTTAAACTTATTTAACTACAATTATTAAAATTAACATGCTAAAAGACATTATTTCTCCACTTGAGAATAGTTAAAGGCCCACCATGACAATTTGTCTTGCTCTTTGTACAGTAATAAAAGTAACGATTTAAGTTGAATTTGAAAAACGCTTTAGTGAATTTAAAGAGTTGGAAAAAAGCTTTCCCTGTTTATTGGACTTTTTACTTTTGCAATTGAAAAGGCTGCTATTAGTATTCAGGTAGAATTTTCAAAACAATAAAATTTTAAAATAAAAATTTCGATAAGCAGGGGTGCTAAACATCTTGTTATTAAGATGGCAAAATTCGGAAATTAAATTGCTTACTGCGCAAATAATGTGCAGTTTTGGCAGCACATATTTATGTGAGCAATTTTTTGTATTTGATACCTACATTTTATATTTATGTGCTATATACGAGATATGTTTTTGTGTCACAACTGGCATAATATTACGTGTATATATTTTATATTTTTTTTATTAATTACTAAATATATTTTAAATACAGCATCACTATCTCTTAGATCACGTCAAAGTACTAATACTCATTTTCAGAAGCAGAAGTAAATAGTAGTAAAAAAATCTCGTTTGCTAGTTGAGTCTTGTTCGTAGAATGATCCTCAAAGTCGACTTATTCCGCAGAAGATTTACCATCTCCGGTCCTCTTGATTAGGAATAAGTTCTTTCATTTCGAATTTCTATCGTATTTGCACTAGGGGGTTTCAAATACCACAAGAACTAATATTCGAATCCGGGTGTTTTCGCCTCATAGCTTTAATGCTCCAGGTTTAATTTGAGCCTACGTAAGGAATTCTATCATGACACAATTTTAATGGTACTGTATGTACAAAAAAAACACCTGACTTTTGATACGTTACCAAAAATAATGCAAATTCTCTATATAGGCTGAAATGGAAACTAATAAAGCAATTTTATTGAAACTGTTTTAAAATTAGGTCGATAGTATTCATCATTCAAAATTAGTTGGTATTTCTTCAATTTTTCTACAGTTTTATAATGATTTTTTTGATCAATTAATTACATTTTCATTAAACATAGTGAATGGCCTACTTAAAAAACTACTATTTTATTAGAAGTTTACAGATATGCAAATGACAATCTTTGAGTGTCGACGATAGTGCATAGGTATTTAAATAACTGCTCAATGCCAGTAGTACTCAACTCAAAGGTCAATAAACTGTCATGAATTCATGCATAGAAGATCAGTTCATTAAAATTAATGTAATTTAATCAGTATATCGATCGCATTTTAAAACTTTTATGCATGGCAAACTAATTTTACGATTTATGTGGTGGTGTAAAAAACAGTTGAAAAAACTTATATCCGTTAAAATTCGGAAGAGGAAGTCTAGGCATTGTGTTTAAGCGGTCATGCTTGACGATATTTCGCAAGACCGGATTATCCAACTATAAAATAATATAAAACTCAAACCCAATCGAAGCAAATTGTAAAAATATTACCGAATAATTAAAGATGTTCTAATCGGCACTTAGTAATTTCCTGTCTTTTAATCTTTCGACAACTGCAGTAACCTTTTAATCACCTACAATATTGTCTACATACCAGGATATTCGTTTATATCCTAACATCCCGTGATAGTAAGTTAACGGACATTTTAAAGTGCCTACCTAGGGTTGCCAACATGGTCATTTTGACCCGGAGACTTCGGGTTCGGCGATCATTCTCCGGGCTACGGGTTTTCAGTTAAATTCTCCGGGTTAACTAGAGGTAATCATCGATCTTTTGAGAAACTATAGCGACCCCTAAATATTTTTTAACGATTATGAAAATACAGTGATTGTTATTCTAATCATACAGTTTGCAGCGATACCCCATGAAAAAAAAGAATTTTTCTCAAAATAAGAAGCACTCTATTGCTCAATCTTCACAACAATTTAATTTTATTTTTTGAGAGCATGTGAGAAACTTTGAAAGTAGCAATTGTAGCATTTTTAGATTTTCTCACTTGTAGGTATAGTGAATACAGTAGGAATTCTGTAGCGGTACGACGAACGTGTATTCTGCCTCGATGATCATAGACTGAGACAATCAAAAATGGCTTTCAAAAAGACGGCTATTATTTAAAGGTAGGAATTTGCTTGTCAGAAATAAAAATTTGAATATTGATACATTAATTAACAAAAAATGTTTTGAACTTTTGTTGATTATTTTAACATGTACGTTGTTCAGATGATAAGAGATGTCCCAACAATATATTTGAGTTTGTTCAAGGCAGTTCACAGAATAGTATCATACTGGTCTGCCATAAAGCAGAATTTTTTAAATCATGGAGATGACGACAGCGATACCTTTATTTAAAAAAAAATATTATTAGTTAGGCTATACAGTAAGTCCACGGAAAAGGTGTTGAATAGGAAAAAAATAAAATAAATTTAACGATTACAAATAAATAAAAGTAGGCAGATTTTTTCGAAAATTGGTATTAGAGACAACCTTTTACTTTTTAACAACTTTTCCTAGTAACTTATTTCCATATCTTCTCAAATTAAATGCACTTTACTCTTGTACCATTTAAAGTTTTTTCAATTTTCCGAACACCGCGTATAAAAAATGTTAAATGTTTCTATCCCAATCTTACTCTAAGAACTAGCAAAATTTTTTATCAAGAGTAACTTTTTTCGATAAAATTAAAAATAAAGACATTTTTCCTATTCAACACCTTTTCGTGGACATACTGTATATTTACAAAGACTGAGAGATATAGTTATCATTTTTTTACTAGAGACACATTTATTATGCGGGTTTATACAAAACGCCAATATTATCGGAATAAAAACAATGTTCCCTTAAAAAAATTCTCTCAGGACATGAAAATTATGGACTGTTATTATTATCACTAGAAATAGGCTTGGTTTAGGTGCTAATATTGGCATTTTGTGTCAACTTGGTTGTATCATAATAAATTCCACAATAAGAAGCAGAAACGAAAAGAGGGAAAACTAGTAGACATTAATTTTCTATATCAAGTAATTGAAATAAATTAATTTACTTAGTCATTAGCATCTTTAGCATCTAGATGTCATCGTTTTCTACACTACCTATATCCAAATTTCACATCAAAAAGTTCCTAAAAAGTATGTGTCGAAGCCGCACATTTTTGTGCCGGCTGTTATTAATTTAAACCCCTTATGTTCCATAATATAATTATTTTACTCCGGGTCAGCATAGGCGCAATGTTGGCAACCCTATGCCTACCTCTTCTCGAAATTTTATACTAACAGGTAAAAAAATAGGACCGAACTTCTAAAAGCTAGAGTTTCGTTATTGTCATTGTACAGAAGGTGACATACAATACTCCACGACCTTGTTCAAGCACTTTTTTTAACAAGGACTGTGTCTGCCTCATAAAAGATTTCTATTCAGATTGTAGTAGTTAATGAATGCTTAATGTGTGGAAAAGGGTGCAATTAGAACACAAAAATGTTCGACTAATACAAATAATACTGTTAAATATATGTAACAAATCATCGTAGATATCGTTTTTGTATTGACAGAGATGTCACTTGTTAATGAAACGTCATTTTTAGGTTCTAGCAGCTCAGGTAAATGACATTATTTTATGATATAATCTATAATTTAAGTGCTGTTTATGGAATTTGAAGTGAAAGTAAAGGTGAGCATGAATATGGAATGTGGATTGAGCGCTTTATTGTTTACATTGGAATCATTCAAAGGCTACATTGCTAATCAAATTTGGACAGTAGCACTCTTCAAACAAGTTGTCAACGTGAAAGAAGTGTTTATTTTAGTTTAAATCAATCTCGTACACCACTTCCATAGCATAACATTGCCATATAATCGTATTGATATATAGCGAACAAAACAAATTGAAAAATCTAGCACCTAACCTAGCAATTGTCGGTGTGATGCGCGCTACATACACGGCTACAGGTAACCTCTAAAACACCTGTTTGATTAGAATGTAAACAAATGTGAAGACATCAATGGTGGGGATACTTTGAAATTAATATAAAACTTACCCGAAATGGAGGAATTTTCTGCACAGGTGGGAAGACCAACTTTCTAGATTCGCACTAGCACTGATTGGCGGCGAGCGCTTATTTGACACAAATATGAATGAGCCGGCTCAAGCACAAGCACAAATCAAAGTCATTTTCCCCGAAAACAAACCTTTCGTGTACACGACAGTCCGCCAAACTTTAAACTTGCACTTTGCTGCTAAGTTCAGAACCCGATAGCGCAAACCGTCCGTTAGAAACGGGTTCCATTCAAGCCAGGTTTACACCGGTCTGTGAGCATGGCCCGAGGAGAACCGAGAACTGCTTGCAGACCCATTGTTATCACGACGCGGTGGCGGCGGGCATGGTGGCCGATGCATGCAGCCTGAAGAGTTTCGGTCGGATGAACGGAGAGTGTTATTTTTAGCCGATCTACGTGGAAGCGCCTTGATTAATTGCACTTGTCTTGGGCAATTTATTACGTTTAGTAGTTGATGTGTATGCGTATGCACCAAGCAGCCTTGAACGATAACACCTGAACCTGAAAACATACTTAAACCAAATGAATGTACTTCACAACAATTAAATGTAGGTACCGAGTTACCTAGGCATTTTCAAGTTTGATACAATTGCATATACAATATACATATGCAATGCAGGCGATTACTTCGTATTATATATTATACCTACCATAGTAGATTATTTTATTCTGCCAAAGAAAATAGATAGCCTATTTTCGCATCTTCCCAATCAAAATACCGATGCTGTTGACGGGCTTCACATACCCAGGAGCTTTATTGAACTGAGGGACTCCCGCCGACAGTAAGTGGTTTGTTTAACGTGCATGTCTCATTATCGCAGCACACGTGACAAACCTACAAAACCTGGATGGAAGGCAGTATGCAAAGTATAATCGGTAGTAGGCAGATTGTATGCCTATTCTTCTTTTTTGACGTATTTATTGTGGTCACAAAAGTAAAATTTTTAAAATCAAACAATACGTTGTTTAATGATAGTAGAGAACTCCATGGTATTTTAGATTTTTGTATTATGTATCCAGATTACTCTGGTACTTTTTTTACCGAATTCAAAAAAGGACTAGGTTATCAATTCGACACGTATAATTATCCAGTGTGGAAATTAAGGTACGGATACAATCGATAACTTCATTAAAATTTGAGCTAGAGCAAAAATCTAAAAGGGTATAGCCAGGCTTACCATAATTATGAAATTTTAAACCGGGACAAGAATTACTTTTGAAAATAAAATAAAAACAATTAAAAACGGCAAACCAGCCGCTTACTGTGGTGGGTTTTTTGTTTTCTTATTTTGTTTCCCAGGTGTTCTCTATATATATATATATAATCTGAACACAGGAATTACCAAAATTATCAGCAATTGGGATATTCCCATATACGTAACTTTGAATACCAAATAATACATAATATTAACACAAAACAACAAAAATTACTATGCAAAAATAAAACGTGATCAGTGTGATCACATTGATTTTGACACAAGAGATGTGGTATATAATTTCAATTTTGTCTTCATAGATGCCAAAACCACTTATTCAACATTGAAGCTTTCATTCAGAAGTACTTATTGAATTTTTGACTTATTACGTTTTGCATGGTGACAGACAGTCAATATTACCATAACTTTCAAATGTTGCCATGACTTTCGCATACATAAAAGCTGAACATCATGTTCGGAACAAAACATCATCTCATGACAGTACTGCCACGACTTACTGTCACGTGATTACGCAATAGCGTAATCACGTGACTTTTACTGTCGGTGTCATCGAATATTAAAGACGCGTATTAGCATGACTTTCAAATGTTGCCAGGACATCGTCTATTTAAATACTGATATTCGCAACAAAAAGATTATCATCGCGACGTACTGTCTTAAGCATGGGATGCTTACTTCCCATACGCAGGCGTTCACCCCCACGCGCTTACTCTGGCTAGCGCCCTGCTATACCGGCCGAATCACATGCTTGATACCTATTGGCTCGTTCAAACCATCACTGTGGATGTCGGGTGTTGCGTAGTCATGGCGTTAGTAAACCATAAACAACCATAAAGTTCTGTCAATTAACTGTCTAGTGACACTGCTAATTTTTACCACAGACTTTTAAACGCTTAGACCACAGACCATGTATAACTAGACGGAGTACGGCCTATCCCAATGCATTGGCTTATTTTGGCCCAACATACCTTGTCAATAAGGTCGAATTTCGTGTAGATTCTCGTGCACATTGTTCGCGCATGCGCACAGATGCTAGATACCGCCATTATTTTGAACATATGTTTACATCGAGGTTATGAGTTTGCTTACCTATGTAGATGCATGACTGCATGTAGATGGTACCTTGGATGGTTAAGAGGTAACAATGGGGCGAAACTGCTGCTTTTGTAAAAAGGCAGCATCAAAAAATATAACGTGTCACAGGTATGGCCTTTATTACCGCAATACAGTAATATTAAATTATAACATATACCTTCAACAGTTCAATATAACTATAACATTTCCAACAGTTCAAGACTCAAAACAAGCTCGGATTGAAGCTATACCTATAAAAAGTCGGGGTTTTAAAACAACTGTGTTGTGTTCAAGACACTTTTCTAATAGCGATTATAAACTGGGAAAAGACGGAAGACCATAACTCTCCCGTAGTGCGGTGCCAAGTATTTTTGTTACGAGTGATCTACCAAATGAAAATACGGGCACAGATAGTATGAGCGATGCAGTTGTAGCAGACACTAGTGGACACACAGAGTCAACAATCACTGCCACGGCTACGAGCTTTGAAAGTGCCACACAGCGCAACACCAACGGAACATCCTTCAGCACTGCCAAGAAAAAGGAGAAAATTTATGTAATATGTCACTTTTAGGTATAGTTTTAGGTATATTTTAACGTTATTTTATTGTAGGTACAATCCTCGATACATGGGTGACGTACATACTTCAGACTTATCTTCGTCTCCTCAAGCACGGGCAGTTTTAGCATTAGCAAGAACTACCATAAGCAAGAAAATTGCTCGAATTCGCCAATTGTCTCGTTACAACATGCGATTAAGACAAAAAGTGTGCAATTTATCAACATTAATGGAGCATTATTTGTGTAAAACCATGTTATTAGAATCAGAAAAAAGAGTTCGAAGTTCTTACACCAACACCATTTTGTTTAAAAACCAGTAGTTAAATTATGTTCAAATAAAATATTTTACCTACGACCGTATGTGTAAATGTCCCTTACGTCACGGACTACTTAGCTCGTATATCGCTTATAACATACGTGTGCCTTTGGCTGTGCGTTTGTGTTTTTAACGCACGACCTAATGTCATAATGACAGATGTCGCGCGAATATTTTGATTATTTATTTGTAATTTTTGATACAATTTATATTTATTGAAATTTTCGGTCGTAAGTAAGTGCAATACTCGAGCTGTAACATATTATTACTTGCACGTGATAATTTATGTTGAATTTGTACTGAAATTTTCGATCGACACTTCAGACAAAGTTCTCCGTAGTTGCAATAGATGTCGCGCGAATACATTGATTGGTTAACCGTCAAATATTCTTACCTGTATGTGTTTGTCATTTTTGATACAATTTATTGAAATTGTCGGTCGTAGGTAAAATTATGTACAATACTCGAGCTGTAACGCATATTACATACTCGTGGAAAATAACAAAACTCGCCGCTTCGCGGCTCGTATGTTAAATTTCCACTCGTACGTAATATGCTAGTTACTGCTCTTGTAATGTAATATACTATTACCTACGACCGTATGTGTAAATGTCCCTTACGTCACGGACTACTTAGCTCGTATATCGCTTATAACATACGTGTGCCTTTGGCTGTGCGTTTGTGTTTTTTAACGCACGACCTAGTGTCATAATGACAGATGTCACGCGAATATTTTGATTATTTATTTGTCATTTTTGATACAATTTATATTTATTAAAATTTTCGGTCGTAAGTAAGTGCAATACTCGAGCTGTAACATATTATTACTAGCACGTGATAATTTATGTTGAATTTGTACTGGAATTTTCGATCGACACTTCAGTCAAAGTTCTCCGTAGTTGCAATAGATGCCGCGCGAATACATTGTCAAATATTCTTACCTGTATTTCTTTGTCATTTTTGATACAATTTATTGAAATTGTCGGTCGTAGGTAAAATTATGTACAATACTCGAGCTGTAACGCATATTACATACTCGTGGAAAATAACAAAACTCGCCGCTTCGCGGCTCGTATGTTAAATTTCCACTCGTACGTAATATGCTAGTTACAGCTCTTGTAATGTAATATACTATTCCTATTATAAGTTGTATTTTGCTTGTAGTTTATTACCCATATTCCTATTAAAGAAAATAAACATGTATAGTACAACCAACTTAGACTTGACTCGACAGCGGTGCGCAGGCGTAAATATAATGAGTACGTGTCGTGAGTACTGCGCAACGCTCTCGATGCAACTACTCGCTGGTCAAGCTATACAGAAACAAATAAAATCTTACACGCGAGAATACATTTTGTCCAAACCTATAAAAAAATGGATTCTGTTGTTACTATATAAAAGTTGAACAAACGTCACTCAAAAAGATTTTTGCAGAGAACTGGAATAGCGAATTAATTGCTCTTGGATGGTTTAATTGCTTTTTAACAAATATCACAATTATAACAGGTACTACAAATGTATGTACATTCAAAAACAGAAAAGGATTTTTATTTTGTGAGGTTACCTTTCACGCCATACGCGACTACCTAATTCAAATTTGACATATAGCCGCCAGTTTAATCTGACCGCTCATTGGTGCGTTACATTGGGAACGAGAAAATATACGACTTTCGACCTTATTATGTTTGGCCACAAACAAAGCCCGTCACGCTCCCTCTAGTCATATAAGCTCGATGTTTAAACGGATATTTTTCACTGATATATGCGTGATGTATATAACTTTAAATTTTCTGTGGTAATTTTTGTTCTGTACTAGATCCATCACGCGGTTTTCCTGATCTTATGAATTAATTAAAATATAATATGAGAAAAGGCTAAAGTGGAAGTGCTATTAGCGCCTCCTAGCGGATGGAGGTGAACTAAAAATAGAGTCCACAAAGATGGCCTTGAGTCGCCCACTATATTAGTATATATGAATTTTATCTATGGTCTTAAGGGGCTTTTTGATTGATTGCAATGTTATGAATTGATAAATAGATTAATTAAGATTTAATTTTAAATTAATAAAATATTTGTTATTTATTTAATGATTATTAATTTTGCAAAAACAACTAAAGTTGTAATTTAATCCTAAACAAATATCTAATTAGAAACTGTCCTTACGCCAAATTTCACAAGGCAAGAAGTATCGTTCAGGAACGGCATAATGTGTTTAGTTCAGATGTATCAGCGCTATTTTTATTTATCTTTGAGTTGTCAATCGTAACATCACAAAAACAAACTGGTGCATCGCAAAAATAAACGATACCTGGACGGTGTTGAAATAAATCTCATGAATTTGCAATCATAAATTGACAAAAGCTCTAAAATCGAGTTTGTGCATGGAAGCTAACATTTTGGTGTTTCATGTTTAGCTGAAACATTTAGTCGGTGAACAGCTTTTCCCACTCTGGAACTTTCAGAGTTAGTCAGGAATAACGAAATCTATAGTTGAACGTCAGCACCCAACAATAATAGTCTCTTAAGTAGATACCTACCGACTATTAAGTAAGTAGGTACGTTTCCAAATTTGGAGAACTCATTTTAACACTTGAGGTTTTCGAAAAGGTTGAGATGAAATTGTTTAACATTGTCATTTTGGCAATTTTTATGTAAAACTTACCCAGTGAGCACAAACATCGATGGGATGTTGATTTTCGTCCCGTTTATGTTGCATTATGAACGTTCAATATCTGATGTCTATGTAACGTAACATATGGGTGCAAATTATACATTGACGTCCCATTAATGTTACAAAAGTAACGTTACAATGTGACATCAATATGATGTTGCATGTATGTTATATACAAGGTAGGTTGAAAGTAAAACATCTATGAGGTGTTGGGAAGTGATGTTTACTCATAATTGTGATTCGCGACTGGGCGATACCATCTACGAAGTTGTGGGGATGGTTGGGTGGTGGTGGTGGTACATGCGTTGTCGGTTTACGAGTTTGCATTTTGCAATCGGTAGTTCGCTGGCTGGTAAAGTCGACGGTTGTATGAGCTTGTTGTTTCGCATCTTTAAACACAATTACCTCAAGTACCTACTATGGAGTTGCCCAGTGGTAGTGCAAGTGCAAGTGCGTCTAAAAAGGTAAGAACGTCTTATAAGAGCTTCGATTAATTGGTAGACATTAGGCAGCAGGTTAATAGATGTAACTGCGTTGATCTCTCGGTATCGTAAATTTCGGATTTGATTTTGTTTACACGATGCGTACGGTTTGCATGATGCCAATGAGTACGGTAATTATGCTTATTATGATTGGATAACGTGTCTTACGTCAACGTGTCTAGGCATATATGAGGAATATGTACCCAGCCAGCACAAAAACATCTCAGCGATGTTACATAAACATCAAAATTTAACGTTCATAATGGAACAAAAGTCAACGTTCTTGCGATGTTAAATGTCCCATTGTGCTGACTGGGTACGTATTTACTATTTCGTTGTTTTTAAGTTAAAATTCCTATAGGTACGTGTCCATCACCAATGGGCGGACGGAAACGCATGTTTTGAAAGCTATAGATGTTGCACAGCTGTAGCCTGCACTCCCCGCCACTCAGGAAGTCGAGAGTGGATTCATGCGGTCCAGTTTACCCGACGCCGGCTTTTGCGGGTAGCAGGCAGGGTTGGTATGGTTAAAACAATTTCTTTTAAACCAGTGTTTTAGACATGTTTTAAAACAATTGTTTTGTTTCAAACAGTTTGTTTTAAATATTGTATTTTAAACGTGTTTTAAAACTACTAATATTTGAACAGTCTTTATTTGTTTTTCATAAAATATTACTATATATAAAATATTACAATACAATATCAGTGGTAGCAAGTAAAATAAAAATGAACGTTTATTATAACAACCCTGGTAGCAAGTATTGCGCCTTAAATATAATTCGTATCTAATATAAATGTTAAATGATAACAAAAATGTTGAAAAGTTTGTTTTAAAAAACTCACTTTATACAAACAAGCATATTAATACGACATATCATTTGAAACGTAATTTTGCATTCTATCAATCTTTATCTATACCCATCCATTGTACTTTCATAATAAAACGTTTGTTTAATATGTTATTCTGTATAATTAAATACGAATTAATACGTTTATTATTATTTTATGTTCTTGAATACTCTTTCTATGGACGTAACATCGAAGCAAAACTGATATACATACATACCTACATATTATTTAGGGCAAATGAACATAAGCAAATCACACACAATAGCTGTGTCTCCAACAAGTAATCTTTGTGATACCAATAAATACTGTTTTTATTATGTTATTTTACTTTTTCAATGTTTGACCATGTCATTTTTGTTTTTTTAGAGACAAACATCACAAGGACCAAATGAAGAGGGATGAAGATAGTATAAAGTACAAAGTATATACTTTATCGTATATAGTTATATAAATATATATTTATTAACTTTTATATTTTTTAATCTTATATGTTTTACGTTATCTTAAGAATAAATTTTAGTTTGTGAATTTGTGCTTTATTGTTGTATTAGTGATATTTATTAGTGGTATTTTTGTGATTACCTATGTTTGTAATATTTGAACAGTCAAAATCGTAAGTTTGGTCGGTAGTACAACATCTAATCTACTCTACAGGTAAGTATGCATTAACATCTCATTCACCAACCAAACGAACGGTAGGTATAATAAACGGTATCGTTTGCATACTGTGTAAAAAGTATATAGATGTACATTAGAAGACATCGTCGTATATCGCTGTAAAAAGTTTTAACATTTTTGTGTTTAAGTGGCAAAAACGCTCCTGACATAGGATAAAATCAAGGTTAGGAGGTTTTTGTCACTTTAACACAAAATATTACCCTTTTTACAGGTATACTGCGATATCTTCTAGTGCACATCTATTTGCTGGTCTTTACTTACTCGCATAACTGTTAAAATAAAATATTACATAGTGGTTTACCGCATACATCCATGCGAGGTTATTAGCAGACATCGCAAAGGCGTTGAAAGTAATGTTGCGGTGATGTCTTCAGTTAACAACGCATAGATGTCCTCTGAAACACCCCTGCGAAGTTATTAAAAGACATCCTATCAGCGTCTAAAGTCATATCTCGGTGATGACCCAACGTAACATCGCATAGATGCCCTCTGAAACATCTATGCGATTAGCGGTTTCTGATTGTAAGTAAGCGACATAGGAGGTTTATATGACATCTCAGATATGTTTTTGGGATCTACTATAGAACGTTACAGTTGTGACTTTAACATCTTAGCAATGTCCATGAGACGTTTTTGTGCTCACTGGGTATAGAGGCTGCTTCCAATGACCTAGAAATCTCAAAAGGGTCTCAAAGTAAATACTAACCTTTGAAAAGAGATTGTACAGACCTTAGGGCATTGATTTCAGCCGCTATAAATTCACAAATACATATTGCCAAAATCAATTTTTATTTATTTTGGAAAAGCTTACGTGATAGGAAACTTTTTAGTTCGGATTTTTACCGCCAATAAATGAATTGAAAACGACCATCCATAAAATCCACGTTTCCCAGAGATTGCTAGGCGTTATAGATCTTCATAACTGGCGTAAAAAAATGTAAACAGTATTTTTTTCCATCTGTCGTCAGTTGCGAGTAATTAATTATTGCTAATGCAAAATTTGACACTCACGTTTTTAAGTAAACTAGCCGTATGAAGTCACGTAACTGAATTTCGTTTGCGTTCCTGGATGTCCGTGCTATTTTGTGTGATCAAAATGTATATTTTGACAAATAGGAAGTATGTAGAATTTAGATATTTACGGAGAATGTGGGCTGAATGCTGCGGTCGTTTGAAGACTTTATGATGACATTAGACGTCGTTGTTTAAGTGCAAATTGGTCTGATAGAAAAAAATGTGCAATGCATTTTGAAAAATTTCATTTTATTCGTAAACATATTTTCAATGGTTTTTATTTTCGCAAATTTTAATTAAAAAGTTTCCTCTACTTCCATTTGGAGAAAAAACACACGCATGATCATCAATTTTGTTAAATTCCTTCCTGTTGTGTACACCACTATACATTTTGTTAGATATAATTTAAAACATTACTAACTGCACTTGTTAGTTATTTTTCAGAAGCTTTTGTTATGGTTAAATTTTAGATCTAATTTAGCTGGACTACAAGTTTGTTATGAAAAGCAACCAATTATCCTGCATTTTACAAGACACCTGGATATAACCAGCGATATTCTAACACAACCAACCACAAATAAAAACAGTACGAATTATATGCGCAATAAATAAAATAAATCGTGCATTTATAGTAAGCATTTGATAAAATATTTGACCAATACCAAAAATATTTGAGCAATTCAAAAAATTACTTGTGCATTCAAAAAAATAAATGTGCAATAAACTTATATAAATGTACATCAGAATAAATAATTGTGGATTTATATATTTGAATGTCCCTTTATTAATATGTTTGTACATTTAAATAAATAAATGTGCAATACAATCGTTACCTCTATAAAAATATAATGAGCAGCTTAAAAAATACTTGTTCATTGAAAAAAATATATTTCCAATAGTTTGAATAAATCAGCATTTGAGAATATTATAAGCGCATTTAATAATCTAAATTGTACCATGAGTCGATTTTTAATTATTAAACCACACATTTTTTTAGTTTTAACGTCACCACATTTTTTTTAAATGGCGATACCATTTTTTCTTACTGAAACTGGTAGATCATTTAATTGTGTAAATGGCAGCGGAAACATTTTATGGCCTTACAGAAGAATATTTTTGACAAAAAGACAATTGAAAATTGATAATAAATATTGTAAATTGAATATGAAATTGCGTTTTGGGTAGAACTAATTACCCTGAAAACCACTCTAATAAAATAATTTAATTTTCTATCCTGCAAGGTTTTCGAAAAAGCAAAGTGGGGAAAAATGTCATAAATGCGATTTGGTAATTTTGATAAATTTATACCAGGTGAACCCATTGTTCTAGAAACCTCGGCTCCCTCAAAAGCGTGATATGCAAAATTCAAAACTCAAGCTCACATTAGTATTCAGCGCAAATAAATCAATTGAAAACACCTATTCGCATTCCACAAACAAATAAACTATCAATACTACACTAATTTTCAACTGTCCTTTTCTCGAAAATTTTGTTATGTAAGGCCATGCGCTTGCTAATTACCTTTAAAACAAGTAATAGATCTATCAATATTAGTACAAAAAATATGGGGTTGCCATTTAAAAAAATGTCGATGAGGTCATAAGGCAAAAACAATAGAATTTTCATTTAACATAATATGTAGGGTGAGCCATTTGAATTAATTAATAAGGTCGTATATTATTGAAAGTACGCGCCTATCATTAACATAAGAATCGTCAAAATCAGATCAGCGTTAATTTTGATGCGTATTAGATCTAGCGCTCAATATTTATTATTTGATTGCACAAGTTGTTCATTTTAGGGTACAATATGAATAAAATATTGCTCATAATAATATTTTTTATGTAACATATTCATATTTATGGAATGCTCAATATGAATTATTTTAATGCACAAGTTATCCATTCTAGCGCACACTATGTAATTTTGTATGTAACATATTTATACTTATTTAATGCACAATATTTATTATTTTAATGCTCAAAGTATTTATTTTATTGCACATATCTATTTAAATATTGCACGCTTAAATAGCACCCACATAAAAATCATTGCTCAATTAGACTAAATTTGAAATAAGCCTCTATTATCTATGAGCAATATCTATGTGCAAATTGTGTTAATAATTTCTGTCAATACACATTGCAGTTAACACGTATAGATAATTAAGGTTTTCCTGTATTCATAGGCAATACAATCCAGGCCATGATGGATTGTTTTACAGCAATACATATTGCTGGTATCAAATAACAACGGCAATGCTGTAAAAGAAATCTCTGTGTAGATAGTTAGCAAGATACCAAGCCGATTGAGTTATAATGTATGGATGATTGATTTTTGTTCGATCAAACCATTAATTCGTCTTTGTAAACAAGGTAAACTCAACGTCGAAGAGTAATCAATCTCCAAAATATGCTCCTTCAAGCTACACAATAGATTATCGTACAATTGCAAACTAGCAGACAATAAATCATGTCGTTTAGACGCTTCGTTATAGGGTACGGTAGGTCTTTTTTGTATCCTTGTACCAATCTGTTAAACCAAAATATGAATATAAAAATAGTTACAAAGGTCAAAAATTATTGATTTTTGCAATACAACGATAATGTGATGGCTACCTGTAATTAATCTGAGCAGCACAATTAAAGAACAACTAATTTAACAACTTTGTAATCTTTGACCGATTTTAATTATTTATTCAGGATTGTAAAGAAATTCATTACATACCATTATAATATTGAAAACAATGATCTTATTGGTCAACATTTGACACTAGCTGTTCGATAAAATTTCAGATTTTTTGTAAAAGATATACAATTTGAAAACCTTTGCAATTTTAAATGCGGTTAAACCTGGCAGCAAATGTCCCTTAATTGTGAGTATGTATTTTATGTTATTTTATTTATTTTATTGTTATTTATTTTTAATTCCAGGAATTTAACGATATAAACCAGACATTTAAATAAGTTATACTTAACAAGTGTGCTTGTTACTTTAATAACGTCTAGACTGACGTGGCATCAAACTGGTACACACAGCGAAGTATATTCTCAAAACGTGAAAAAATTATTTACTTGCGGTTATTGCTGAGAAAAGTTAATATTTACATGGTTTGAAACAATTTCTTTCATTTAAGAATTCCTTGTTCTCACAATTCAAGAATATCCCAATCTCAGAGTTATTAGTTTCGGTTAAATATATAATTTTCAAACCAAGAAGTTTAAATTCTCAATTCAAGAAGTTGATCAATATCTTGAATCAAGTAAGCCATTGCTTGCAACGACACTCAAACGTGCACGAACGTTGCCGAGATTTAAGATTTCTCGCATCGGCCTTTGCCTTCAGTTAGTTGGGGTCTGCTATGGCGTCGTGTTCGCTGACTACCGAGTATTGTCCGGGAAGAGTTCAATATGTAAGTATATCTTTACTAATTTTGTAGGTACTGTACGCAATAACTACGCGATCTATAATATTATGAAAGTATATAGTTTTAATTTTGCGTGAATAGCCTACAGTACTTATGTTCAACGTATTTGCGACGCAGTTCGTAGTTGTGACTTGTGACGCACACGGTACGTAAATTTTGCCTAGCCATATAGTGGTCACCAAATCAACATACATGTCACAGAAAACTTACTTGTGTAATATAATGGAAACAATTTGATGTCTAATAGAATATGGTGTTTTTTTCCATGCCTTAGATATTGTAGGTATCGATAATTTATAAATAGGTAAGTATATATGTAATTAAGCAAAGAAATTTCATACAATAAAACAAATATCATTCGCTAAGTTATTGTCTACTTATTTCACACAATTCCCTACCTTTATAAAACTAAAACAGTAATTTCTATTCAATACATTATGATCATGTTCTTGAACTAATAATATCTATACTCATTTCAAGGAAATATTTTCTCATTGTCAAGCATATATATTCACTTTAAGAAAATTCCATTATTCTCAACGTGAGAATAGTTGTCTTGAATGAATAATATTTATACTCATTGCAAGAAAATATTTTCTCAGATATACAAGCATATGATCATTTCAATTCAACAATATCTCTTTATTCTTAACTTGAGAAAATATCTACTTGCGGCTATAGCAAACTAATCATTTACTTGGATGAAAGCATATTGCTTTGAGTGAAGTATTTACTTTTCTGTGTGTAGGTATGTTTTAAATTTCGATCCTGCCGGATTGCGGTATATTCAGCCTGGTACTACAGACAATGCAAATTTTACATAAAACTGTGTATCTTCTACAACAATTTAGATATTGAGATGAATTAAAATATTGAGAATTGGTGTGGCATAGTAACAGCTTACTATTGAACCTGCGCAACTTGCTTAGCTACGCCACAGAATGTCTCAAACCAACACCAAAAACATGATTTTGAAATGCTGATCTTAAAAAGTTGGTAGCCTAAAACCCACGAATTATAGACAGGGAAAGACTTTTGCACATCGCCATCCATCAGATAAGAAATCGTTAGTCCCATGTGCTATCGAAATTAGGCGTACACGTTCAAGACGATTACTGGGGTAAATTTACTCATTCCTGTGAAGCGTCAAGTCAGCGTCTGCGGTAAAATAAACAAAGAAACAAACAACAAAGAAACAACTCGATCTCCAACTGTATAGAAAACTTTACAGGGCACATTCAGCCACCGTTAATTAAAGAAAAACTTCTTCCTCAGAAGCTAATAGCTTATTTCCACTTAATATCCGGGATAAAAGATTTTCTAATTATAGAAGGAAATGTTACTGACGTCTGAGAAGCAAGTCTACATTAAGAGGGTTGGTTCATTGTTACGCTGGATTAAGAGTTATTTTCCTCAAAACGACGAGAGTAACGAGGGGACTGGAATACAATGCTTTTGCTGAAACGAGACTGCATAATGAAAATGGGAAATTATATGATTCTAAAAAGTAATGTTGTCTTACCCTTTCATTAAATATATATATGCATAAACCGGTATATTTCCTGCCATTAAAGAGGAAGTATATCCAAGTACCCAACTAATGAAAATTGTTGTTTATAAAAAAAATCTATTTGCAACGGAAACTTACCACGGGTAGGATAGGGAGTAAAAACACATGGTAGCAACGATAAAGTTAATAGTATCTTGGAAAAACATATTTATTCCTAAATCGGAGATCTCAAATGACGCAAAAACCATAAATAATTCAAACTAATCTCATCATAAAACCTTTCTATTTTCGTATATTCTACCCTGGAAAGTCATTTTCATAATAACATGTTTACAAAAGAATAAATATACGCCAATTACTTTTATATACTTTCCAGGGTGTAATACCACATAAAACCCAACCGTAAAAAATTTATATAATATTCATACAACGTCAGGATTCCGAATCTACGATGTATACTACTACATCGTTAACCCTTTTATATACCTAGGTTGCTTATCCTCCGCGACAATAAAAAATATTACCCAATCGTTTTCTACCGGTGCAAAAGATATAAAATCAATTTTTGATTTTTCACAACACATTACGAATATGCAGGAGAGCTGCAACCGGGAATACTCTGATCTGTAAACGTCCTATGTTGAAAAACGAGATTTGAAAATGTTATATCTCGTTGATTTACTTAATTAACCCTTTTTAGATTATCCTCAGTCTTTATATTCTGCTGTATAAGAAACACTGAAAACAGTTTCCCGACTAAGGTATTTTTTTCAGGTGGTGATAAAAGGTTTCTTGGGTGTAAGCTTGCTGTTGATCGATGAGTTTCTGCACAAATAAAATATAATCTTTTTTTGTGAATATTTAGGTCACTATTTGAATTTTAAATTTAGACTTGTAGGCGGAAATAACATTCCACACTGCCATGACGCGTACAACGGAAGTCGTATTTTTTTACGCCAACCGAGCAAATTTCTTTTATATTTACGTTCAGCACATGGTGCCAAAGCTAACAAGAATTCAGAACTATAATAAATATAGTTTCTTTATATTTTGATTTAAATTTTTTTCCAGAATTGTCGCAAAAGACATTCTTACAACCGTGAACCGTATTTCATCTTTGCAGAAACTAACCCTACCGTTACCGGAAGTACATATTGCTGTCTGAAGTTCAGTCATTAATAACTCTAGAGCAACAGTGGACGTCAATTTTCAACTTGGAAAGCCAATATTGAATGCGGACGCATCTGGTCCATTACTCCATTGCCTGGGCATATTTTTATGATACAGGAGAGTTCGGCCACTCTTTGTAAGTTCGAGTTAAGAAAAATGTTGATGCCTACGATTAGTATGAATTACGATTAATAAAACACATTTATTAACATTCTGAAGGACTTCTGACGGAAATAGTCAAGTTTTAACTACACGTTATTGTGGTGTCGAAAATTGAAACTTACGACAGAAAGAAAGATTGAAATTTTGATTTGTTTCCGAGTTATCTGAGATTGACTTTTAGACCTTTTTAAACTTGATCAACTTAAACCAACTTGATCTACATTTTTAAACAAAATGATGGTTTGGAAAGAATTGATGTATGCATGTAGAAAGATTGGTCCAAATTAAACAATTTTTTGAGATACAAAACCAAACTATTTTGTTTCGTACTAATCCAAAATGTTATAGTACTTAATTCATAAAGACATATGTACTTACCGTGTTTGCTTATTGTGTGAATAACTTACCTTTTGTAGTCTATGCCTTTTTTTGGACACTTTAACCTGAAAGGGTAATGAGAAAACTGTATTCAAATAAAACACAGGTAAACACTTAACATACGTTTCTTTCATTATAAATAATTACAGCACAGCAATTGATTACGAATTGAGAAAACGTCACACATGCTAATTGTCGTAAATTCAGAGAAAAAGTAGACTTATACATCATTACTATACACAGTGTCCATTTATACAATCCTAGCAAAAATCTTAAGTCTTGATAGATCTCTGTCCAAAAATAATTAGTAAAAAATTGCTATCCTAACTAATATAACAGACATAATAAAAATATATATTGTATCAAGTGTATGTATATACGCTAAGAGAAAATAAATACTGTGATCGTTTCGGAAAACAGCGTTTCAATACACGTGAGATTGACGGAGTTACTTATCAATAGCTGCGACATGATCCGCCTTCAGCCCTTTTGCGTGCCTCTCCCACATTCGATGATATAATAATTCTAAACCATGTGCGTATTGTCTGCAGTCAAACAGGGGTGAGCTTGACCTAGCCGTCCACACCTTATGCCTCATAGCCTTCAAACTGTAAGAAGAGAAATAAAACATTACATCAACACATACAACGATTTTTTATTGAACAACTTACTATTCTTTATCTGTTCCTAATTTAATAGCAATATCTTGATATTCCTGCCTTGAGCAAGCAATCAAGTCTGGGCAACCAAGTGTGGCTAGTTGTGATGCGGCAACTCTAGATGCTAAGGTCTCTCCAGGCAATGTAACCACTGGCGTTCCCGTCCATAAAACATCCATACTAGTTGTGTGTCCATTACATAAAGGTGTGTCCAGGCAAACATCTGCCAATTGGCCTCTGCGGACATGCTCCTCCTTTGCTGCAACATTGCTGAACAGAATCTTTCCAGCTGGAAGACCTAGTTGCTGCGCGGTGGCCAGAAGATTTGGTTCGCCAACAGCAGGGAACCTCAACAACCACAGAACCGCGTTTGGAACGCTCTTCAAAATATGTACCCACATCTGCAATGTCATCGGATCAATCTTGTACAACTGGTTAAAATTGCAATAGACGACGGCATCATCAGGCAGACCATATTGTTGCCTGGTTGTGATAACAATACTTTGAGGCACTTCTTCCCCGGTTGCTGCTTTGTTGTTGGTTTGAGTTGTTGCCAGACCGTTCTGCACAACCACACCATTGAGCGATGTCTGCACTTGCCCGTGGGCAATCATGTTCTCAATTGGTGTAGTGGTAGGCAACTCGGCTACTTTCATACTGATTTCAACTGGTTTCAGGGATTGCACAATTTCTTTGATTTCTTTGACATCGGTATTCTCCACCAGCGGAGACAAGTCGGTGGCGTTGATAATAGCAACGTTGTCCGCGAGGTTACTATTACCACTCTTATCACTCACAATAAGCCGTTCTTTCAGATGAGGGAACATCTGTTTGTGGTCTCCAACGAAATACGTATGAGGCATATACGCCAATTTCTCGCTGTACTGTTGCGCCAGTTCGAGCGGCGATGTAACAGCATCCGTGACTAAGTAGTCCATAAAGCTAGCACCGCTGGTTCCTGGGTATCCCAACCACATAACCTGTACTGGCGCTGGTCTGAGCGCGAAGATTTCGTTCCTTGCGCCCTTCGTATAACCGTTCATGTTAACCAAAATTTGAATCCCATCCGCGTAGATTTTATCGGCGGCTTTGCCGTTACATTGGACCTGAGATAAGTCGATGAAATGCTCGGACTCGCGTGCGATTTTGCTGCGGAAAGTCGTTCCATCATCAGGGCTTAGCGCGTAGCAGAAGATCTCAACCTTGTTGCGATCGTGCAACCCAGGCACGGATTGCATCAAGTGTGATGTCGGGTGGTTTCCAAAGTCGCTGCTGACGTAGCCTACTTTCAGGCGACCCTTCAACTCTACGCCGAATTTGTACGGCGGCTTGTGAAGAACGTTAATTTTCTCCAAGCATAAATTCGCGTGACGCGCAGCGATTGCCTTGCGGAATTCGTGTGACAGCGGATACAGCATGGAATGATGCGGATGGACAGATGGAAGCCTGTTCTTATCGAGTTGATCCGCGACGATGTTTACGAGTTTTTTCATGCGAGGTTCGTAGTCCGACCAGTCGCAGACTATTTGCAGACAATGCGCCAAATTGCAGTAGGCGTCGGGAAAATCCGGTTTCAGCTTCAGTGCCGTACGATAAGACTGGATTGCTTCAGGGATGTTGCCAGAATCCTTATGGATGCTAGCCAAGTTGCTGTGGGCATCGGCGAAGGCGGGATTTATCTGGATCGCTCTGGTATAGCACTGAAGAGCGCCGGAGACGTCTTGCATCTCCTTAAGAGTGTTGCCCATGTTAGAGTATGCATCAGCGAATGTCGGCTGTATACGGATGGCATCTTTGTAGTGCATTAAGGCTTCAGTTAATTTTCCCTGCTGTTGTAAGACGGAAGCTAAGTTGCTGTGTGCTGCCGCAAATTCTGGGAACACTTCCAGCGCTTTTAGGTAAAGACGTGTTGCTTCCTCAATATAGCCTTGTTCTCTCTTTATGTTGGCGAGGTTGTTTAGGGAATCGGCGTGTGATGGGCAGAGGCGCAAAGCGGTATTGTAACATTCTTCGGCGTCCGCAACGAGCCCTTTCTCTTTGAGAGCATTAGCCAAATTACAATATGCATCGGGGAAATTTGGTTGGAGCTCGATCGCTCTTCGGTAAGTATCAATCGCGAGATCGATAAGACCCTGCTCGTAATACACGCACGCCAGATTTCCATGAACAACGGCATTATTCGGGGACAAGTTCAAAGCACGCAGATACGCCGCTACCGCTCTGAAACATACAGAAATAAACACATGCAATTTGCCTCTGGTTACGTTCGGCTAATTTATAATAAACACGTCATTACAACACGATACAATTACGTGGAAAAGGCAAAGATGTGCGAAGTAAGGTGAGGAGGTATTCATTATCAGTTACGATCGATAAACGGTGTTGGCTTCAGCAAATAAACAAAGTCTGTTTATGATTATTATTTCGGTCAGTCAATGGAGTAAGCGCATAGAAGAAAATATGTTTAAAGCGTGGCAGCGCAAATTCAATGCAACAGGTTTACTGCAGGTGGGTGACACTGATACATAATTGTTTGGCATAAAGCGACAGTTTACGTAAACAGCAGATGAGCGAGTGTTGTAACCGCAAACACAAAGGTGGGTTGGCACCTTTTGATCTGGCCTTTGATCCAGCCGAGGCAGCCGTCGGAGGTTTCGCCGCCGACGTCTGGTGGTGTCTTCGGCGGCGGAATGTTAATGACGGTGTAGACGACCACGCACTGTAGCTCCATTGTGCGCACATCGCCACGGTTTCGAAAACTACCTCAACATCAGCGAGCTCGGCAAAACGCGCACTCGACACGCACGCGACAGTTTATTTCAATTGCGAAATTCAAATTATCGGAGGCGGCATAACGAACCGCCAGCTATGAGGCGAGGGGACGGGCCCAAATATTCTTGGGAATGACGCGCGTCGTCAATTAATACCAGAAATAAAATCAAAAGTACTCACGTGCACGCGCGGTTTCGCGGTCGCACACACAAACACAATCTCGGTCAGTGCTCGCGCGGTTTCTGGCACGCGGGAACAAATATTCTTAAACAAATAATTCGGATGATCCCTGTTTTATTGTCGTGTTCGTATACGGATGATTGAGTTTTAGTTAGCTTCATTTGATTCTTGGTTACTTATCTCGTTTTGTTGTTTGGTATTTTGTGTTTACTAAAAAGCGGGAAAGATGTTTTGGGCTGCGTTAGCTCGAAAGAACAGAACTGAAGGGACGCGGCGTCGATATGTTAGACCGGTTGAGGAATCGTCGGGATGTTTAAATTTAGAAGCGATTGCCACATGATGGCGAAACGGAAAAGAGAGAGGACAGCAGAACTAGAGTGTTCGAGGCACTGCAGAGGCAGCGTGGCGACTGGAAGGACTCCGCAGAACGGGCTGGGGTTGTCACGGTGGTTGCTACGATACCGGAGGCTGCGCGTACACGTCAACCGAAAAATCAGATGTACTTGCATTAAAATCTGGGCTGCCATCGCACAATAACGCACGTCACACGCAAATAAACGCATCTCCGATGAACCGTCGCCACCACAGATCAACGATTTCAGGATCATCCCCCAGAATAACAACGAATTCCTTTACCACTAGTTCGTTTACGATGAAAACAAACTTTAAATTATTCAGCGTTGCTTCCACAAGAGAAAATGATATTGTAATCTGAATCCTTATGAGTTAACCCTTGCAAAGAATCTAATATCGATTTTCGGAAGCCGTTTGAAATGCGTCACGGGCTAACATCGACACAATATAGGTCGTTACCGTGCGGTCAGAGCATTTATTGCACGATTTTCCCTCCAGTAAGCCACGATGAGAAGTATTATCTTTCGGTGCAATCGTGTCTTAACTAGATTAGCGTGCTAAATTTGCAAACAAAATGAGATCGAATTGAAGTCGCTCGTTTGGCGTGAACTAACAAAACCAATTCAGCATGTGCAATATAAATAAGTTATCCCATATAAAACTTTTCCTTCACACTTTCTCAATATTTCAGATTAATTATTTACTTACTTTTACTCTTATAACGCGTTTTAGTGTCAATAATATTTAGGCTTCAATTGACGAGTTGTTTGTAATGTAATTCAGTAAAGATGAGGGTGAAAGAAATTGTGGTGAAACACGCAAACTGGGTCAATAGGTCAGAAACACACCCCCGAGGGTTGTGCGTAAGCTTTAGTTAGTGCATGCGTAAAGGCTACTCAGAAAACACTTTTTCTCTGCGATGAAATTGCCATTGCAACATTGTTTTTCTAATAGAAAAGGATTCCTTTTCAAAAGAAACATTAAGTTTTTGTTTCTTGATGGTACTAGCCACCTGTAATCAGAACTATAAAATCTTATTAATTGGATCGCTCGCATGTTTACACGCTCGCCTACGGCTCGCGTATCAACTTCAAGCTCGCGATTTATATTCTTCGTTATGTGCTCGTCAAATAATATACTATTGTTTGATACAAAATTATAACAGTTATGACATGCTTACAATATGAATAAGCTTTAATTTAAAAAAGCAGGCCAAACAAATTTGGAGAATTTTGAAGAATTTTGTTGTTTCTATAAACCAATTTTACAAACACAATTTGTTTGCTGTGTACAAAATCTATTAATGAAACTATTTAAACAAAACGGTGCATCAGTAATGGTAAATTTTGCGTTTAAAAATATGCTTCTCGATAAAAGCTCGTTCATAGATTTACGTGAATGACAGTTCGGTGTTTTATAATAATAAAACACCGAACGCTCACCATAAAACATTGAACTGTCTTCGGAATGTCTGCTGTGCATTATGCTATGGATTATTTCTCCATAGATAACTATATAGTGAATATTATTATTTATGTGTAATCAATATAAATTTATTAAATGTTGATATTTTACATGAACTAACAAGCGTGTTAGCTAATTTTGTTATTCATAGAAACACTTATAATTACCATTGAAAATATTCAGGTTACCGACTAGACAATATTCAGTTCATTCAAAATACAGTTCGCCAACTTTCTGTTTGTTTAATATTCAACCTTAGATTATTAATAATCGCTGAACAAATTAGCCTACCAAACAATAAATTACCCCAATTCTAAGGAGGCAGCTTTCAATTATAACTTAAAGTCCAAAACAAAATGCACAGCAGCACTGAAAAGCCGACAATTAAAAATCCGACGCTGGAGAAGGCTTTTGTTTCAGGAATTCATTCATTTCTACCAGCAACCGTACTAGCAGCGCCGTTTCGCCTCCGCCAGGACACTCCTAGTCAAGTGTTATCGATCTCTTGCGACGAAGCCCAATTACACAGTCATTTGAAATGCGAATAAAAGATAGTTTTTAAAAGATAAACTACAGCAAACCATTTGTCAAATAGATCCATTATG
The DNA here is from genome assembly GCA_963966075.1 of Aphodius sticticus. Taxonomy (NCBI): domain Eukaryota; kingdom Metazoa; phylum Arthropoda; class Insecta; order Coleoptera; family Scarabaeidae; genus Aphodius; species Aphodius sticticus. The sequence continues at coordinate 85,459,592 of OZ014506.1, read as the reverse complement.
ATGCGTGTGGTGAAATTATATACAAAAGGCGTTATTTACAGAATGGGACGGTTGACTTCATAGGAATGCTCGTAAAATATTCGTTTGGCACAAAGTACGGGAGCAGCGTCTAGATCTTTTTAAGTCTCCGCCCAAACGGAAACTCGAAAATTCGTGAGTGGCGAAGGAGCGGCAAGATTTGGGATAGCGTCGACAAAACTTCCAACGTGAATTCCCAATATTTCTATTTTAAAAAAAGGCCCGCTTGGCTCGCGTCCACGTCTCGATCGAACTTTACTGCCTCTGATCTGTCATACGCGAATTAATGTTTGCTTACAAAATTTGGTTCAAAGTCGAAGAGACGGTTGATGTGGAGAGACACGCGAAAATGGTTTATAAATAGAAACGGGTGACGTTTTTATGTAGCATCAGTCTACGTAGTAATTAAATCATAAATATAATAACGAAACGTGAAAGGTTATTTATAGGAGCTGCCAATTGTTCAAGGCCGAACTAAATATATAAAGAATTTGTAAATAAAATAAATGTTTTCGAATAATTGAATATTGATTTAAGTTTGAATCTAAAGATATCGAAAAAAAAACACTACAAAAATTCTAGAAAGATTACCAAGTACCTCAACCAAGTACCACGATCTTTCATTTACATAATATAACCCAACCAGTTCTCAGAAATTCAAATGATTAAATTTGACTGAACACATAACTAGTAATGATAGGAAAACAAACAAGCAAATAAAGTCTTTGTAACAATCTTTTTTTTTAATTTTTGCCCATAACTGTATGCAGCTGCGCGTTATGCCATCATGGGGCCCTGGGCAATTTTCAATTTGGGGGCCCCCATATACAATGTGGAATTAAGAAGAATTACTTTTTTATACAAAAATAATATCTACTAATAATACTGATATAACATTTCGGAACAATTAACAAAAATCATAAATAATAGGTAAGGTATTGACCTTTTGCTACAACATTTAATATAAGTACCTATATAATTATTTAAAGTAACAACAGATTATACTTAAGAATTACAAAATAACTAATAAATAGCTTAACAATTTAAAAATCAAAATTCGTTGCAAATAATCTTAATAAATAAAGGGCATTCTTAACAAATAAATATGTTTTTAATATTTTAAATAGTTCAAAAACTGCGATAGTTCATTCTTAAATACGCCATCATCAATATATACATAAATTTGTCCCCTGAATATGTACTTATTAAATTTGTGGTGCAGTTTTCATAGTTTTTTTGAGATGTTACTTTTAATAAAATGTAATTTCCTATTTCTTTTTCTAACATTACTTAAGATTCAGATTCCATATCATCAAAAAATACACTTATTCCGAATGTCTTCTGCTATATATTTTAACAAAAAGCAACGTAAAGTGTCAATATGTGGTCCTCAAAGTTTAGAAAAAAACCAAATAAAAGGTTTAGGAAAAGACTTAGGTAAGCTAGAAACTTGAATGATTTTTGAATATACAGGGTATGGTTATGTATTTGTAAAAAGCAGACCAAATTCCATTTTTTTTAATATAGCACTCTTTTTAATTACAAATTGAACAGTGAAAACCGCATGTCCTTGAGGTCAGTGGTGTAAATGTAACAAGATGATTAAATGTTAAAAGAAAGCAATTAAACATTGTTAAAAGGATTTCTACCGTGTCAATAGTTCGTCGATTTTGAAAATGACTTAAGTTATAAATACGAATACTATCGAAATAAAGTGTGTTTCATTTCTAAGCATTTCAAAACTGTAGTTTATGCAATTTCCTAAAACTTTTCTTGGAATCTTTTTCTTGTCAACTTTTTAGAAAGAAATATATTGTGTGGTTACGTTTCTTTTTATAGGTACTGTGTAATATTAAGGACTTTGAAAGATTTACAGCATTTTGCAGATCGGAATTTTTATGTTACAGACTCTTTTGGACATCTTTATAGAATAGAATTCCAGAACAAAAGGAAAAGTGTCGACTGAAAATCTTCGAAGAATTCATACAGTTTTTCTCTTCGTTTAGTCTTAGTCACAGTTAGACTTAGTCAAGCGTTTCTCATTACTCTCGTACAGTATTAGATATAGTTTCCTTTATTGCAAAAAAACATGGGGCCCCATAGCCAAGACTACTCTAAAGTTCAATTTTATGTTCTTACTACAGTAATTTATTAATTACCTATTTAATTTATAGTTTATAAAAGATTGATTTTGGTCCCCAACCGGCAGGAGTGCAAATATAAAATTCACTATTCTTGAGACGGTAATAAATTAGTTAAAGATTAGTTTGGGCCTAGCTGAGAGAAGCCTAAATCTGCTTGCAACGTTACTGCGGACTGGCTTGGTGTGGAAGTCTATTACGGAAATGAGTTTCCAAAATATTGTTTTGGGGGCCCCCCTGTTGCTTGGGGCCCTGGGCAAATGCCCAATTTGCCCATGGGATAACGCACCTCTGACTGTATGTAGGTCTTGTCTATAAACTTCTTCATTTTCGTTTTAACCCTATTAACGTAAAAATGTTTTAGTGTTATTATAATAGCTTTAATAAATTTTTTGGAAGTATTTTGTTTGACATTTATAAAAACTTTAAAAAAGTTCATGTGTGTAGTTCATAGTTTATTTAATTTCCTGAGCAGGACGCCTTTGATAAAGGCCAAACACCGAAAATTAAAAACTATAAATTTTAATCAGTATTATTTGTAAATTGACGAAATTAAATTTAAATATTATTAGCAAAAAAATGTTGTAATTAGAAGCCCCCAGTACGTGGGGCCTGGAAATGGCCGCTATTTCTGTTGATGGCATATTATGTTTAATAATACTGAAATAATAAAAATATTATATTGTTAAATATTATAATAAATCTTATTGGCACTGTGTATAGTAGGGGGTGGAGGGCTAGGAAACGATTTAGATGCCCGTGGTGGAATAATACACCACAAGAACTTTTCTTAGTCACAGCTGCACGAAAAAGCGCTGTGATCGACTTCGTTATTTCTATCGCCTGATGGCATGTTTAGTAAACAAATATGTTACTTTTATTAAATTCCATCAGTACAACTAAAGCAAACACAGCTAAACTTTACTATAAAACACACCTTCTACTAGTTTACGTATAGCAATAGCTGTAGTCCACATACTACATCCTGTATCACTTGTAATTAAATAACTCTTCGTAAGATTATAAGATATATTTGCACTTTGATAATGCAAGATCTTGTGTACGACCGACCATCACTATAAACAGGATTTTTTCTACTGACCACCCATAGGCAACAAAACTTTAATTCTTTACGTACCAATAAACTTATATCTGATACAATCAATATTCTACATAAGAAAAACCTGTATCAAATACACATGGGTGATTAGTGATTACTAAGTGAGAAAGTGCATAGAAACAGCACCGTCTTGTGGCAGTCTTATATACAGTGTGTCTCACGGGACGTTGGATTGTATGAGTACTTTTGTTAGGTATTATTAAAGATAGAAAGTCGGTTAAATGGGCAAAGTAGTGCATTTTTATGTGCTCTTTCATAATCTGTTCAGAAAACAGTGGAATTCCAAATGGTTTCCAAGCTATTTTGAGAAAAACAAAAAATGCATTTTTTTTGGTCATAACTTCTTTATTTGTGATCCCATCAAAAAAGCGTTTTGACATTATAAAGGCACTTTTTTGTCTACAATTTGATTATGTCTGTTTAAAATTTTTTTCTCCAATGAATTCGTCAGAAAACTTCAAAAATTTTGTTTTTCTTACAGACGCCAGATTGGTTTTATACATCTTTGGATTCAGAATTTTTTTCTGAGTAATTTGGGATGCCACATGCCATATTTAGAACACAATAAGCCGACAAAATTGAAGATTTTTTTTTAATATCAGAAAATCGCATGGTGCCATGAAAAGTACATATTAGTGATACAGTATTTATGTGCCCACAGCTAAGTTACAGTAAAATTTTGGAATGTATTTATTTGTACTAACTACACAACATAAAAAAGTAACAACATTTTAACAAAGTAAATAATGTTTTCAAAAATCTTGCCATTTTCGTGGAGGCATTTTTCACAGCATTCCGTAATACGGTGACCTTACCGAGGGTTCTTCTGTCAATCGAATTCAAAGCGGCGATGACTGTGTCATGTAACTCCACAACGTTTCCAATATTATAAACACCATACACCTTATTTTTTAAGTCACTCCATAGATAAAAATCACAAGGGCTAAGATCCGGCAATCTTGGTGGTCATGATTCTTCTGAATAGGTAGCAATTACTTTCCGTTTATGTCTTATATCTAAATAGTTCCTTACAATTCGAGCATTATGTGCAGGTGCTCTGTCTTGTTGGAACCACATACCTTAGCGTAAGGCCAACGGTATATCATCCATTCCTTTTTCCACGTCCTCAGAGAGGAATATTGCCGATACCTCTCCGAAGGTAATTTTTTGTTATAAAAAATTGGCCCGATTAATCGTTTCGCCACTATACCGCACCATACATTAAAACCAAACCACACCTGATTATGGAGCGATACAAAAGGGTGCTGATTTTCGCGGGCCCAGTACCCAGTACTGCGTCTTCTTTCAGTTAAAAATAACGCAGTTACAAAATGTTTCATCGGACCACAAAATTTTTTTTAAAAAATTCTGGGTGTTCATGAATTTTGTTCAACAGATGGGTACAGATGGGTAGATATCACATTGTTACACAAAATGTCTTCCATGGCACCATGCTATTTTCAGCAATTCTCGAAGTGTACAAGTTTCAGTCAATTCTATAATCTTATAGTATTAAAAACATGGCATGTGGCATACCAAATTACTCACAAAGCGATGATGAATCCAAACATGTATAAAAGCAATATGGCGTCCATAAGAAAAACAAAAGTTTCGTTTGTTTCTGACAAATTCATTGGCGAAAAAAAATTTAAACTGAAATAATCAAATTGTAGGCTAAAAAGTGCCTTTATAATGTCAAAACGCTTTTTTGATTGGATCACAAATAAAGAAGTTATGACCATAATTAAAAATTTTTGAAATTTTTTGGTTTTTATCAAAATAGCGTGGGAACCGTTTAGAATTCAGCTGTTTTCTGAACAGATTATGAAAGAGCACATGTCCATTTAACCGACTTTCTATCTCTAATAATAACAAAAGTATCCATACAATCCAACGTCCCGTGAGAGACACTGTATATACGGGTTGCTATAAAAAAAAAGATTGTTGAATTTTGTACTTCTTTGAGCAATTCCAATTAAGCTCCAAAACTTCTTATCATTTATTTGGATGTACAGTGTGTACACAAACTGACCATGCATATTATAAAATCATTTACTTAATAAATACTACTCCTCCTTCTACACCTTGCTCATGCTTTCCATTCGGTCTAGTACTCATGGATAAGAAAATAACTCACCTGTCGAAGATTCTGGCTTCCTTGAGCACGTTTCCCAAATTGATGTAGGCATCCAAAAAGTTTGGATCTAGTCCGACGGCCTTCTCGAAGTGGTGGATCGCCAACCAGATCTCGCCCTGCGCATTAAACACGCAGCCCAGGTTGCTCCAGGCAACAGCAAAATCTGGCCGTGTCTCTATAGCTTTCAAGTAGCAAGCCTAGACAAAGATCACAGTTAGTGCGTGAACGATCGACAATTGTGAACTCGCAAGGCGCCCATTTCAGGTGACCTCTCCGACAGGTTTAAAAAAGAGCTTCGCAAGAGCGCACGCAGACACCCCTGTACCGATCAGACGAACTTAGCAAAAGCCGTGTGGTGCAGGGAGGTTTATAAGATCTTCAAAAATGCTTGACGCTTTGTGCCATAGCGCTTCTACGCAGAGCGCGATTCCTGTGCAAAAAAAAATCGGTACATATTCCATTCGCCCTAACATTGTGTCGCAAAATTTGTGTAACGTTACGCCAGAGCAAATGACGCGCGGGAGAGGTCCCTTCACTCCTTTTACCTAAAAACAAAGAAACGTTCCCGCTACACTTGCTTGCGTACTTTACCTGACATGATAAGCCCAATCTATTACCCGGCCGTTTCCAGTTGGTAGAGCGCCACAGTTGCCATTTACCTGTGTTTTTTTACAGCAATAGTAATACCATTAGTATAGCTATCACTTCTGTACGGTTGCCACAAACGGAAAATCACCAAATGGTTTAAAGGTCGTATTCGGCCTGTATTGTTAACAGATACGGAGATTTCAGACCTGACCAGATAAATGTAGAAAACTTTTCCACTTAACATTTCCATTGACCAAACTTATCTAATAACAAAAATATTTTGGTAGATTCTTATCTTTGACATGATTCGCACAATATATAATAATAGAAATGATTAATAATAAATTGTGCAAGTTTATAAGAAATACAACGTGGCCATTAACTAACAAATCATTTTAAGTTACAGTTTCTAAATATGAATGATATGTTTTTTTGGCTATAACATATTTATCAAAAGATTAATATATAGGATTTTTCTATTTTTCTTTGAAAATTCATTATGCCAAACATATATGGCAAAAATTAAAAAATTTTATTTAATTTTAGTCTTGTCAAGTTAAGAAGTTTAGTAATATTGAAAGTCCCCACCAATGCCACTGCTGTAAACAGTTTTATGTGAAAAGTCAAAAGCCCCAATCAATATCATCACCATAAAAATTGTACGATTGGAAGTGGGCAAAATTCATGATCATTAAGTTTCATTATCTATGAAAATGTCAGTGTTTCATATTCAATGGTTATTATTATGAAAATTATAGCTTCCTTTGCAATAAAAGAAGGTTATGATGTATTTTGTTATATAACTAACAATGCAAATTAGATTTTGACTTTAGAAAAATTAGTAAATAGGCTGGCTTCATGTCTTTCCTGTGTAATTTTATTTAGACGTTTTAAATGATACCTAAATTACAAGTTCCCATTGATACCACTGCACATTTTTATAGAGGCTGAAAGACAGTGTTTTGCCAATAATTTTTTCAACTATCAGTGTAACACAAAAACTGACTATTATTACAAAATTATAGACCGTAATATATTCTATATAAATCATTACATTTGTACTTCAAGAATTACAAAGTATATATTTTCTGTACCTTTTTACCAATATACAAGCTCCGAAAGCATTTTGTTAGTTTATGGGCAAGTTGTATTATAACACATTATATAACTTTTTTCTATGTTGACGCCATAGCTTTTATGGACTGGACCAAAAACGGTCACTTTGCTCCAGATTAAATTTCCTAGGAAAATCCGAAGTCCGTACTGGTTGTTTTGAATTCAGAAATGTTTGGTGAAAATCCATTTTGAGGTACATACATAGTCAATGAAAACAAAAATCAGTGGATATTGGATGCAAGGATGTATGACATAGCTGAAGTTACGAATGGCTGGCCTAACAGTAACCTATATTGATACATTGTGATAACATTGAACATTGTCAAGTGGACTCACTAATAACTTCAGCTGTTCCGAAAAAAAAAATATCAACTAAAGATATTTTTAAACTAATGCGCAAATTGCAAGAGACCATATACAAATGGCTGAAACTTTCCAAAGGTCTACGCTACGCATACGCATACGGTAATGGTTACCAATCTAAATCCCTCCTATTATAGCTGGAACTAAAATCCTGTAATACATCCCAAAAAAATTTCAGCTGAAAAAATTTAAAGATTATTAATACATAACCATTAAACACAGAAGATTGCCAGAAAAGAAAAATTTAAACAAAACTGAAACAAACATTCCAAATGACCGAAACTTCTTAAATCCTCTGTGTCTACAATGCGCCACTCTGTACAGCCATTGGTAACCAATCGTAATAAACAACGCCTAGCTGCCGCAAATATAGAAACAAGCTACGCACCTGCGAACGCAAAACATGCCTTAACCAGCTCAGCGCTATAACGCAACTTTTTGACACGCAATTTTATGACGCGCAGAATACACTCGGCGGAACAGAAAAAAGGTTAGGCAAGTTTCTTTCGGCTTTAATCTTTACGCACAAGCGCTGGAAACCATCGGCCAAATATTTATATTAATTAATCGCATCATTTTGCTACTGCTTGTGAGACGTCCCTTGCAAAAACTTTTGCGATTGCCACGTATGGCAAGCAGAGTTCATAGCTCGGCAATCGCGATGATATGTGAGGATGGGACTGACGGGGCATAACATTTGATGATTTTAGTACATACCTTGGCTTCGTCTAATCGACCTAATGCTTTAAGCAGATTACCCAAGTCACTGCGAACGCAGTACAAATCCTGCAATAAAAAAATCAATAAGAACAGAATTATATCTATTGATCCAGAATAAAAAATTTCATAGTCAACGATATTTCAATGTAAAATGCTCGCTTTTTTCATATATGTTTAAACTTTGTAATGGTTAATGTAGTTTTTGTACATTCTGACAACATGGTGAGTTAGTGAAAATATTTTATAAATGACAAAACTGCTGCATGAAGTTAGCCAATCGAGAATTATGTTGACAAACTAGTGTGTGTATGAGATCAAAATTGGTAGAATGAATGTATTCCATAGTCACTGATATGCAGTACTCTGACAAAGAGAAAGGAATGGTTAATCTATTAGAAGAGATTTTTAAATGTTAGTCAAATGTGAACTGTGTTTTAATGTACCTAACCAAATCGATATTAATTCATTTTAGATTTTAATTGATGGTTATAGAAGTTTATCGGTATTCAAATAAATAGAAGATCTATTAGAAGAGATTTTTAAATGTTAGTAACATGTGAACTGTGTTTTTAATGTACCTAACCAAATCGATATTAATTCATTTTAGATTTTAATTGATAGTTATAGTAGTTTATGGGTATTCAAATAAATAGAAGATCTATTAGAAGAGATTTTTAAATGTTATAAGTATGAACTTTTTGCTCCTGAAAATTCTGGAGTAGAATAATTGTAGAGCATAACTTGTAATTGTCATTAGTAATTACACATTTTTAATAGAATTGTTTTGTAAAGGAACAAATGTTGACCATCAACAACCATTGAAAAAAGACATTTATTTCACTATTGGAAGTCATTGGGCCAAATTCCTAGTGAGATTTAACATCTATCATCAAACACAGTCAAAATAAAATGACACTAAACAAAATAAACAAATTCATTATAAAAAAGTATACATTTGTGTATATCAGCAGTGAGCTTAAGGTTCCATCTCCTACCCCAAAAACGCCAGAATAACCCACGCTATAATTATTGCGCGAATTGTGAAATACTCGTTATCATTCGATTCTGAACGTCCTTACGCAACTGCCATCGGAAAGGAACTTCAATATTTATGCAAATTTTACTGTGGACTACCAATATATAGATGCTCTCCGATGGCAGTTGCGTCTTATTATTGTCTGCTGTAATACATTATAAAAATTTAATTAAATTTTAACTATAAGAGCACGAGTTATTTTATCTGAACTTCTCTAGAATTGCGTTCTGGAGTATTGTAGTGCGTGATTGTAGTGAGGTAGAGAACATGTTTACAATAGCGACGATTGTGAAAGTACTATATCATCGACTAGAAAACTCAAAATTACTCCAGTTTGAATATTTGAACAAATAGAAAGCAATACATTATTCTTTTAGGTTATACGATATGTCAAATATAATACACAATATAAAAAAACACATGTTTATAGTGGCGCCATCTACATCTGGTGATTTTTTTATTTCGAAGCTTTGGAGAAAAGTGTGCTATTTGAATTGAGACGGGAACCTTAAAATAACAAACTCTACTAGCATTTGCCCCCTTGTTGCCAGATATTCCTCTTTAAACCGTTCAATATTTCTACCAAAATTACTAGAAAATTTTATAAAAAAAAAACAGATATTTCCATATTTTAAAGTAAAAACCACATGTTATAGTAGCTGAACTAAAATTTTATGACTTGGCCTATTACAATGAAATAAGCCCATCAAAACTAAACAAGTTGAATGTATTATTGCAGGTTACGTTCAATTTACAGTTTAAGCCGTGGATGTACACCATTTTACATTCGTACATATAATAAAAGTAATTACCATATTAGTGCTTATTTGGAAGATTTTTTATGTAACTTTATATAAAGGAACAATCTGGTACTTTAATGATTATGATTAGGTAAGATTTAGATTTTAACCATGACTGGTCAACCAAATACTATACAAACAAATCAACAGATTAGATAGTTACTATCTTTTTTTATATGTTCATGACTGAAATAAGGCAAAGGAGTGTATTTTTCCACATAAACATCTTTAATTGGAAATATTATCGATGCCCGTTTTTTTTTCTTTAAACATTGCTAAAAATAACAAACTTGTCATACTATACATATATGGCCTTGGATGCAGATAGACATGACGGTAACAATAATCCAGACAGTTTGTCATCTATTATGTCAATAACTAAAGATCTAAAGATCAGCACAGTATTTTTCTAAGTCAAACAAAGATGTGACACTGCAGACATCTTTACACAATTAGAAAAATATCTGGTACTCATATCTTCAATATGTAGTATGCAACCAAAAAAACAGTCACCAACCTACGAAAAATAGGCTTTTACGTTGGCCACTGACCATCAAGCATACCTTTAGGTCGAAGGAAACCGCGCGGATCTTCTTTGTCGGCATCGACCGCTGCCTATTGCCGACAAAGGAACCGCGCGGTTTCCGTCAACCTAAACCTAGGCAGTGAGAGTTAACAAATTATACATTAAACACAACAATTTATACTATAATTTTTTAAACTTGGTTACTTAAACTTAAACTTTTTTAAACCACTAACTTGCATATTTGGTTACCAGTTTAGTATCATTTTTGATCTTCATCTTTTGACGATTAATAGAAAGTGATAAAAAAATAAATTAAACATTGCAAACTTACGGGATTATATTGTAAAGCTGTAATATATGCTTGAACAGCTTGTTCCATATCGCCCGCAGCTACTAAAGCAGCGGCCAAGTTTATATATCCATCGATGAAATCTGGCTTCAGTCTAACGGCATGTCTATAGTTGTCCAAAGCTTCCGGTAGTTGACCACGCTCTTTGTACACATTACCAAGATTGCTAAAACAAGAATTGTGATTAGTCATAACGTCTTATTGTGTTCGTCTTGTATAAGTACCTATACGCCTCGGCAAGAAGAGGATTTTGCTTGATTGCTAACGTACTGAAGTGCGCTGATTTATCCAATCGTCTACATTGAAAATGAATACTTGACAATAAGAGCAGCACACCGGTGTTGCTCTGGTCTTGCCTCCATAGCTGCATACAATGCCTTTCTCCATTTTCGTAGTCTCCAGCTTGATACTCACGATGTGCCAATTCCAAAAGCCCTGTCAAACGGAAGAAGCATGTATTAGCAATTGAGAACATTAAAAATATTATAATATGATAACTTACCCACTGAGGAGAGTTGAGGTAGCTCGCTCATTTTCACTATTACTTGATTGTTTCCAGGTCCAACAGAGTTGTGGTTTTGCGCATTCACCGTCACTTGATGGGCCTGCATATCGAATTATAATTTACTATTACATACACGACCTGAAATCTTATACAGATTTCGTCGGTAAATGAACGTTAAATTGAAACACGCCAACAGACGCTGCGAAGTAACTATCGATCAATTCACAAAATACAAGATGTCAGCCTCGTGCAAAATAAAAGGGCAAATCGTTGCAGCACTGAACTGGCTCGCTTCTCATTGGTCAACAGCAATGGAAAATTCCACACGAGAAAATAACGTAAATTCGTGTTTTCTCTCAATTTTGACATTTTTTAACATGAAAAAAGTGGGAATAAAGTACTTACCGAACCCTGAGTGCTATTAGTGTTATCAAACGTGCACGAAAAAATTAAATTAACGAAACTGGTGATTATCGTTGCAGGATATACCCCCACCAACTAGTTACATCGCGTGACGTCAGAAGTACAGTCGTACTTGATCGTACTGTTTCTCGGGGTCGTCAATAACTAAAACCGGCGCTAGTGGCTTTTAAAATTTTTAGCCGGCATTTTACATAAGAGGAAAAAGGATAGGCTGTTCCACTATTCCACCGTTACTTATAAACTGGATACGTGTTTCGTGGCCACGCTATCTTCAGGCGAACTGTTCCTATACTCGTTCACTTGTTTTCCGGCAGTTGTATGATCTGTACCCTCTTGGCATTTTTCTCTTTAATTTCAAAAGCCATGGCAGTACCAAGAGAAAGAACATTCCTTATGATCAAGCCCGATGGTGTTCAAAGGGGCCTTGTAGGACAAATTATCAAAAGATTCGAAGACAAAGGCTTCAAACTAGTTGCTATGAAATTCATGTGGGTACGTATCATGCCGGCGTTTGCTGACACAGCTCGCTAATGGTGAATGCATTTTTTATAGCCTTCTGAGGAATTACTCCAGAAACATTATGCAGATCTTGCTGGCAGGCCATTCTTCGCAGGTCTAGTCAAGTACATGAGCAGTGGACCAGTCGTACCAATGGTATGGGAAGGTCTCAACGCTGTCAAGACCGGAAGAGTTATGTTAGGTGCCACAAACCCAGCCGACAGTGCACCCGGAACCATCCGTGGAGATCTCTGCGTCCAAGTAGGCAGGAACATCATCCACGGATCAGATGCTGTTGAATCAGCAAATAAGGAAATTGCTTTATGGTTCACAGAAAAAGAACTGATTGGATGGACTCCAGCAGACAACAGCTGGGTATATGAAGATTAATTTTTGTTAATTGCACTTAATACGTATAAATAAATTATTCACAAATAATAGATTGTTGGTGTTTCATTTTATTACGTTGAATAATAAAAAAAACAAAGCTCGACTTTTTGTGGCTAGTTATTTTGACATCTTTTATAATTGATCGTTAGGAATAATCGATATAAGTAATGCAGAAATCAGTAGGTTTTTGTTTTAAATGCCAATTTTAAAATGTAAAATTTATCTGCCTTAAATGCATGACTATTGATATTCCAAAATGTAGGCTTCTCCAACATAACTATTACCATATTTTGCCTATTGCAATTGATACAAATCATTTCAAAAGGTAGAATTATCAAAATATACACAGTTCAAACCTCGCGCATCATAACCTCAAATTAAATATGGAAACATGTCAGCCGTGTGATAGGGACGAAAAAGAAATCGACATAGTGAAACATGATGGCTTCCATAAAAATAACGGTATGTGTGATTCGCTTCCTGCAATTATGTTGTTCAAACATACAAAGTATAAACATTCTTTTTATTGTTTTAAAGTTGTCGCCCTACAACGAGAAAGAACCCTTATTATGATTAAGCCAGATGGTGTCCAAAGAGGCCTTGTAGGTAAAATCATCATGAGATTTGAAGAAAGAGGCTTCAAATTAGTCGCAATGAAGTTTATGTGGGTACGTGTCATGTAGGCAATAGCTTCACGCCTTACAGTCGTTATTACTTTTTTGAGCCTTCTGAGGAATTATTGAAGCAACACTACGAAGCTCATGCTGGAAAACCGTTCTTCTCATCTGTAGTGAGATACATGAGTAGTGGACCTGTAGTGCCAATGGTATGGGAAGGTTTAAATGCTGTAAGAACTGGTAGAATAATGTTAGGTACAACAAACCCAGTTGACAGTGCCCCTGGAACTATCCGTGGAGACCTCTGCATTCAAGCAGGCAGGAACATTATTCATGGATCAGATAGTATTGCGTCTGCTAATAAGGAAATTGCCCTTTGGTTCACAGAAAATGAACTAATTCGGTGGGCTCCAGTCAGTAACTGCTGGGTATATGAAGATTAATTTATAAATATAACTTATTACATTATTCTGGTGTTTTATTGGTGGAATTTTATTGTATTCCAGTAATAATAAAAAGACATGACCAGAGATTTGATGATTTTGTTTCATGTAAAGAATCCAAGCTTTGGTGGAGAACCGTCCCGGAGTAGCAATAGCAAATAATCTTGTTAAATAAATCCCACTAACTGCAGAGCAGAAATCAATACGTTTGTAGCCTGAATTACAAAGTAAATATCAAGTCTGATCAAGTCATATGGCAAAATTATTGGCAATTTCAAACTTCGTACTATACAATATGTAAAGCTATGCAGGGTGTAGAAATTGTAGAATAAAATGTGATTGTTGTCATAACTAATAAGTCATAACTCATACTCACGAGCGTCGCCAACAAAACGAACATAACCTCAAATTAAAAATGGAAACATGCCGGCCCTGTGGTTGTAAAGGCATCAGAACATGTTTGTTGTGCGAGAAGGAATTCGACATAAGGAGAACTGATAACATAGATAAAACTAACGGTACATATGTTTACTGTCCTTTTTGCAACAAGAGCTGGGAAGGGTGGGACCAAACCGAGTACAAAGATCACCCGAACCATAAAGGAAAATCCTTCGATTACCCAGGGGTATACATAAAATTAGATTTTCTAACGATTGAAGAGGAACAACGACTACTAGACGGTATCGCAAACGAACCGTGGCAACTCTCTCAAAGTGGACGACGAAAACAAAATTACGGACCAAAATGCAACTTCAGGAAGAACAAAATACAAACAGGCGATTTCACAGGTTTTCCTTCATTTTCGCAGTTTGTGCAGGAGAAATTCAAAACACTCGACATTCTAAACGAATTTCAAACCATTGAGCAATGTTCGCTGGAGTATAACCCAAACCGTGGTGCTTCTATAGATGCACACATCGACGACTGCTGGATATGGGGAGAGAGAATAGTAACTGTAAATTTAGAAGCAGATTCTGTTTTAACGATGACGTATAACTCAAAACCGACCAAATACAACCTTGATCTCGTGGGAACTTATCCAGCTGTTTTAGACGAGACTGGTTTAAGAAATCATTCCAATGGGAGCTTTGTTGTTCGAAACAACTTGGACATATCATGGCCTGTTGTTAGAATTCCAATGCCAAGGCGTTCCCTCTTAGTTATGTACGGATCTGCACGGTACGACTGGGAACATCAAATCTTAAGGGAAGATTTACCAGAAAAACGGATTTGCATAGCGTACCGTGAGTTCACACCTACTTACCTTCCAGGAGGCAAGAGCTATGACAAAGGAAAGGCGATATTGGAGATTGCAAAGAATTTTATACGAGCCTAACTTTCGTATATTCTGTTATATCTCTACTTATTACTTTTATATAATTTATTTTACACACTTTATGTAAATAAAAATATTCTTTCGTACAATTTATTTTATTTAATATAAACAATTAATTATAAAAAAATATATTAAAAACTATTATCTAAGCTTGTAAGGCTGGTCTTTCGCACTTTCCTTGAAGATTAACGTTAGTTTCAGCATATCCTGTACCACCCTGAAAATTAATGAGGACATGAATAAGTTTATTATTTTCATTAATACATTTTATAATTAAAATTAAGAGTTGTGGATTTAGGAAGTCCTTCGAACAAACCATAACTTTTTCTTGTACATAAGATATACATAGGGGAAGGTTTGAAGTTTTATAAACCAATTCAAAAGTGCAATCAATGCCACGTCACAGCGCTGATTGTTTATATAAAAATGACAGTGCCACAGAAGAAATAGACATTTGGTGCTAGTCCAATATAACGTTTTATCTATAACTCATCTACATTTCTTATAAACTATATTCATAAATAACTTGGATGACTAATACATATAATTTGCCTGACAGATAATGGCTATAATTATCTCACATGAATATACACTCGCCTAGCAGCTGATGTATAAACTTTAAGGTCATAAACAATCATGTGTAGAGTCTATGTTATGTGCTTATCAAAAAATATACTATTAAAGACTTATTTAATTATCATAAATTTTACCAAATGCATGAATTTCATGATTATAATGTTCCATACAGTTCCATACATATGTTTAGTATATAGTTTTATTTATTTCAATAATAAATGTTAAACTCCATATAAGTTAAAATACTTAAACCTACCCTTTGCATATAAATTATATCCTTTTCCGTCAGTTTCTTACTAGTCAATGGATGAATCCAATCTTTCTTAATAATTTTTTCAATGCACTCCACTGTTACCACATCACCCCTAGAAGAGAAGAAAAATTATGAATTATTCTTGAACGTAAGATTCTTTTAATAGGAGGAATACATACGTTGGTCGTAAAACAGCACAAGGAACAGAATTACTCAAAATGTCATGAGTAACAGCACACATGTACCTATTCTCCTTTGCTATTAGTGATTTCTTGTCGCTTGGATCTTTTACGGGAGTAAATTTAACATCAATCAAATCTTTTGATTTTAAAGGCTGTCCAGATATAGGACATGGAATTGTATTACTCTGCAAATATAAAAAATTTGAAATAATCTTCTCTATGCCCAAAAGCTTTATACATACAGGTTTTTCAAGTTTCATTTTCTTTGACGATGGTGTTTGAGATGGAAGCCAAAAGCTTGGAAGGTTCTTGGCTCTTCCCTCAGCCATATTTGATACAGACGTACCTGGTTCTTCATCTAAAATTAAAATTTCAGACGGTTTATGATTTTCTATAAAAGTGTTCAAGAAAAAGAAATAGCACAAAACCTTACCGGGTTTAAATCCATCAATAGCTTTGCTGACAATATTGTTTTCAGTTTTTAAGAACGAGTTAACCTTATCATTTGTTTCCGAAATAATCTTCTGTACGTCGTCATCCTCATCCTTCTTTTTAAGTCTCTCGTACTCCTTAAGTTTACGGCTGTACTCGTTCTTCTTGGTGATGATATATTGTAAAATAACTTCCTTATCAAATAAGTAGCCGTCTTTCCTAAAATTATTGTTTAATTGGGAGGGTGTTAATTAGTTTGAAATAATAACTTACGTTATTACTGGAATGCGGCAAGGCTGAAGAGACAGGGAGCAGGCATCAAAATCCTTTACAGAGTCCTTTCCAAGACGTTGTTTATTTGTACCATATCCTGAAGCTGCAGCATCTTTCTTCTTTTCGTGGTATGTATAAACAGCACCAGCTGTACAATTTCTTGCGTGCCTTGTCATCTTTCACAAATTTCTCGGGCTGTCGTGTTGAAAATTACAAATAATACAAACACAACACTGCACAACACACCGTATCTGGTGCGTCACAGTTGCCAACCCAACCCACCCACTGCCGAGTATTCTCATACCTCTACATATTCAGTAATGCCACCATAAACAATCACAAGAGATGTTTCTAATGTGTTTTGAAAGAGTTGTTCACAGTTCATATTATAAGCTGGTCAGTATATTGTATGAGCTACTTATATATTATATTAGGAAGTAGGTAATTTGCTGTGAACGCCCTTGTTTTGTTAAAATCAAGTCAAATACTACTACTAGGGACGTATTCTAGGGGATAATCACTGGTGGCAACACTCATTGTACCCATCAGACGTATTTGTTAGGTTGGTAGCCATGGACTTGTGCTGGGATTTTGTTTTTGGTAGGGATAATCCCTTATTTTACATCTTTGTAATGTTATTTTTTCTGAATGTAGTGTGGAGAGGGGCTAAATTCCACAGAATCAGTTATTTGGCTGTATATGAGCATATGTTGAACAATGTTCATTACACTCAAAATTCATTCTTCCTACTACATCGCTCTTTGTCGTGACATTGTTTACACATCACATCCATGGACCATCATCCATTTACTTTACTATAGCCACGGTTGTTGGGTTGTGACCGTGCTCAACAAAACAATAAAATATGTACAGTATTTTCGAATTTAAACATTCTCTCTCTCGGTAATTTTATTGTCTCCTTATCGTTTATCAATGCCATTATAATAATTATAATTTCCTTCAGAATTAATAATAAGCTCTTATCCTAGAATGTAACTATTTTTCTAGGTTCAAGAAACACTAAAATGTTTACTAAATTTTCACTTTCTAAAATAGGGGCTTCTACTTCTGACCCAAAACGCTAGACAACATGCGCAGAAGACTTGGCGCCGTTGTCAAATCTGGTAACATAATCAAAGGTAATATTGCTTAAAATCCCCAGAAAACAAGTATTCCATGTAAAATTACCAATTTCGGCTTTAATCATGAAGTATTCTGTATCTACGTAATCCCAACTCAAGGAAGCTTGCCGCGGGTGTACCTGTTTTTATGTACTTTGGAAAATTTGCTGAACTGTCCTAACCTAAAAATACAGTAGGTATTTTGGATTTCATGTTCACTTCCATATAATTATTCAGTTTTCAATGAATGCATATCATTCTCACACCTATCTTTTATCAATTACATTTAATTTGATACTAATTAGGCTTTTTACAAAGCACAGTTGCCAACTTAATTTAGTCCTGGGTGGTCCTTGGAGAAATGCGCGCGCACATCGCCAGATCAAAAACCAGAACGAGAAGCGTCTATTGACTGAACGAATTCCAACTAATATTCTATAACTATGTGCATTGCCTTACTATTATTTACTAATTTGTTAAAAGAATTTTATTGGAGGTGCAATAATCACAAAATAACAAGTCGAGTGAAATGTTCATGGGGAAGATGGAGACGATATACTGAGTGGCGGGGCAAACATGAAACTAAAGTACAATGACAGCATGGCCGCCTGCCAGGTCCAGATTAATTCTGAAATTGGCCAGAAATTTAAAGACATTTTTCGTGTCATATATTGTAATGTGTCGAGTGGGTACCTTATAAAAAACCGCTATCTTCACACAAGTTCACTATCGCATTTTTAAACAAAGCGAAATAATTAAAATAAATAAAACGATATTATTGGATGTTTTATATATCTCGCACACAGACATTTTGCCTAGGCGAGCTTTTTGATGTATTTGTGTACCTGTAAACCTGTATTGTGCAATGTTTGAATAAATTTGATTTGATTTGATTTGATAACACGTCAAAGTTGCGAATGTCACTTTGACATTAAAAGTCCTCCGGAGTGGGGCAAGTGCTCCCATATCCGAGCGCTTATGTCGACTCATCCTTCCTCCAGGGAAATGGTAATAGCACAAAAATTTATTTTGTGCACGCTCGAGATAAATAACCAGTTGTCAAACGGGAAATTGGTTATGCAACAAATTGATTTTACCACCTACTTCAACAAGATACAAAATCTTGATCTTAAGTTTGAGAGAATTCAGTTAGCAAAAAATAGTGTTAGTAGATATAAAACAAGAGCTAGTATAACAATAATTTATTAGGAGATTGTCCTAATAGTACTATTAGACAAAATTTAAGTAGGTACATAAATAATAAGTATAAATAATGATTGTAATAATAATAATAATTTTTAATGCCTCTATTAACTTAAAATTATTTAACAACAGTTAATTAATTGTACTGACTATTAGATTGGCACCTTGGAATAATTGGAATTGTCGGTAAATTAGGTATCTACGTTTGTGCTGAGCCATACGTGCCCGCCGGCGGCCTATATACTTTTGGTAACGCCAATATTTGTAAGGAATTAAATGCATACTTCCTCACTTCAGTATTCTTCAATGTGTTCTCCCTTCTGCACCCTTCACTATAAAATTAATATTGATAATATTTAGCAACAATAAACATTTCTGAAAAGTTTACCTTCTCATGCAATCTAATGCTCGTTGAAATTCATGTTCAGCTAAGTGATATTCATCGGCTAAAATTTGACACTGCTCCAATGTCACCGACATTCCAGTCCTATCTTTGGCACTTTTACAACTAGTAAATCTTAGTCCTATAAAAATCAACAATACACAACAATATTCCCACAAAAATATTTAACCTTACCCTTCATTTGGCGACATATTTGTGCAGCTAAATGTAAAACCTCAACGTTCTTAGACTTCCCACCATGAACAGACGCTTTCAACATTTCAAGTTGTTCGTTCAGTGGCCGAATTGGACTGGAACACGAATTTACTCTCCCGTTGTTCAAATTTGCCTCCGGAATATTCAACTTTCGGTATCTTAGATAGTATTCGTTTAACCTCTCGTAATTATCGATGTTGGACCTCTCTTGCACTTTTGTGGCCCCAATGTTTTCAGCAATGGTTGCCATCTCGTTAATTCCGATATTGAAAAATACTGGCGTGATGTGAAACGTGACAACCTGTCTACTCGGAATCAGACGGTATAAAGCATCTGGCACCGGAAGTGACACCGTTAATGAGTTTCGGCCACCAGTAATTTTCGCTGTTGGAAACTTGTCGTTGGAATTCAGCGTTGGACTCCTCATTAATGTGAACGTTACGGTCCTTAAGTCTTCGACTGCCACAGACATGTCACCCCACATGTCTATCTCATTTCCATGCAAGCTGAGTAAACATTCGAATCCTGCAAGCGGCCCGAGGGATATTAGGCAAGTGACGAATGCTGGATCAGGTTTATGGCACCACAACCTCGTCATTAGTCCAGAAACTAGTGATGTTAACTGGAAATATAAAGTAAAGCATTTTAGTTTATACCTAGCTGCAGGAATTTAATGTGACAAGGACCTCTGGTAAATTCATTAATTCCGCCTTGCCTTGTGTCTTTTTAAACAATAATGTAACCTGTTTTTCTGCCTATGCAACAATTTATGGTTGCTTTTCAAAATATCCCAGCACATTAAAAACTATCCCACTATTTTCTATCTGTAACCGTACCTACATGTATCCATTTTTCTTTGTAAAGTTATAAGCAGTGGCCGGACAAAAATGTATATTTTCCAGTGTCGTGCATGGGACACGTGCTGGTGGGGACGCGAGCGGCTACCCGGTCTGGCTTCCGCTCATGTAGTGTACATACCAGTAAACCTGCTTTGGCGTAGGTTGCTTGCCTTGTTTAAATTTCCGCTTCGTCGATAGATAATATGAGCAGTTTCTTTCAATTGTGTTGTTTCTTGAAATTTTGTGTGAATATCTGTTTTTATTTTCCAATTCGATTTTGTTCTTCTTTTTTATACTTAGAGTTGAATTATATTTTTTATTTTATAGTTGTACTTAGTTTGAAAATCCTGCAATGAATCGTTTGCTAGCTGAGTTTGGCAATACTTTCACATTCGTTAAGAAAGGGGAAGCGGTGTGCAATTTCTGCTCAGGAAATTTAATTATTCGTAATAAACAATGTGTTCGGGCTCACGTAAAAAAAAAAACACATGGACAATGTATCAGGAACGTCAACTAAAAACTTTTTTGATGATTTATGTGAAACATTTATTTCTGCTAATATACCTTTCACAAAAATTAATAATCCCGTTTTTAAAAAATTGATCAAGAAGTATACTGGACGAGACTTATATGACAAAACAATTTCTACAATAAAGTCAAAACTATCCGATAAATATATTTGGGTTTCTGCAGATGAAACTACGGATATGAAGGGTAGATGTGTGGTCAACGTCGTTGTCGGATTGTTGGACCCGCAAGACTTATATAAACCCTATTTAATATCTACTCAGTTTCGCTGTACCGTCAAAGCTGAAGAGATATGTACAATAGACGCTACCAAAGTATTACTGTTTGTTTCTGACGCTACTGCGATTATGTTAAAAGTTGGAAAATTACTTAAACAACATTTTTCAAATATTCTTCTTTTGACATGTTTTGCACACGCTATTCATAGAATTTGTGAATTTATACGGGAAGAATTTCCAGACGTGAATACGCTAATAAGCACATGCAAAAAAATTTTATTGAAAGCTCCTTCCAGATTGTCTCTTTACATGGAAAAGTGCCCTAATCTACCTTTGCCACCACAACCAGTTATTACGAGATGGGGTACATGGTTAGAAGCGGCAATCTTTTATGCAAGAAACTTTGATATCATCAAACCCTTCGTCTTAAATTTGCCTGATGAAGCAGTTAGTATTAAAGACTGCAAAAAAGTACTATCATTATAAGATTTGCATGAACAATAAAAATTTATTGATACAAATTTTGCGCAAGCATTGCCAACCATAAAGTTTCTAGAACAACAAAATGTTGAAATTGCAAGCAGTTTTCAAAGGATTGAATCCCTATACGAAAGGTTACGAAGCATTGAACCAATCTGTACAAAATTACAAAAAAAAATTGATGCGGTAGTACATAGAAATCCGGATTTTAATATTTTAAAACAAATCTCTACGATTTCATTTACGGATGAAGGAATTTCTCAAAAATATTCCAATTTGGTGTTGGTTTATTCTTTTGCGCCTGTGACTAGCTGCGATGTAGAAAGATCATTTTCAAGGGTTAAAGACATTTTAACATCTAAGCGAAATAATTTTGAAAAATATGCCTTAATACAATCGTTCAATGCATAACCAAGAAATGAGTAAAATATTTCAGTGGGCACGTGTTGCATATAGTTACGACAAACATTTAATATTAAATTCACTCGGTTTGCTACCGACCGCCAGCCGCTTCGCGCCTATGGATATCAATCCAATCGACCACATAAGTCACTGCGAATCATCCATTTATGTCCGGCCACTGGTTATAAGCAATGTTTTCATAAACTAACTTTCTGGTTCTGGTGAAAATATAATGGTATTTTATACAATACACAGAAATGTTTGTAGTCAAAGTAGGCCATGCCAATGTTAATAAATTTTTGCGGCTATACACAAACAACTTGAAATAGGTTATGCAACCAATTTAACACTTGCATGTAAAACAGTGGTATTCAATTTATATAGAACGGCAACCAGAAATCTTTACATCTGATATCATATCATACTTCGACTAGAATTTCCTAACGACGTAAGGTTCTCATTTCATATTTGACATTTGATTTTTCATGATACGATGGAAAATCAGATATTCCAATTAAAAAACTTAAAGCAATGTTGTCAACTAGTATAGAGATACTTACTGATTGTGAGAAACAAACATCCCTTCGATACTGGACATTGCACACCCTCTGTGCCGCCTTCGGGTCCTCCTGAACCCTAAAAACGGAGTGGGTCAACCTTGCCGTCTTCAGCAACCCATCCATAGCTTGCCTCAGCTTTCTCATGGCTGGCCTCAACTCGGCAGCCCAATCGTTGATCTTCGTCAAATCCAACCCATCGGTGAACTTATTCCCATTCCTGACCACTTTTGCCACCGAATTAACAGCCCTATTCACATCCATCTCATTTGTCAAACCCACGTTCGGTTGACTAGTGATCACAGCTCGCTTACTCTTCTGATGGTTCTGCCTCAACCTCACAGCGGGACTCCCACACCTTCCGCACAAAAACTTAACCTTACTGACGAGACACATCACGCTTGCCTCAATGTTCAATTGCGTGATATCCCACGGCTCCGGTTCATCCGTAGGTTTGTAATAATTAGCAGAAGGCGAGCTACACATCACATGTGTATCCAAAAATAGCTTCCCGCCTTCCGGTTCCAAAGACTTTGGCTCATCACCGTTCGTTAAACTGCTCAAGTGCGAATTTTCCGTGGAATTACTTTGATCGCTGTAATTTTCCTCACAGTCGGGAAATATAACAAAATTTGTTTCATCGGGGCTTCTGAGATCTGAGCATAAAGCTTTGACGCCCTCGCTCGAATTCAGGAGATTGTTGCGTGATGTGTCATCTTGCGATGGTATCGCCCATAAGTCCTCGACGTTTCTCGGTGTGCAAGGTGTGGCGAAATCGTCCAAGTCGGGGCTCTTAAGGTCGAGTGATGTTAGTTGTTGGGTGATACGTTTGAAAGGTGATAAAATGAGGCTCGGTTTGCCGTTCAGGTCCAAACTGAAATCTTCGCTTACGCCGCTATCGTCCGTGACTATGAGTTTGTGCTCCTCGATGAAGCTTAAGGCTTCCTCTACCAAACCCGGATCCCATAAACTGAGGAGGATCCGTGACTTTGTAATCATGTCATCGCATACTGGTAACATTCCTATCGGTTGCTTCTCTTTGGCTAGACGCATCAACGTTTTCATCGCTTCAACAACCTCTTTTCGGAGCTGCTTGATTGCCTAAATATATAAATTAAGTTATGAGCTATTTGATACATTTTTAAATTTGTAATAAAATTCGATGCATTTTCCTTATTATTTGTTTATTTACATTGTGTCATCCTACACACTTCTTCTAGTGTAGGAAAATTAGCTTTTTTTTTCTGTTTTGCTCGTAAACCGCAATTATTACGAAAAAATGTTAGAGGACTTCTTATATTCTCCATTAAATTCTCTATAAAAATGTCCCTTACTATTTTTTGCGTATCTCCCACCGAACGCTCGTAAATGACCTTGGAATATGTAGTGTAGGAAAGTTAGCTTTTTTAGAAGAAAAAATTTATAAAGTTTTGAAATTTTGGTTATGAACTCTCAGTACGAACCCAAATACAGATCCGAAGAGTTCCCACCTCTCCGGTGGGAGCTTCATCCCCTTTTGCTCAAAAAACTACCCCTAATCGTGACCTCGCGGACTTACGGTGACCTCGCGGACCTTACGGTGATTATCTTTAAAAATGTTAGTCTAAGCTAGACTAACATTTTTGCTTAGACTAACATTTTTAGAGATAATCGCCGCAAAAAACGGCGCTGGGCTCATTTTTCACTTCGCGCTGAAAAATATGCCTATATTCCAAGGTCATTTCCGAGTTTTGGGTGGGAGATACGCAAAAAACAGTAAGGGACATTTTTATAGAGAATTTAATGGAGAATATAAAAAGTCCTGTAACATTTTTTCGTAAAAATTGCGGTTTATGAGCAAAACGCCGAAAAAGACCGCGAAGTCACGATTCGGGGTAGTTTCTTGAGCAAAAGAGGATGAAGCTCCCACCGGAGAGGTGGGAACTCTTCGGATCTGCATTTGGGTTCCTACTGAGAGTTCATAACCAAAATTTCAAAACTTTATAAATTTTTTCTTCTATTTCTTGTTTTTCGAACTAACTTGCTTACACTAATTGGAGTTCATATAAACATGCACTAAACTGATTTGTAAATTAGTAACAATTGTCTCTTGAACTGAAGTTAGATGCTATCGAATTAGAATGTACAAAGGGAAAATGGGTTCTGTAAGGGCAGCTCTTAATAAGTTTTGTCGGAAACTTTTTTTTAACATAACTGAAAAGAACCTGCTCTTTCTAAAATTGGTACCAAAATCCCCATATCTGAACCAGAAATGGTAAAATTCCCCTAGTGACAAAAAAAATGTGATGAGATTTTGACTGAATCAATGATTCCCAATCAATAGATTTTTCCCTTTCAGGTCACTACGAATGTAATAAAAAAGCTTGGATGACCAGTGAAATTTATGAAATGTGGTTATTAAAGCTTCATAAAAAGTTAGTGGCCCAGAAGAGAAAAATTTTACTGTTAGTTGACAACTGTCCTGCACAGCCCAAAACTGTACAAGTAAAACAAAAGATATAAGACTGGAATATTTTCCTTCTAATCTAACCTCCATCCTGCAACCAATGGACCAAGGAGTTATAAAAAATCTGAAGCACTATTACAGAAAAAGAATCGTTATGCTAGATTAAGCACATATGAAAAAAAACAAATTTTTGTATATTTTGCTGTAACCGAATTTTTCCGAACTCGATTATTATCTTATAGATTCGAGTTAGAGAAGTTTGAGTACTAGAAACTGAATATTTCATTACTCTGTAAAGAACAACTAAAAATTCCGCCCATGTTAATAAAAAAAAAACTATTTAGATAATTTAATATAATTTAATACCTACATGTTTTTTATTTTTATATGAATTAGTATATTATTTTTATAAGAATTTGTATTTTATTTTTACAAAAATGTATTTTTATAAGAATTTCTATTTTTGTATGAATTTTATTTGCTTTTATGCTTTTACCAGAACACTTAAATTTTTTTACTTTGCTTGTAAAATAATGAAAATAAAATAAACTGGCAAACTTTTATTTTTTACTTTGCATGTAAAATAATAATAAAATAAACTGTTAGGTTTAGATTAGGTTTAGGCAACTAAAAGTTGATGAAAACACCCATTTCAATTATGATTTTGTAATAGTTTATTTCTGTTGTTGTTAGATGTATTAATTTTTTGGTTTTATTTTTTGACATGCTTAAGGAGTCTTGGAATTCTTCAAACATAAACTATTTTGGTTAATATCAAGAAACAAACGGTTTGATTTATTTTTACTCGCCGAAATACTTGCTTATTTTAATTGCTTCTTTGGATGTTACTCTGACATAACTAGGGCTGTGGAGTCGGAGTCTGAGTCGGAGTCGGATTCGTTCGGCCACAAAGAACAGCTAGCAATGTGATAATTGGCATTATCTTTGTTTGTGGGATCATTGTTACTGTGCGTTGGTCTGTGAGAGACATTCAAGAATTCTTATCGCGTGAAATTCGACGACCGATTATAGCCGGCTCTGCTTTTTTTGTGTATGACATAAATTATTCTACGCGATAATGTGAAACGCGTTGGTCCGTGTGAAACTTTTTAATGGAGTTTATTCCCATGCATTTGACGGCTTTTTTTGGTAATAGATTTGTGACTTTTGTCATAAACTGCATAATATACTGCTGAGCGAGATATTTATGGTTTTAGTACGGCTGGCTTGTGATCTACACATTGTGTTTAACTCGACGTGTGGTCCTTTTTTCTTCAAATATGAAGTCAAGGAGAGGGAAGTTTGAATAAATAGGGGAGGCGTAAATTCGTTGACATCCAGAAGAGATTCAGAGTGGTTTGAGATGTAAAACAAACCAGTCGCAAGCATCCAGCTTGCTTAATATTAAAATGTAGTTTTTTAGTGTGTGCTTTTGTAAATGGTAAGCCGATCATTACTTCCTTACTTTGTGTTTAATTTTAATTTAATGTGTTTTTGTATAATCTGACAACTCCTCAAAATATTCGGTAGATTTAGAGTTTCATTTCATTGTTTTTATTCTTTTGTTTTAATTGTAAATAAATATTTGTTATTCTTTTATTGAGATTTGAGTTTTACTTTTGAGTAAGTTTCTTTTAGTATTTAAAGTGAGCAAACCAGCTACAATTTAATGGTAGAGATTTTGATTACATTTTTATTGAGTTCAAATAGTGATTATCATGGTAAGTGTGATGAGCTTTGTCTGATAAAATGCTGCATTGGTCCTATTGCAAGAACTTACGTGCTGAGCGTGTTTAGAATGATGAATTTTATAATGGTTGAGGTTGTGGTACTTAGATAAAGTTCTTAAAACTAAAAAGTATGGTTAATTTATAACCAGATTTTACCCAACCGACCAACTATTACAGCAATTCTTTAAATATTGCAAAGTAATGATTTTGCCTTGCAATTTTGAAAAAGAAAAAACAACTTTTTTTATTTTTATTCACCCCAATATCTGAATGTTTGTAAAAGATACAACTTTACTAGTAAAACTTTGGAATTTTAGCTTTAATGTTCGATAACTTTTGTAAACTTTAACAGAAATTGCTTATTTCTTCCGCATATGAATAAGTTTACTAAAAGTATCACATCCCTTTGTATTTAACAAAATTTGCATTTTATTATACCGGGAGAAACAAAATGATGCTAAAAAGACGATAAAAAAGTGATTTGAACTAAAGATTTTAAATGGTTAATGAGATTGTGAAAGAGGACCATTTGAAAGTTGAAATGTAGGAATATCCATGTATGCAAGTCATACGTGTTGCAGCCAGAATTGCAACAATTGATGTCATTGCCACTAACAGAAGTAATAGTTGAGATTGTTTTCAGCATATTTTGCACTTAATTTTGTATTCAGTGGAATGAATTTTATTTTATACTATCAGTGATTGGTCATTACTTTTAGTATTATTATTAAAGTTAGCAAGTCGGTTAAAAGGACAAAGTAGTTCAGAAATGTGTGTTCTCTGATGAGAAAACAATTGTATTTCTAATGATTTCAGAGATATTTAGAAAAAATAAAAAAGAGTCATTTTTTAAATATGGTCATAACTTTGTGGCCCTATCAACAGGTGTTTTTGATATTTACAATTAGTTTATGTCAGTTTAATTTTTTGTCGCCAACAATTTTGCCGAAACAAATAAAATTTTGCCGGAGTCGGAGTCGGACTACAAAAATTATCTGGAGTCGGAGTCGAAACATTTTTTAACGAGTCCACAGCCCTGCTTATAACTATACCAAATTACTAGTATTAAATTAAATAATACATTCAACTGAGAATATAACATTTCTCTAAATCTATAATTAAATTTGAATTTCAAATTTTCTCTTTACAATTACCTAAATAAAACACCCAAATGACAAAAACTTACTTGAATTGCATCGTTAGCCATCGTCACTTTCGTTGTAATCTGATAATTCGCACTGGCCCTAGTAGGCGATTCCTTCAATTGTTGAACAAGTCTGCAAGTTAACATATAAAGTCTACACATAACTCGGGCAAATCAACACGACAGCATACTTAATGAGTCCTCCGTTCTTCGACCTGTGGGAATGCGCCGTAAAAGCTCCAACTGTGATCCAGTCGTAGAAGCCCGCCTTATTCAAAGTGTCGTTGTGGACCCACATTCGTTGCAAGTGTAAATTGACTGGCGCAAACTCCAAGCTGCGGTCGTTCTTCCTAGAACTGGGCTTGAACAGGCGACCTTTGTGTGTGTGGAGAGTCTCTCTGGCTTGCGAGTACAGGCGCAACAGGTGCAGGTGTCTGTCCAGCAGTTCCACTTGCCTGGAATGCCACGGTTCCCTTAGCTCGCCCATTCCCGCTACTTCCTGCAGGAGCTCCTTCTCCTGCTGTATCCATATTCCGCTTTAAATAAAGAAATTAAGCTTATAAAACAATAAAGACAATTTGTTATTAATTTGCTGTAACCCTGCCCACATAACAGCATTATTTTTTTCATGTAGGTGCAGAGCAACTGTATATACTCCATTTTCAGCCAGAGTTGGCATGTGCGTCATCCAACAAGCGGTAAATGTCTATTATACATATCAACAGACCAAATTAGTTTTACCTGTATTTTTTTTAACTTTGTTGAATAGAGTGTAAGAGTGATGGTGGATATTGTCATCAACTTGAGAAACAACACAGGCATCAGATTTCGCAAATTGTACTTTTCTTATCATGTCTTTATAGTTGGTAATTCATAAGTACAGAATCGAGCTGCGAGGTTTCCCAACACAGAAATACCACAATTTTTGAGTTACATAAATGTATAGTCAAACTGAATGTTATTGTAACCAACAGTTACATGCCTGTTATTGTAACCAACAGTTACATGTTGGATGGGTGCATAGCTTAAATATAATCAAACAAAATATAAGATAGAACACAGAAAGCGCTAAAGGAAGACAAGGACATTTTTCAAGAAAGGAGTATGTTAGGACGGCAGGAATAAAAAGGACGACAGCGCTATAAAAAGGAGGACCACACTCTCCAAAGGAAGACGGTCGTAGATTGAGAACCACCGTGTATATAAGTAAAAAGTTGCCCTTTCGGGATTGGACGAGGAAAGTGTTAGGTTTCAATATTCTATAGCATCCGCAAAATTTATTTATAGCCTTGCACCCCTAAAAGCCACTATCTAACGCTCATGTTAGCAGTTTTTCGCATTTTACCGCAAAACGGTCACGAATTCGCAATTTTAGCTAATTATAAAAATTATCCTTATAAAATTCTCGACAATAATGGAATTTATCCTTTTCTTGTATACAGCGGTTCTCAAACTAGGACAGGGTTGCCAACTCTTCAATTTCAAAATACCGGCCGGCACCAGCAACCCAACCCAACCCAACTGAATTTTTGACGATACGGCTGAATCGTTAAATATTTGCCGATTTAATTTTGCTCCTGAGGGAACAAAATTTAGAATTAATGTAACATTTTAAATGGGGCGTATAATATAGCACGACAAATCATCATGGATTCTTAATTTATACACTACCTAATGTGTAGTTCTGAATGGTGTTTAGAATATAAATAAGAATGCCACCATACTGATTATTGAATATACAGTGGTGCGCAAAGTATGAACGATGGAAAAATCTTGGAAACGGTGTCATTTAAAAAAATCACAGACATGTCAATTTTTAATTATCGAATCACATTTTAATATCAAATTTGGTTGCTACCAGTAATTTGTTTTTGACTTAACGTCATAAAAATTCTTTTAATGGCAACCCTAAATTTTTCTTACTGATTATGACACATTTCTTAATTATCTTTATGATAGCATACACATTTTACGACCATACATCAGAAAATGTTCGAGAAAAATACAGTTGATAACTTTTGATAAATGCGAATCTGGGCATGAAAGTCGCATATCCCGTCTGGTTATTGAGCTTGTCGTTGTTTCCTAAGTGTAAGCTCCCGCACACCACTTCAACGTGGAAAAAAAATAACAAAACATAAAATATTAAAAAAATATTTGTGATCAAAATTTCAGGTGAAAGAACTAAATTAAAATTTATTATGAGACCCTTTTGAGGGTTCTATGAAAATCTCTCTTTTTGATATTTTGACCTCACATTCTTCGAAAACGCTATTCCGGAATTTGTATTTAGGGTAAATAATTCTCTTCCAAACGCATTTTCATATTCCATTCAGATAATCCAATGTTTAATTGTCCTTTCCTAGAAAATTTTCTTATGAAAGTAGGAATTAAAAGATCTACCAAAATCAGAAAGAAAATATGGAGTTACCATTACACAAAAATGTCGATAAACTCATAAACAATTGAATGTTGAAAATTGAATTGGAAATAACAATCTGTTTCAGAGATTTTCACACGTTTCCATACTTTATGCGCTTACTGTTTTATTTTACATCTATACTTTAAGGTAATTAACTGTTTTATTTAAACAATTAAATTACAATTTACATAATTAATGTACTGTATAAATAATAATTATAATAAGTATAATAATAATTATTTTATAACTAAAGAAAATAACATTGGGTATTTACCACCATCGCTAGAGTGGTAGCTGAGACCATGTTTTACTCCACGAAATACGGACGCAATTTCGGCAGCTAAAACCATGCCAGCCTCCTCCGAGTTTACTTTTACAAAAAAAAATAGTCATTACGGAAGACATATTTCGCGAATTAATTGCAGTTTTGTGTTTTACACCCTCGCCTCGGCGTGACTTTTATGGCCTTTATTCCGTCATACTTAATAGAAAAGTCGGCCTTGCAGAGTATTTACTATACCATATTAACATTTTCATGTGCATACAACCAGTCCCGATATCTCTCATCTTGTTTCCATTCTTTATTAAATACACAATTGCGGAAACGCTTTCGTTTTGCTGGCGGAGTCGATAAATTTTCATCGTCAGAACTTATGATCACTCGGTGTTATCGGAACCGGCTACTACAGTATTTCGCAAACGACTGACTCGAACACTAGATATAGAATCACTATTAGGTACTATAGGTCGGAGATAGATGATATCGTATATATCCATATAGCTGAGAGAGAAATACTATATTCTCAGCGTGGCGCTACATAGCGGTTCAACCCGACCAGATCCGATGTAGCGGATTTTCAAATGGTTTTACCGGCTTTTCGGGTGGCGCTGCCGGCCGCCGGCCGGAACTCTGAAATACTGGCCAGGCCGGCGCAATACCGGCCAGTTGGCAACCCTAAACTAGGAGCGCCCAATATATAGGAATAAGTTTATGAGTTCTCAAAACAAGGTGGACAGATGTTTTTGTTGAATACAAAAACCGCAAACATGCACGTTAGGACGTTTGGGGGTGGTTTTTAGGGTGCTACGTTCTAGCAAAATTTGCAGGTGCCATATAAATTATAACTCAACACTTTCCGCTTCGGATCCCAAAAGGGCAACTGTATTGGATTCCTTCTTATTGCTAATTTCGCTATAACGAAGTATATTTCCTCAAACTTTAAACCACAAATATTAAAACAATGCGGAGATACATATAAGCAATCAATGTACAACGACTGTTGCTTTTTTTTTTCAAAATATCAGTCCTGCAGTTTTCGGCAGTTTTAAAAATTTTTAAATGAAAATTTCAGGAAACATCCTGGTACATGTACCATCATATCATCATTATTTATCCCCCACACATTTTTTATTTTTGTGCAGCAGCAGTTTAAATTATATTTTATTATTTTTATTGAAATGAACCACTCTGCATAGAGAGGTTCATTTAACGTCAGTATAGAGGTCTCATCCTGAATAACTGTAGATGGGATGACCTGGATGTTGAGAAAAAATAAAATCAGTAATTTTTAAGTTTTTGTAAATTTTAATCCTTGGTTTTAACTGTGTCCTCTATTTAAATATTTGATTAATGTCTTTAAAATGTGACTTGAATGTTGATTGGCACTACTTTTTGATTTAACATTTCGAAATACGAAACAGTTGATAATGTTCAGGCATGGTATAAAAGCAGTGTGAACCAGTGTAATGAATGTGTTCAACTTTTTCGGGTCATATTTGAAGAATTATTTTCAATTACTGTGGACTAGAAGACACAACAAGTATGTATTGTACACATATTTGTGCATATAGGCTGTCTTCTAATTGATACTAATATGCTACAAGACAAGTGTCTAACTAAGCAATATATTTTATAAGCAATGACCTGGCCTTACTTATTTGGACATACAATATAGAAAAAAATTAAACGGCGGTATTGAGATTGTAAAGGTTAATGATTAACATTTTACCTTCTTGTGTGGCCTGGTTCTAAAATGGCGAATATTGCATTTTAAGGGTAGGTACATTCTGGTAATAATAATAGAAGGTTAATTGTTATTTTTTTTTTGGAGATATCGATAATCATATGAGTGAACATCATTAAAAGTTCGGGGATGTTCTAAAATGCAATCGTTGGTTTTCACGAAACGTTGTTTTGTTGGGCGGTTGAAATGAGCAAAAATTACCCGGCCCAATTAAAAAATTCTTGCGGCATTGTATTTGTAATTGATTGACTCGCTATCGCGTAGAATAAACTGGTTTCATTAAAAATTAAATGCTTTGTTCAATTTTTTTGAGGAAAAATGAGTAAAAGAGCCTATCAAATCCACAATTTTCAACATTTTTCAATAATTCTAGTCTACGCGATAGCGAATCAATCTACGAATACAATGCCGCAAAAATCTTTTAAATCAGCCGTTTAGCTAGTTAGTTAGCGAAATCGTGTCAACCGCCCAACAAAACAACGTTCTAGAAAACCGCAATTGAATTTTGGACATCTAACAAAATTCCCGAACTTTAAATGTTGTCCACTCATATTTTTATCGATAGCTCCAAAACTTATCACAATAAATTATACATCATTTGAAAAAGGGGAAATATGAGTGCATTACAAGAAAATAATTACTTAAAAACGTTGAAAGATGTAGGTACGGGAGGAGGCTGAAAAAATTACTCCGAAAATCGAGTTATTAAGCTAATTTAGGCTGTGAACTCGTTAATTCTTCGAATTTCTTTCTGAAGTTTGTACAGTGTAGTCTTTAAATGATGTGCAATCAAAATACGTAATAATAAATGATTAATTTTTGAAAATGTTACACCAGAATGTACCCGTAAACAAATTTCTGCAAAAAATGGAACGTAACGACATCATTATATTACTACTCATATTACTCATATTGGTATATTAAAACAAGTATTTTTAGTATTGGCCTATTTAGAAGAACCTAAAAATTTAAAGAATACTAACCCATATTTTTTTGTCATCGTTGATCGCGTGTTAATGGAAATTAATAAAATAATTATTTAATATGTAGTACACTTACAGCAACTGATAAGGAAATGAGAAGCACAGTTTGCTCTCAGCCATAAGCTCATGGACACAGATATCTCCACCAAGGCCAGAGTGGAAGCGGTAAGTTTGGAGATAACAAGATGTGAACAGAAGTTTCAGTTCTGCCTGATTTGGAAGGCGCATCTTTACGCCCAATCTTGGGGGTAACGACTGAGACCTCCGATGTGACCATACCTGTAAAAGATGGAGGTCATAATTAATAATTATTAATTTAAGCAAAGAAAAACGTCATTTTGTTGATCAAACTGACGCGCACTTTCTCTACATTGTATAGAAAGCAAGTTTAATCGGTTTAATTGAGTTAAATCGTCGAAGATCTACTTTTCTTTAATTACATAATTACATGATAGGCGATATAGCAACAAAGTGGTTCGCGTTGGTAGAAAATGAAATGTTTATTTATGAGTTATCAGGTACGCTCGGCTTATAATAGATTTGCATATTCAATGTACAACAGAAAAATAAGGAAATTACGCCGCAAACAGTAAATCGAAGACTAACTCTTTAAATCCTCAGATTTGGTGCTAGTCGTGACCGAAAAATATATTGTAGATGTCTTTGAAAAATTGATAAAAATTTCTTATTGAACACTGATCGCTTAAAATACGGACTAAAAAAGAAAACAAAAACACATAAATAGAAAAAAGAACAAAATAAACAAACACGAGATGTCAAGCCGAGTAATATGTCAATCAAATGTGTCCCAATAGAGCTCAGGGTAAGTCAACGTTTAAAATCGTTAAAATTACTCTGATTAGGAGCAGCGGGCGCTATGAGCTATAAAAGTAAAACGCTTTTTAAGATGGCAATTAAGTTCATTTTGGAGCGGTAATGAAAAACTTACATTTGCACCCCTGACAAGGGGCGCCTCTCTATTCATTCTTGGGCAAAATGTATAAGAATATGTCAAATATCTCAAAACGACACGAAATGCAGTGGGCATTTTAGACAAAATATAAAAATACTTCTACACAAATTTGTAGAGCATATAGTTTACGAGAAAAGAGGAGCTGGTACTCATGTGTATGCATGAACACAGGGCGGTTCGTGAAGATTTTAATGAAGAGTTTAGTATTTTAGTTAGGATCCAAAAGAAAAATAACATATTGTAATAATACCTAGGCTAAAGCAAGTATTAACGTACAAAAATCTATATTATATACAAAAATATGCCTGTTTTACATAAGTCTTTAACTTTATAATCGTAGGTAAGTTAAAGTAAAAAAAAATATAATTTTTAATAAGAAAAACATTAAATTATGATGAAGTAGTCCTTATTCAAAGGCGCAGATGAATTAAAAGTGTAATACAAACCTCTTTATCCTTTGCAAAATATTTTATTTTATCAAGTACCTACCGGTTTCGATCAAAGATCATCATCAGCTTAAATGGTTAGTTATCAGGAGCCCGTTTAAACAGTTTAATATACAGGGTGAGTTATTAGTATCCCGGCGGTCGATAGCTAGTAAATCGTTTGAGAAAGAAAAAAATATTTTATACAAAAATTGTTTGACCCGCCATTTTCTATAACGTAAAATTATTTTCATTTATACAGGGTGTTGCATTTAGGTGTGACGGAAAGTATGTAAATTTTTTTAAATGGAACGTCCTATATATTTTATATTATAAATACTACTAAATTTGTTTATCCAACCGTGTATGTTGCTAAGTCACAGCGTTAATAGTTCCAGAGATATTCAACTGTTTTTCCAAAATATGCCCGTTGCAGGATCTTTTTAAAAACTATGTAAAAACTACATTTTTGCCGATTTTGCCTTTAAACTATGTGAGACCTTAGTCAAAGCCAGTAGGTAGATGATAGTATCCAACGATATTAGATACACTATACAGGCTGTTCATTGAACTTAGTAAATTTTAATGTTTTTCAAATGGCTTTTTCTCGAGTTTTTTTTTAAATGGAACACCTTGTATAATAAGTGTTGGCTGTAATAACCCTTTATTGCGCTCCAATTTACGTCTAGTATGTCATATACCAAATGTTACTATTTCTTGTGATATTTGCAATTTAACGAAAATGTAATGCAATTGTAAATTTTAATATTGTTGTGAATAAGCTAATTGGTAGTTTGATGTTAAGTCTTCAAGTGGCGATAGAAAAGATAATTTAGAAACGATTTAACCAGCTTGATACTACAAAGTATTACCGTTATCAACATTTTAATATTTTTATATGAAATTTTGTTATTTTGCCGTGTAGCGTAAGGCGACCGAACACGCGATTTAAAAATTTCTAATTACAGCTAAAGTAAACCATAAACCCTGTACTTTTAGGTTATCTATCGTGAAAATTTATTGACTTCTGAGTGTTGAAAATCAGATTTTCTTTGATGTGATTTATGTGCTCACACTCAAAAACCAAATATGCTACAAATACAAACTGATAGGCATCTTTAGATTCAGATTTTCATTCATAGCAAAATAATCTATTAAAAACACTTGCAAATAACCCACTTTCCCGATTCACATTAGCATTATTACTCATAATATCATTCATATTATCCCAATTTTGAATTGTCTCTCCAGAAAAATAACCTATTTTAAACTAATTAACAATGGTAAGTAGATCGTGTTGGTTGTTTTTTGTGCTGAATACAAATCCGTTCTCAAACGTAGCTCATCACGACAGGTTTTAGCGTTTCTGTTTGTTTTTGTGTATGATCGCACATACTATTACAATGAAACGATTCCGCACAATTTTCACAAAGGTGAAGAATTTTTCACGATAGTCCCCCTAAAACTACACTTTCTTTGGTTTAGTTCGGAGCCCAACTGAAGTTACTAGGTCTTCAGATTCGCTCGCTGTACGTTTGTAAAAATTGCAAAATGTACTTATAAAATTGTGTAATACATTGATAACCGTAATACTTTTTCTAGGAATAAAACTAGTTAAATAGGTTCTAAATGCCTTCTTCTATAACGCTTTAAATATTTTACATCATGCTACCCAGCACACTGTATACAAAGCAATATTAAGATACTAAAATGGCATACTACTCTTTAAATTCCAAATATCACAAAAACTATTAAAAATTGATATACAATATAGTGAATATAAAGTACAAAGAACTTAAGGGACATTTCAATTAGCAAATAATATACAGGGTGTTCCATTTAAAAATCTAGTTGTTTAAAAACTAGTGCATGCTACAATCACCCTGTATAGCGCATAAAATGATTTTCATGAACAAATTTTGAAATTTTCATGACATCAACATCTAGCTATGGATTTAGTTATTATGTGACAAAATTTTTAGGACAATATCTGCAGAAATGTAGTATTAACGTAGTTTTTAAGAAAGGCCTGCAATTGCCAATTTTTTGACAAACAATTGAATATCTCAGAAACTATTTACTTTACACAAGTACATCTTACACAGTTGGAAAGACAACTTCCTTAGTATTCATAATATGGCATGGTATATAGGGCGTTCCATTTAAAAAAAATTTCTGACTTTCAGTCACGCCTAAATGCAACGCCCTATATAAAAGTAAATAATTTTACGTAATTACACGTCGATTTATAATTCTCAAAATACACCTTATGATATCAAATTAATTTTTTACCTTCAATTGTTTTTAACAGATTACGTCAACGACATTTTTTTTTAAATGACAATCCTGTATTTTTTTTAATGAAGATCTTTTAATTGTCTTAATGGTAGCATAATATTTTTATGGTCTTACATAAGACATTTTCGAGAAAAGGACAATTGAAGGTTATGAAATAAAAGTGACAAAATCTCCGGAACGTCTCGATCAAATTTAACGACATTTTGGAATTAAGTATTTTGCGACCATGTGAAGTCACTGGTCACTCGTTAATACAACGTTTACAGTTTCTGAGATATAACCTCGAACTTCTGAATTTGAAATATAACACCCTGTATATTTTGACATTTTCTGTTACAGCCTTCCATTGCCTATTCAATGTTACTACGCTTGTTACAGTATTATATCAAAAACATCTAGAAATTAACAAAAACCTTTATTACCTTGGTTTAAAAATTAACACAGAAAAAATTGATAACAAAAAATAAACCGATCAAATTGAAAACAATGTGTTCTTGTCAATAGTTGAAAATCCTCATAAACCAACTAGAGTAGTTGCAGTAGAAATAATGTAATAATGTTTTGTTATCAATTTTTTCTTTGTTAATTTTTAGACCTAAGTAATAAAGGTTTTTGTTAATTTCTATATGTTTTTGATATAATAATGAAGACTGTAACAGAAAATGTCAACATATACAGGCTGTTCTAGTTCAAATTCAAAAGATTGAGGTTATATCTCAGAAACTGTAAACGTTGCATCACATGTTTGCAAAATACTTAAATCCAAAATTTCGTTAAATTCGGCCGAGCCGTTCCGGAGATTCTGTCACTTTTATTTCATGACCTTCAATAGTCTTTTTCTCGAAAATTTTGTTATGTAAAGCCATAAAAATATTATGCTACCATTAAGACAATTAAAAGATCTGTCAAATTCATTAAAAAAATATAGGATTGTCATTTGAAAAAAATGTCGTTGACGTAATCTGTTAAAAACTTTAACTGTTAAAAAAATTGAAGGTAAAAGAATTAATTTGATATCATAAGGTGTATTTTGATAATTACAAATCGACGTATTCGAGGATTATTGAAAATAGCAAACCGTTCTTGAGATTTTGTCATGTTTTCATATTTTACGCGCTCACTGTATGTTAAAAGAATCATTTAGGGTTAAAATATTTAGAAAGGATAAAGAGGTTTTTATTACACTTAATAATTTTTTTAAATTTAATTTAAAAGCATTAAACTCAAATAAATGTGAATAAATGTGTAATTAGGTAATTAAATAAATATCTAATGTTACGTTTTTAAGGCACATGAACCGAATGACAGATTTGATAATGAAACGATTAGTTAAGAATTTAATTGTCTTGTTAACAAAAATATTTTTAAATAGAACGCTACTCTTTCTCGCAAATAAGTGTTTTGGACTGATTTATTTACGCTGTATCCGAAACCGGACCCAAAAGTTTCCTATCACGTAAGTTTTTCGAAAAAGTTTAGTTTAGACTTAATTTTTAATTTGACGTGTTTTACGTATTTCTAGCGGCTCCGCCCGATGCCCCAGAATCTTCCGTCCCAAAGTAAATAAATCTTTTATTTGAAATCCTAAGTTTTTCGAAAGTCATCCTTGAAGCATGGACAGCGTTTGAAGCAACACTTTAGGCAGACAGCACTGTTTGCGTTAGCAAGTGCACGTTTGTTTATTTTGTTCCTCTAGTAACTGCTTTTACACCTTCAGTTAAACGTTTCGGCTCAGAAACAAGAACACTATAGGAAAGAGAGTAAGTAAACAGATCTATCATAAACAGGCGTTGTTTACTTCATTGAAAAAAACAGTGTTTATCGTCTTAAAAAATTATAAACGTTTGATAATATTATGTTGTCGGAGTTTACTTCTTCAATATGCCACCTTAGTTTCATCATGTAGTTCTACTATCACTACGTTATTCCCATTGTCATTAATATTCCGCTCTTAATAATTCATATCGTTCTCATAAGTCGTGTCCCGGGTTTTAAAACGAAAATCTAAGGAGTCAGGATTATAAAAAGCAGCTAATTTTCCGGTATTTTGATCCCGAGACCCATTAGTCTGAATATTACAACAAATATTGGTATTTTTGTAAATTAGTTTACACGTATTAAGTGATGTTCTTTTCTCAATTTTGGCCAGTATTTACAGTAAATAATAAGTGAAATCAGTAATTTCCTTTGTCAGATTCCGCTACATATTTATCAAAACCCAAGAAAATATCAGAAGCAGCCCCCTTATTTAGGTATTTCAATTTAAAATACTAAAAATATACAGTACTTCCAAAGAACTATTATATTATGTATTGTTCAGTTTACGAATGTTGATCTTACATAATTTTTGATTAATTTCAATTTTGAAAAACTCCTCTCACAGCTGGCATTGCTTATGGCAATTGTTAAGAAATATTCGGAGCATAATTATATTATTGGGCAGACTATCTTCCACAGGGCTTTTATGTATAAAACAGTTTGTTTTAAAAGAGTGTTTTAAACATGTTTTAAAACAAATATTTTGTTATAAACTATTGTTTTGAATGTTGTTTTAAACATTTTTTAAACTACCGAAATTTGAACATTTTTTGGCGTTCTTCATGAAATATCCCTATCCCTACTATATACTAAAAGTCTAACACAGTCCGCGCAAGAAGTTTACGAAAATCGGCGAATCGGGGGAAAGGTCTGCTCCTCGGAGAAGCGAAAATCGGCGCCGCAGGCGCCGATTTTCCGCCTAAAATTTGATTCTACAGCGCTTAGGCCTTCGATTTCGTCCATTTTCGGCCCAGTTTTCGTTATTTTTTACCTCGATTCGGGTAAATTTATGGATTATGCTTTAGGAGTGTACAGGTCAGCGCGTCGCCATGGCAACCTATCGAGGTTGCTAGGCAAAGGCCGCGCGCTTCGCGACGCGGTCACTAGACGGCGGCACATCATCATGTCGCTGTTGGGATTACGCTACGAAGCAATAGATGGCGCCCCGTAACCGCTTCGAACGTACGAGCATAATCACGTCGCGCGTGTAAGAGCATCCGGGCTTTTTGTTTACCTCTTAACGCTTCGGCGATCTACCTAGGTCGACCAGCAGGCCTATTAGGCCTGCACATTCTCCTAGTGGTAATACTATATCAGTGGTAGCAAGTAAAATAAGGAATGAAAAGACGCCGATTAAAATGCCTCACAATAAAATAATTGCGTGATTTAGAACGTGTTCAAAACAAGTTTTATTCTCAGTTTAAAACATGTTTTTTGTGTGATTTAAAACATGTTTTTTGTGAAGTGTTTAAAAACATTGTTCGTTCAAAAAACATCATTTTATAAAAAAAACATGTTTGTTTTGTTTAAAATAGAAAACGTTTTTATAACAACCCTGATCTTCCAGCTTTGATTTCACAATAGTATATTATAATCCAAGTTTTATAAGACAAAAATTGGCGCACGAGTTGTTTTGTTGTTTGCCCAAATGGAACGAGTGCGCCAATACGTCTTATAAAACGAGTGTTATATACTATTTTTTCTATTTTGCGACATTAATTTTACATAAATTTGGTCAACATCTTACAATCTAGGGTAGTTTTATATTCAACAGTTGGTAGTTGCGCTAAAATTCACAAATACAATTGACGCGAGCCAATAGCGATTGATATGTCAGCCAAAAGTTACTAAAAGTTTGTGATTTAGTGTTTTAATAACGACACCGAAAGCGGCTTCGTTATGAGTTTATAACGAACGCAAAGTAGAAAATAAGTTTTAATAATTCACTTCAATACAATTTGTCAAAAACTGAATTTAATCTGAAATTTAACCACTGAAGATGATTTAAATAAGTATGTAATAAGGATAGAATTAAAACTTCGTAAATTTAGAAAATGTGATGATTGACATCACAAACGGAAAAAGTTGTAATTCCATCGGACAATGCCTTTTGTCTCAGAACCTTGCTCAAAGATTTTATTACATTTTGATCGTTTTGTTTAGTTTGTGAGGCAAAAGTTGTTTAATCCAAAAAATTTAAATATTTACGAAATTTTATTATAACATAAGAAATTCTTTAATTCTATTCATTTTTTATAAAAAAAAAATCATATTTTATAGTATTATCGCACACTGAGCGGCCATTTATTTGTAGACCACCTAAAATGTTAAAACCAAACATGGCGCCCATATGAAAACCAAAAGTTGGCAATGGTTGCTACAAATTGAAGTATAATATGTATATATAATTAACGTGCATTGCCAGCGCAGTTCTAGGGTGCACTAGTTTTACCAAAAGAAAACGCTATTGTAATGAACAATTCCGTGCTCATTTCAATCGCCCCGAATCGTAGGTGCGACAAAAATATGACATGAAATGGTTCAAATTTTGTTTAGATGAAATTTTGCCGCCCCCTAAAAGTGCCGCCCGGGGCGGGCCACCCCCCGCCCCTGCTACGCTACGCCACTGATCAGAAGTCCACCACTAGAATAAAAATTCGACTGTCACAATCTATAATTTTGTGCATTGATTTAGGATTCTGGGAAAAAAAAACAAAGAGAGTATCATTAAAATAATTGTATCAATAAATATTAAAGCTTTTTTATTATAAAGTAATAAGTACTGTTTCTATTTGCAATTTCAAAGTTATTATCCTATATTACAGTTAATACAACTGATAATGTTCGGAAGCAAGGTCCAACACACTGACGTGAACAGCGCTTATTAAATATAAAAAAAATTAATTAACTTAAAATTACAAATGTCTTCCTACATATATACATAAAAGTCACAGAGAAATTGCGTGGAAAATTAAATTACAATTGAACAAAGTATAATGACGAGCTATAAATCTTAGTAGATACAGCCGGTGCCAATTTAACGCTTAGATTTTAGTTTATTATCCCATGTCTATATCCTACAATCTTGTGTCATTTTCTATCCATTGTAATTACTTATTTGTTTCCTCAAGTCATTAGCTTCAATGAGTACATAAACAATACAGAGTAAATTACTTTAAGAAACAAATTAATTTAGCGCTTCTACAGACTATTACTAATGAAATACAAGAACCGTTTACTCGCTGGCAAGTAAGAATCCCGGTCGTTCAAAACACATTGCAACACTAACCGGCGTTATACACTAATTTT
This sequence comes from Aphodius sticticus, assembly GCA_963966075.1. NCBI lineage: Eukaryota > Metazoa > Arthropoda > Insecta > Coleoptera > Scarabaeidae > Aphodius > Aphodius sticticus. The sequence continues at coordinate 85,417,232 of OZ014506.1, read as the reverse complement.
CATCTTCATGGATGGACTAATTCCATGAATATTTATTTAGGATCTTCTTGCCCAACCACAAAATCACCAGCGATTATTGGAGTAGACGCTAAAAAACTAGCTTCAGATATTCGTGGTACAAATTAAAGCCGATTATATGAAGGAAGACTCAAGGAAGAAAAAACCTAATTATGGTCGACCCGTTAACCCAGTTGAAGCTTTTTTTTAATAGACAACGCAGACGTCTCCTAAAGAAAACGAAAGAATAGAAGGCAACTGTGCCACAACATTAAACACTTATTGATAGAGTTAATGGCATCCTAATACCTCGTGCCCATCGAAATAATAGCGAAGCGGCATAATTATACGCGGGAGAAACAGTTCTTGTCAGTTGTGTTTGAAACTTTCAAATGTGCGGATGTGCACATTGATGATGACGCTGAAGCTCGTGTTAATCCTATTACTTCTGCAAGTAAGAATTTACAACATTTCACATAATAGACAGATCTATTTTTTGTTTTTCTTTTTTGTTAAGACAACCCTAGCGAAGAAGAACAAGCACATTATAAAAGATAAAATAGACGAAACCGTTGAAGAATCTGGAGACTGGTTTTCGGAGCTTTTATACAAAATGTCGGTGGTTATTGGTTTGGAAAAGCAAGCTGCCAGCGATACCAGCGATCCAGGACCTGTTGCAGTGGATAATTCGTGGAAACTAAATAACTTTTTCGATTATATCGTTAAAGTTTTCAACAACGGTTACAAGTACATCACGGAGGCAATGCCGGCGCTTGATTTAAGAAGGGAAAATTCGGATATTGTCGCGATAAATGTGAATTTTGAAAGCATACTTGCTGAACTACTATTGAACTTGCCGCCTGATATCTTTAGTGAGGACCCGCCGAGATAGTATTTTAATTATTGTTTTTAGTGTTATGTATATATTGGTATGTGATTAAATTATATATTCTTAAGCAAAGATTTTGTTTAATTTATTTGGTTTCAATTGATAAGTGAACGGAGCATGTTGTATTATACAAAAATGGGGTAAGTACATTTTAATAATATATTTATCGAACATTGTGCTATGCAGGTTAATTCCGTATTTGATATGCTTTCGGTCGTGAAACAAAATGGGAAAGCGCTGTATTTTTATGCCAGAGGCTTTCGATGTGCGTGCTAAATGAATAGGCAGGTAGGTAATGAAAAAATAACATGTTGTTATATTAAAAATTTATCTGAAAACAATAAAGATCAAAGTATCACGCAGAAATCTCTCATCAAATCATGTAAACTGTTACACATTTTGGTTGTTTTGCATATGTTGGTCATTTTAGTAATATACCGGGTGACCCACGCCATAGGTACTCCCGTTTATTTTTTTTTTATAAAGCTGGACGAATGATATTTGGGAAAGTGTGAATAGACAAAAAATGCCATTATTTGGGATACTCTTGAGGTTAATGTGACTTCCGGTTTTTCCGGAAATGACGTCATCATTGAAATTTTAAATGGCACCCTATATTCTTTGTGTGATATTTTCAATCAGGATGACATTCTAAATACAAAAACATATCGATCGTCAATTTTTATCACCAAGACAACGCAAAAATAACTTTTTTGTGTATTAATCTAGGTGGCTATAAATTGGTGCAAATAGTCGAAAATTGTCAAATAAACACTAACTAAATCGATTTTGGCCGACATTGCATTACTGGCGCCCTCTAGCGTGATATAATTGGTTTTTGGTCAGTGAGTCATTTTTTTTTACGGGTACCCAATGGCGACACCCGTATTATACGATAGGAAACATCTTTCCGATTACAATAATACCAAATGCTTGATATTTTGTTGAAATCGTAGCGTACAAATTTTGTTAGAAGCAAGGAAATCGAAAAAAATATTGATCTAATAATCAAAGTCAGCGTACAAGTCAAAGTCACTCAATGGACTACTCGAAAGAACTACCCTTAAACGTCAGTTTCATGCTACGATTATCAGCAAAACATCAAGCAGTTGGTATTGTGTCGGAAAAATGTAGAGTAGTCCATTGAGTGACGTTGACTTTGATCATTAGGTCAATATTTTTTTTTCGATTTCATTGCTTCTAACAACATTTGTACACTACGAATTTCAACAAAATATCAAGTATTTGGTATCATTGTAATCGGAAAGATGTTGTCTATCGAATAATCAGGGTGTGGTCATTGGGTACCCGTGAAAAAAATGACTCACTGGCCAAAAACCAATTAAATCACGCAAGAGGGCGCCAGTAATGCAATGTCGGCCAAAGTAGACTTAGTTAGTGTTTATTTGACAATTTTCGACTATTTTCACCAATTTATAGCCACCTAGATTAATACACAAAAAAGTTATTTTTGCGTTACCTTAGTGATAAAAATTGACGATCCATGTTTTTGTGTTCAGAATTTCATCCTGATAGAAAATATCACACAAAGAATATAGGGTGCCATTTAAAATTTCAATGATGACGTCATTTCCCGAAAAACCGGAAGTCATATTAGCCTCAAGCCTATTCCAAAGAATGGCATTTTTTGTCTATTAACACTTTCCCAAATTTCAATCGTCCAGCTTCATAAAAAAAAAATAAACGGGAGTACCTATGCCGTAGGTCAACCGGTATGCATACTTTTTAAAAATGTTCCCTATAGATATTAGAATTTGTGGGTAAATATATTATAAAAATAAAATTTGTTGGTTGTGATACGTAAAGGTACGATACAATATTACTTGACCTACATTGTCGCGCGTTCCTTGAACTATTAATAAAATCCTTGAAATATTTATCAGTGAATGTCAAAAATGTTAGTTAACTGGTTTTAGAGGATATTATCCGTGTTTTAGAGAATATTTTCATTCCTTAAGGCCATATTATATGTGCGCAGTTTTAGCGTAGATTTTTTGGTTGCTTTAGTTTTTATGCAGTCAGCAATATTGGACTATCTATTGGACGCACAACTAACATAATTTTGCTAATAATAAGTATAACGTAAATGTGAGGTTGGATTGATGATCAATTAGCAGACAATATATACACTATACAGGGTCTCTCACGACGAGCTGCCATTAGAAGTATATGGAGAACCAAAAGAAATGAGAGATTGAAAATTTGTGGACTTATATTGTTGGACACGATCGTCTCAACTAAAATATTTTGAGTTTTCTGTTACTTCCGGTTACACCGGAAATGATGTCAACTTTCATATTTCAAATATATTTTATCGCATTTTTGAAATTTTCATTAAATTTTAGATCAATTATATGTTACATTCCCTATTGGCACTGTGCGCAGTACGGAGTGGGGGATTGAGGAACGCTTTATGCGCCCATGGCGGAATATGTATCCGCCAGAAGTTTTCTCGGTCACCGCTGCACGCAAAAGCGCTGTAGTCGACTTTATTTATTATTTCTGTCAGCTGATAGCGTTGTGCACAGACTAGCATTGTGTATACAAATATACAAATATGTTTAACTCGTGCTGTGTGGTGAATTGTCAAAATACTGGCAGTAACAGCAATTGCAGATTTTACAGATTTTCAACAGTGAGTTGGAAATTGAATCAGCGGAAGAAATGTACAACGAAAGAAAACGCCGCTTTATTCACTACCAACCACTACAAATAAATTACTTGCTTCTACCAATTAACCTCATTTACGTACGGCAACAGCTTTCTTGTTTATGTTTACTTAGTAGACGCGCTACAGGTAACTACCACGTGGGTGATTACTAGGAAGGAAACTGCATAGAACAGCGCCACCTCGTGGCGATCTTAGTCTCGTCCGGCGGCAATAGAGATGGGCATATCGTACGCGCACGGCGCCAATACCTAACATGTGTCATTTTTGAGATATTCGTTTTTTTCCACCACCAATAATATGTTAAAAAGAATTGAAGCATGTTTAGCGGAAGCTGCAACGTTTTTGAACAGCTACTAAAATAGAATTAAGCAATTTTTTTTAATTTACTTTACGATTTGGTTATATTTTTAAACTTGTTTTATTGTAGGCTTATAATTTTATAAATACTAAATTAATTATAATGAAAAATGACCTAAAAAAACTCTTAAGAGGCTGGTTCAACCTAACTTCAGGTCTGTTCTGCTCAGCTCTGGTGGTCCCCTATTGGTCCAATTATTCAAACAGTTCAATGCTCCTGTGGGTTAATTATTGAATAATGATAGCATCTTATAAGATTACAACAATCTGAATTAACTATTCTAGTGCGCCAAATCTCCATATTTATTATACCCATGCCCAATTTTAAACAATTGCTGCTCAAAGATAGTCGTATAATTGGAGGACGGGTGATATCCTGATTTCAGGAATAACATTTCAATTATGTATTTTTGCGACGCGCCGCAGTAGTTCCACTTTATATCAATGTACAATTTGAAAAAAATTCAATAAATGAAAAGAAATAAAGCCACACCTTTGACGAATCGGCGTCGTATTTTCCCAATTTTTCCATCCATGTTCGAGTCTGAACAGTGTGTCCATCTACGATGTTCTCGAGAACTAGTCGTCATTAGACGAAGATAATAGTAATGAGTCTATCTCTATCTACCATATACCACAAAAAAAAAGGGTGTTACTCGCTAAAATTCACATTTATATTTACTGGGACAGATTTCGAGAGTTCTAACCTACAAATCCGATATAATCTGAAAATGTAGAAAACTTGGGGACACTGCACAAAGAAGTATTCTAATCGAAATTAGGAGATTACATAAAAATTCTATTATTATATCAGACATCAATCAGGTTTGTGCCTAAAGAAGTATACTATTATTTTTTAAAATTTCCTTTTCAATTGTTAGGTTAGTTAGCAGAATATACTTATAAACAGTGCTGTTTTATCCATTCTACTACCAGAGAATTCAAGCTCCAAGTATGGTATGATGCAGATAGCTCATTACGGGTTTTGTAATTGGATTCAAATCACATTACGAGGAATCAAAATCCTTACGTACTATTTTGTTGTTCGAAGAGGATTTCTAGACAACAGATGTGATTACTAATTTTTATAATTTCCATGAACTGACAATAAAATTATCGAAGTATGCTGAAGATTACCAAATACCGAATATTACTGGAAGACGTCTATAACATTATTATATGAGAAATGTATAATGGCACATAGTCGACTTGTCAACCACTGATTCCAGATGTTTTTCTTCTCAAGTGCAAAGTGTATGGAGAATTACGTTTAATACAACAAACCACAGATAGTATTGCAATTAGCAAGAACAGGACAAGCATTACGACCCGTATGCGTATGGTCTGATTATAGCGAGGATTAACATTTTTGTGATTTTGATATAATATAATATTAATAAAGCTATAATTATAAAGCTTATGTTGTCTAATTGTCTTTTATAAATAATATATAAATTACAAATTGGTAAATAAAGAATAACTTATTAACTGTTTTGTTTTTCTTATACGTCATCAGATCCCTGTGCTGTGGATGTACATACGTATGTAATATCGACCCATGCAACAAAGACTAGAGTAACTACATTTAGTTTGTTAGTTACGATAGTCTTCGTTGCATGGGTCGTATGTATTTGTTTTTCAGTACCTAGGCATAAGTGTATTATCGGCTGAGAAATGAGTGCATAATCTATTGTACCAAGAGTAAGTAATCTGTGACCAAAGTTATTGGTACGGGGTTTGTTTTTTAGGAGGTATAAATGTATATGGGCGCATAATCTCAATACACTTTCAAATATTCCACATATTCATAGTACCTACGTGTGGTTTTGCATATGTCACTTCATAAACCGTAGACATGTTGAAGTTATTTATCATATAAATATATGATAAATATCTCACATTCTCCACATAGGTTATGTCACGGTTATGTCCACGTTATGTCAACAATTTATCACAGTAATTTTTAGAGCTACCATGTTATGTTCGTAACCGTTGTAAAATCACTAGACAGCCTGCTTACGTGTGCAAAAATAAATTGAAACAGCGTTAAAGACGTTAGATCATATAATGTTGACCGCACGTCGGCAAAGTCTATCTTGTTCCAAAGTAGCTTTAGCGAAAACGTCGACATCCCCACGCAAAGACCAATTCTCGACTGATTTTTCTAAACTTATCAAAAACAGCCAAGCCTCTGTCGATCAGCTGTTGGACAACGCTCTTAAGAAGGTTGATTTTGAGGGGACGCAAAATAATTTTGTGTGAACATTTTTAAACCTTAGGAATATGATATTATTATAGCTAGGAGTACACGATAAAAAGGGAAAAAATACCTTAACGTACCAATTGAGGAGTTTTCTGCAAGAACGATGCAGTTCCAATTTTTTGGAAAATTGAGGTTTTGCACTAATCATGATGTATGTAATCATACATAGCGTAATAAATCTGACAGATCTGTCAGATAGCCATTGAGGTCTTTGTTGGTAGGTGAAAATACCGGAAAATACCAGCCCTGTCGCAACATTCTGTCACTTGAAATGGCACAGTATCCACGCAGTTTTTCACAAAAGAGACATACATCAACGTTTTATTTTTTCAAACTTATTTCATGTTAGTTCAGTACCATTTTTGAAGTTGACTGATTTTTGAAACTGACATCAATATCAAGTAATTTAAAGACATTCGAATACAATAAAAATTACTCACCTGACTGTTGGTATGAGATGGCACCCGGCACGGAGTATGCTCAGTACTGCTACCCCGATCCTCAGCTTCCAAAGACCACGCGCTCAGCGTCAGGAATCCAACCGTAGTTTGCGCACGCGACAACAATGGAATCCTTAACCTGGACGAATCCTGTATGGCACTAAGTAACACGCACGCCGTTCCCAGAGGAATCGCAGTGTGAGACACCCTCTCCCTCACGTCAAACACAGTGAACTTTATTCGAGAGTCGCCGGTCAATCCGTCACTCCCCCGGAAACTTACCGTACTCAGAAAACCCGGATTACTACTCCTCTGGAAAGAATCTCAATAGAATTGAAAAGGTTCTTTAAATTGAAGCAAAAAGTTACCTCTACAATTTCGGTGCGCGCGTACTGGACCCATACTTTGGAAGATGGCATGTAAACGTCGATGACTAACGTAGGATTTGGAGGTCTTCCGTGGCCGTCACACAGCAAATTATCACAAGCCAGCGACACCTCACACAATGGCAACTCGGACATATCTGAAAATTGAGGGAATATGTTTGGTGTACTTACGAATATGGTTCAATACTTCTGATTGTTAGGTACATGATGATTTTTTTTGTTTTGTTTTGTATTTTATATATTTTTTTGTATTTTCTATAAATTTGTGGTTCACATTTAATGAATATGACAGTGACAAATACATGACTTATCTGCATAGTAACCATTGTGCTAAAACGCTAAAAACCCCTAAAATCACCAACAAAATATTTTAAATATTCGGGTTCCTGTTTCAGCAGACATTTTTTCCAAGAATGAGAAAGTTTCTGGCACTTAAGGGGCAAATTTATAGTTTTCATTAGGGACCAGAATGAATATATCTGCCAAGTATTAACTTAGTCCGATCTTTTGCAAGCTCAAACCACTTGACTGGACTAAATACAAATCAGTGTATTAGAAAATACTAAATAGTACATTTTACGAAAAATGAACATATGAGTAATATTTGCTATCTGTGTATACGCTTGATACAGAAAGTACCACAAAACCTCCCATTTGAATGCCCCCATTAAATATTTATACCTCATGTACTCCTTTTTGTAGTATACTTCTTGTACTGAACAGATGTTGCATAAAATCCTTATGCATAGGTGTTATAGTATGTAATGCATGTATAAATGCACTGACATAATAACGACACACTTACGTATACATTAAATTGGTGATGTAATAATAATAAGAAGATGTTGGATGCATCTTTCAGCCAACCTAGATCTAGAGTGAATATAAACTTATTAACAATCAGCTTCATCTGACATATGGTCACCTAATGAAAGGAATGCGGAATTATACAGAGTGATTTATAATTTGAAGCAAAAATTTAAATAGTAGATCTAAAATTAAATTATACGTAAAAAATGCAAAATAACTTTGTTCTTTGACTGCGGGTAAATTAATTAAATCTATAGCCAACAATCAGTGAGATATATTATTTGAATTAGACGAAAAAATTACCTCCCAAAAATGTCAAAATTCAATATGACGCACATAAGGAAAACAAAAATGTCTAAAATTTAAAAGAAATGCACAAAAAAGGTATATTCTACTTTTTCTTAAATACAATGGTTCTTAAACTACAAGCGCCCCAATATAGGGGTTTGCAGTTAAAAAAAACACACTATCAACATTTTCTTTTGTTAATAATTATATACAGTGTGTCCCACTTAAGAGTGTAACACCTTCATCTCTTTTTTATTTTTAGTCCAATTTTAGTAATTTTTTCTTTCAAAAATAGAACAAGATTGCTCTATTTACTGCCAAAAACCCAATTGCCTTCTTTAAATGACAAGCACCTTGTGATGGCCAACTAAATGGCAAAAATCAAGAAATCACTTTAGGGATTTTTTTAACGAAAAATTTTACTAGTAATATTTGTTTAGAATTGCCCAAAACCCCTAAATCCAAAATTTCATGAAAATTAAAAAATATTAAAATTTTCTTAAAAAATTCCGTGAATATTATTTGCATAAGCAGCTGCGCTTAAAAAAGTGTGCTGTGGAAATTTTGTTTGAAATAAAACCTGAACTGTCAAAGAAAAGTTTTAAAATTTTATTTATTACATTTTTATTGAATAATAAAGGCTAGTATGCAAAAAGTATCCTACAAACATGGCAACGTCTTATCTTAATTAAATACGACAAAGCACTTTGACAGTTCAGGTTTTACTTCAAACAAAATTTCCACAACACATTTTTCTAAGCGCAGCTGCCTATGCAAATAATATTTACGGATTTAGAATTATTGTTGAAGAAAATTTCAATATTTTTTAATTTTCATGAAATTTTGCATCTAGGGTTCTTGGGAAATTCTGAAAAATTATTACTAGTAAAATTGTTCAATACAAAAATTCCTAAAGTGATTTCTTGATTTTTACCATTTATTTTGCCATCACAAGGTGCTTTGCATTTAAAGAAGGCAATTGGGTTTTTGGCATAAATACAGCAAAATGAGTTCTATTTTAGAAAGAAAAAATTACGAAAATTGGACTAAAAATAAAAAAGATCTGAAGGTGTTACACGCTTAAGTGGGACACATTAAAAAAATAAATATTTAAAATATTTAAATTCATTTCCGTCGTACCGGAGCTAAAATTACGAAATCGTGACCGTTTTGCGGTAAAAGGCAGAAAACGCACGTTAGGTGATGGTACCCCAATATAGGAGTACTTTATGAGTTCAAAAGTTGGAGAGAGTTGGACAGATGTTGAATATTTAATACAAAACTAAAATTATTGACGGAATTAAATACATATAAATATAAAATTATTAACAAAACAACATGTTGATATTGGAATACTCCTGTATAATCAAGCCTGGAAAGGAAATAGCAGCTGTTGGCATAATATTAGTTTAAAGCTCCCGTCTCCGACCCCAAAAACGCCAAAATAACTCACGCCATAATTATTGCGCCAATCGTAAAATGCTCGCTACCATTCGATTCTGCGGACTACAAATATATATATATATATATATATATATATATATATATAACTTTGAAATAGTTAATACAAGATGGCGGTAATTTTTTAAGTTAAAAAACTACAGCCACGCCTGGGATTCGAACCCAGATGTACGCCATCTTGTATTAACTATTTCAAATTTTCATATCAATATATGCAGGTTTCTGCAAGAATTAACATCCATTATATATATATATATATATATATATATATATATATATATATATATATATATATATATATATATACTTTCCGATGGCAGTTGCGTCGGATTATTGTCTACTGCAATACATTATAAAAATATAATTAAATGTATATTATTATTAATATGTATGTATTATTATTAAATGGACTATAAGAGCACAAGTTATTTTTTTCTGAACTTCTCTAGAATAGCATTCTGGAGTATTGTAAGCGTGATTGTACTGAGTTGGCAAACATGTTTAATAGCAACAATTGTGAAAGTACTATTTCACCGACTAGAAAACTCAAAATCACTTCAGTATGCACTGCAGTCTGAATATTTGTACAAATCGAAAGCAATACATTTATCTTTTAGGTTAAATAAAATAAATACGAAACAAAAACTTTACTTTTTTATATTGAAGCTTTGGAGAAAAGCGCGCTATTTGAATGAAGACGGGAGACTTAATAATACGGAAATAATAAAAATATTATATTATTGCTTATTATATAGAGTGTGGTTCTTAAACTGTAAACCACTATATTGGGGCGCTTGCAGTTTAAGAGCCACTGTATTTAAGAAAAGGTTGACAATGAATTCCTTTTGTGCAGAATTTTATGATCATTATTTTCTACAAAAGCTAGAATCGCTTTAAAATTAAAACAAGAATAATGCAGTCTTCTTTTTTATTTAAGTGCTTTAACTCCACCAAGGACTGGCAAAAGCTGTAAACTATACCACCCACGTAATAAAAAGAAAACAGCACCTATACAATAAATTTATGCAAAAAAGTTCGAACTGATTATTCAAGTTACTTTTCGCAAACAATATTAACACTACTACTATACTAGTACTAGCTCATCTTGAGATGACGTACTTGTATCCACCAAGTTCAATATATGAGGAAATTGAACAAAAATGTCACCGGTACTGCGCTAAGTGACATTTGTTTTTGTAGGTTAGGATTAGCCGACCTTACGCGGTAAGTAGGGACAATCTTGACTTGTACTTTATCTCACGATAAAGGCGCCTTTTTTATCTTTATGATTGGATTATGGATTGATTATTAATAAGCAATCTCATTAACAGAGATTTTTTGGTGCGAGAATGCCGTGACCTTAGAATTAGAATAGTATTTATAAAAGTTTTCCACTTCCAAGTTCAACTGTACGTATATTTTCATTTCCTTAGGTAACTTATTCCTTTGTTCCCGTACATGTTTTGTACATCTTAGTAATTTCTTGTTTGCACATATAATATGGCGTAGGTTGAAAATTCTCTTGATAATTTTGTAGATGTGTCACTTTTCTATGAACTACCTAGTTGCTGTAGTTGGCATTTGGTGTTTTCGTCTATAAAACCACAGACTAGTGATAGCACACAAAACATAACTAATAACGATAATACTTAATATAATAACACTTTGTGGCTCTACAAACCACAGGTCTGCTGAAGGAAAAAAAATATACCGGCGAATTTTGATTTGTTTTACAGGACACCAAAACAAACAGTATTTTTTTCTGGATTATGTTTTAATGGTAAATAAGCAATGTCGTCTAGTGGCCAAACAGTATTTTGCAGGCTAAAATGGGATTATAAAAAGTTGTTTGTTATAGTGTTGTAGAACTATGTCCTGTAAAGATTTAGTCTAATATCTTTACAATTTATTGTTATTTTTTTCTTCGTTTACGAGTTTATGATAATAATGAAAAATCTTTAGTTTGTAAGATCGTATAAGTCTAATAGCACCGACGCAAATACCAACCTATAACATGGCCTCTCTGTAATCTCCATATTGACAAATCAACCAGCGGTTTGTGGTTCCTTCTTCGCTCTATGCATTGCCTCAGAGCGTGCATTTCTGCTCTTATTCCTTCATAGCTGGCTGCTCGAATGGCGTCCATCCAACTAGACCGTTCGTTGTCAGATGTCGCTCCCAAAGCTTGGCATAAGCCCCCATCAAACACTACAATATGAATACATAATAAATGAAATTAATTTATAAAGTTAGGTTAGTTTTTAATGTTTTACCTAGATAGAATGGATAGTGCCCGTCCGCCATGATCAGGGTGGAAGCTGAAGGTGGATCCATCCGCACTTGACATTGCTCCAAAACAATTACTCCCACCGGTTCAGACCACGGCTCTTTACTTTTGAAATAGAACAGTAGGTTTCCGCGTAGTCGACACCATCTTTCTAAATTAACTGTTAAGAACAAGCGAGTTAGCACCAAGCGATAGTGTACTTAAAGAACTTAAGTACAAAATTCCACCACCAATACTATAAATTTTGTATTCACAATATGTACAGAAAATATACATTTCACAAAAAATAATTCCTAATTTTACAGAAGTATTTTGTCGGGTACTCTATAAGGCTATGGTGTACATTGGTCTGTATCACTCATACCTTAAATCGCTTTTTATAGCCTTAAATAGCGTTTTCAAATGAGATTTTTACCACCGCAAGTTTGAAGAATGTGAATGTTAACATCAACGCCAGGAGTGATAGTACACACACATGAACATATGACTTGTGGTTGCCAGAATAAAGCGATACATTAGCAATGAATCTAAATAAGGTTTTACAATTCTTTCTAGCTGGACTATTGAGCAAGAAAAACACATTATCATGATTTTTATCTATTATCTAAAATATTTTTAGCATCTATTGAAGCCCTACTAGTAAAAAATGTATCATTTGTTAGTAGGTGTCTGCGTTAGAATGAAATACCAATGTTGGCATAATAAGGTGTCTGATTATCCTTAACTTATTATTATGGTTTTTATTTTAAATCCTTTGTGTTTGTCCCATTGGTTGAGGCGGACCTTTCAATACCTTTCAATCTACCTTCGTAACGACATGAAAAGTGTTCGACTGGTTACCGGCACCAACGACACGGAGGACAAAGATCTCCGACTATCGCACAATGGTCCCAAATGCACATTTAACGCGAATTAATTCAAATTTCTGAAGTCTGCAAAAGCAAAAAAGAATCATACAGGTTTGCAGTTAAATATCTGAACTATAATAAAACGAGAAAATTATCTGGAAAAAGTTGGTAGTTTTGGAATATGACAGCACCAAACTTAGAAAACTGCGCGCCGCTCATTTTATAGTAAAATAATGGGTCATATTCACTTGTGATTTTTTTAAAAACATATTATTGTTGATTTATTTCTACTATCCATTAGTAATTGGATTAGACTATGTACTATCTGCGCCAAAAAAAAGTCGTACAGCTAAGTTTCACATCATGTAAGTCTGGCTTGCCAACTTGACAGCTGGTGCATGTTTCATCCAAGAATGATAGAATACAAGATTACGCATTGCGCAGGTTGTCATTCAATTTTGAGCGAGTTTGACAATCAGCTGATTGCTGTGACGTCACACTAGACCAAACATTGATAACACCTTGACTACATACGAATCATAACAAAATACAAATTACTTTGACAACACGTTGACACATAACCAAATACATTTCCACTTTGAAAAAAAGAACTAAAAATATCGAAAATGAAATGTGCGGTGGCGGGTTGCTCAAAGAGAAATGAAAACAAAGCATAAAAATGCAATTTATTTCATTTCCGTCCGAAGCCGCCGTTTTAAACAAATGGATAAGTTTCTGCCGGCGAAGAAATAATTTCAATTACAAGATCAGCGTCATTTGCATGGAGCATTTTACAAGTGTGGCCAAATGGTAAATTAGATCGCTAGTAAAGATTAACAATCATTTTATCCGCACTTGACCTATAAATCATCATCCTGCTGACGATGACATTATTACAATTTAGTTCCCCAATTGCTTGCACCGATTTTTTTTATATACTTAACCTAACTAAACACTGTTTAATATTTCACATCATGTTAACATCTCCGTCATATGTTCGTTGACAAAATATATGCCACTTTGACACTTAGTTGACAGCAATTCTGGTGTGACGTAGTTGCGCAGAACGAACCGATTTTAGTACGCCGATGGGCGTAATCTCTGTTTCAATCATTCTTGTGTTTCATCCCTATGACTAATGTCAGAATGACAGCGTATAGGTTATAAAAGAACCATTTACAAAGCTACAAGGTGTACGACTTTTTTTTGGCGTGCATAGTACATTCGGGCTACAACAAAAAAACGGTTAGTTCCTATTATATATTATAAGTTACATCTCGTAATATACACCAAGTTTTTTTTTATGAAAACCGTAAAAAATGAAGGTTTTAAAAAATTGCAGGCGAGTGCATGCTTTAAAAAGTACATTAGTTCGTAATCCTAATATTGTTTCACGATTAAAAAAAAATTAGTTCCCAGATAGACCAAACCCCCAAAAACCCAATTTGCATAAAACCCTGTTAAGCATATTTTTCGAGGTAGCAACCTCTCTTGCATCTGTTTTTTCAGTAATTCGTAATTATTATTATTATTTCGTAAATTATGGAGTTACTGATTCAAATGTTACCAGTAAAACCCGTTACCAGGCCAAACTAGTTCGGCCGAAGAGCGGTAAGCACAACTAGTTTATGCTAAGCCAAACTAGTCCTGGTATGTAAAGGCATACTTCAGGTCAAACTGGTATGGCTTAGGCCAAACTGATTTTAATTAACGGTTTTGAAGTGTACCATAATGTTTACTCGCGTTTTCTGTAGAGCGTGTTTCCTAAAGGTCGTGTTTTTTGAAGCTCGTGTTTTATGACGCGCGTGCCTTTTGACTCGCGAGTTATCTGAAGCGCGTGCTTTCTGACGCGCCTGTGTTTCTGAAGTATAATGACGCACGTGTTTTTACGCGCGTTTTCTATGTCGCGCGTTTTCTGTGTCGCGCGTTTTCTGACAAGCGTGTTCCATAAAACGTTTGCTTTCCGACGCTCGTGTTTTTTTCGCGCGTTTATTGACGGGCGTGTTTTGTAAGCGCGTTTTTGGACGCGCGTGTTTTTTTTTAAGCGCGCTTTCTGTTGCGGGGTTTTTTATCTTTGTCAAGAAAACACGCGCTTCAGAAAACTCGCGCGATATAAGACTCCATTCAAAAACACGCGCATCAGAAAACAGAAACAGAATATAGCAAAAAGAAAAAAGTGGACGCGGATTCGACTAATTTACTCAAAGCGCCAGATATTCAATTAAATAAAAGAGTGTGATGATATTTTGAAGCATTCTTAACCAAATTTTAAAAAGGTATTATATTTAAATTTAATTTTGGACAGGTGGCAACCATATAATATGATCCGATGAAAACCTTCGCAAACAGCTTTCGTTTGATACCGATTTTGTTATATCATTATTTAATACTTTGACGGTAATTGAAACTTTTTGTACTACCGGGACCATATTTTGGGTTATATCTCCGGAAGTGGTTGAGATATCAAAATTAAGTACAGCCACAAGTAATTCACTCATAAAAAGGCATACTGTGTCCAAATTTGAGAACAATCGGTCAAGTATTTTCCAAATTATGAATTTATTCGTGTTAAATGTGCAATTGGGACCACCGTGTATCGCCTGGTTTCTTTACGTGACGTATGGAACTTCAACCTAACGCAGGAAGAAACAAACCCAAAGAAAATGTCATCATGAGAGAAGACAATTTTGCTTTGCAAGCTTGCTAATAATTTCGTTCTCATCGTCTAGTGCAGTGGTGCCCAAACTTTTGTTCACCGCCCCCTGAAGAAATTTAGTGTTAGCGCCTCCTCGTGAAATTAGCTTATCCTTTTGATACACAGGAAAGATCTAAATATAACACTTAAATATTAATAATGTTTTAATATTGAAAATAATCCTAGTGAGGATGTGCCTGGTGTGTCGACATTGGGCGCTAGATTTGTCAGCAACATCCTTAGATCTCCTCTATCAGTTATTGTATGTGGTTTAGCTTTTTCGTCAAAAGATATGTGATTGCACTAAATAGTCGTTCAACTAAATATAATGACGCAAATGTTATTAAAATATTTTTGACCATTGACCACAATTCGGGATAAAGTTCGGGCATCTGCTTTTGCAACCAGTATAATCGACTTTGTCTTTATCAAATTCAGCTCGTCTTCTTGCAGTTATATATAATTTATTTCATTAAACTTGTTAAATATGTCTGTCAAATAAGCAATGTCTGCTTTGTATTTTCTTAAGTTGTCTCGTAGTGAATATTCTTTGTTTTGAAAAACTCTAGAACTTCATCAAAGAGTTAGTCAAATCGACCCCCTGGCTTACTAAACGCCCCCTTTGGGAACCACTGGTCTAGTTTTTGTAGTTGACATACCTGGTCTACGGTTTGGACTGGAGAATACTGTAATTTTATTTATTTGGTGCATTGTGTTGCGATTTTGTTTTAACGCATTGTTTTATGAACCTATACAGTCATTTTGCTAACATGAACTAACAAAGTCATGTGGGTATTGTGCCTCAACAGTACGTAATACTTTTATGATTTAGTTATTAGTCATTTTACAGGAGGGTCTCAGGGATGGCATAAAATTGAGGATAGCTTTGAAACGTATGTTAGGAACTTCACGATACAGTTATCTGTATACAGTTATCGGACAAAATAATGTCTGTCGGGTAAATGTGCTTCTGCTTGGCGTCTAGAAATGTAGTCATGGATTTTCCGACGTTTGGTTTTCCATATAGTTATTTACTTGTTTTATTTCTTTTTTTAGTAAGAGAGTTCCATTTTTAATTGTCACAGTTGTTTGTGTACTCAGAGAAATATTCTAGTTTTGATTAAGCATGCTCATACGTAACCCAATACCGACCTTCATGTAATGCGGATGTGTGCATGAGAGATTGCCTTATATATTTTCATAAATTTAAACAAAATAAACCATAATGAAGTTCACCACTTCGAAGATCGAACTATTTTTAGTAATAACTCATTTCAGTTCTTGTTATTTCAAAAATTTAATTAAGTTCCTTATCTGGCGTTTACAATTTTCGAAGAGTAGATACATTATAAATGAATGGGTTAAAGTGACAAGGGATGTAACTGTGTTACAAAAGGTTTTGCAAGACTTGCGCTCTGTGACTTTAAGATGAATTTGCTTTCGAAGATCATACCTATCCTATTTATGCAGTAAAAGAAGCAACTCGGCTACCAACATAGAAGTAACCTTCAGCGTTTGGAAAATATGCAATGGTATACCAATGGCCGACAATTACAGATGGCGATGATTTCACCGATAAATTCAAAATGAACTATGAAGGCCAATTCCAATAAATGGTGCAGTGAAAATTCGAGATGCAGCCAATTGGCGTGAAATCCATGCTTTTCGTTTCTCGGTCAGGTTTTCGTTGCTCGGTTGTCAGATAGTTGCTGTCCACTGGCCATTTCGGGTCTATTATTCTAATTGAATCGGCGAGTTCGAAAACAGTACAAGTCCAAAATTGGCCATTTTGAACTGAAATAGCCAACATGTTCACTATGATTTAGTCTATCGAATAGACATAGAGGATGCTTGGGCGAAATAAACAAGTCAATAAACAAGAAATAAACAATAAACAAGTGCTTTTTTGCTGTCTCATGCAACGCGTTTCTACTCAGTTTCTAGTGATATATCAGTCGTAAACATTCGCCAACTTCGTAATTTGTATTAAAATCGTTGTTGAGGTACGCCGAAGTAATCAATATCAATATAAAAAAGATAGATAATATTTACCACCGTAGAAGAAGAAATTTAATACTATCATGTATAATATGTAATCATCAAACTCTAGACCATACTCTATCATATCGCCATATACAGCGTTAGTCAACATTACCGGAATACCTAAATAATTTTTCAACCGATAACAATTTAAAAAAAATTTCAGGTAAAAGTTGTTTGGTTTAAACAATCTATCGTTTATATATGTTTTTAATATACAGAATGTTCATTTTATTCTGGATATTTGGTAACCTTTCTTTTTTCAAATAGAACATCCTGTATAATTTGAAATTTTTTAATTCTAAGAATCTTTTGCATGATTTTTTTTATAAAATGCATTATTTTTGAAAAAGATTTTCTGGGTTTAAACAAACTATTGTTTATTCTGGAAATTTATAATTTTTTTAATTCTAGTAGAAATGATTTTTTTAAATACAATAGTACCTATCATTTTTTAGTTATAAGCAATTAATCAAAACTCCTGGACTTCAAATTAAGAATATTTAGTTTAATTCTATTCATAGTTTAGTTATTTTTTCTTGATTTTTTTTTATTTTTATTCTTTGATGATCGATTAATTGCTCATAACTCAAAGATGATGCATTTTATAACAAAAATGATTCTTACAAAAACTTTTAAAATTAATCTTAGAATTAAAAAATATTAAATATACAGGTGGTCGATAAGAAACAAAAAGTTTACCAAATTTCCAGAATAAAAGGAACATCCTGTATATTGAAAATATATTTAGACGATAGCTTGTTTAAAACCAAAATACTTTTGTTTGAATTTTTCTTTGAAATTTTTTACGGTTGAAGAATTACTAAGTTGTCCCGGTAATTTTGACTAACCATTTTGAATTTAGTTTGAAAATCTGTCATGACATTTTTAAATATCATCTTCAAATATGACGGGAAATAAGTTTAATGCAAATCCAAGATTTTAACATTTTCGGTCGCCATATTGATGTCGCCGTTTTGAAAATTCGACATTGGATTTGGAGTCTAGGTTACATAAGGACTCGACACCGTTCTAAATTTTGTAGTCGCCATATTGAATCCGCCATTTTGAATTTAAAAAATATGACAACGGGTTTGGAATCAGAAAGCCAAAAACACTATACACCATAATAGAAATATTATTTAAATGCTTTAAATAAACAAATATTGTTGAAAATGTACGCTGTTTTTCCGTAGAGTTCAAAAACTGTTCATGTCCATGATGATTGTTTTAATCATAGCTCTGCTTTTAATGCAAATATAAATAAAATATATAATACATTTAATTCTCTGTGAACTACTTTATATTTTGTCTGTTGG
Source organism: Aphodius sticticus (assembly GCA_963966075.1). Lineage (NCBI taxonomy): Eukaryota > Metazoa > Arthropoda > Insecta > Coleoptera > Scarabaeidae > Aphodius > Aphodius sticticus. Next base: position 85,398,460 of record OZ014506.1, on the reverse strand, counting down.
CACAAAATAGCTAACCGCTATACTTTCCAAGATATTGCACCGACTAAATTATTTTGTTAATTTTCTCATAACTCACTTTTTGGACTTGTTTTCGAATCGACCGATTCAATTATAATAATGGAGTACCTGAATTAGAGATTAACGATGCGATGCAAAAAATGGACAATGTCAGCTGGTCCGTCTTTTTCGAAAGATTATCAGACCAGATTCAATATAGGTACCTAGACACGTTGTTGACACGAAAAGCGATAATTTTGAGAAACTTCTACGAGTATCTCACAAAAAGTAAACTGTTCATGTACCTTTTTATCATATTTTGCTATACCCGGATATAATGATACTGTTGAGATAGTGTTCTGGTTGATTTAAATACTACGTCAGTGGTGTAAAATTTGTAAATATGTAAAAATAAATTATGTATATTGTATATTAGGTATATTGTATATTATATTATAAATAATCCACTAAAGTAAGGTTTGTATCTGTGCACAGCGTACCCTGTACCGAGAAACTTTAACTAGGGGCAAAATTGTAAACCAAAAAGTTCATATTAGATTCATTCTACCCCATAAGTAAATATTGGAACTATTTGAAGATGATAGAATAAATTGGCGTAATTCCTGCTGGCAAAAATAGCGAAACTGATAGAGGCATAAAGGTTTGTTCATATTATGCATTTAACTGTAAATGTCCGCTTGATAACCACACCGCATTTGTATACGTGGATGTCGACAACATTCCGTCTCTAAGTATTCCTCCACTGCAACATAACCACTCCTATTAAAAAAAAAACATGGCGGCATATTCGGCCTTGGTTACTATTTTTGGCATCTTTTAAATTCAATACCTAGTAGTCACAGTGCTATGGATAAATCTATGAATATTGTTTAAACTCTATAAAACAAACATCTCAAAAACGAAGAAGAATTAACACATGTCTCCATGAACCGTTTTGTTGGAAAATACCAATAGAAAGGAACACTTTTAAATAAAAAAAAAAATGTTATGTATGTTTCCTGCAAACAACAAAAAAACGTCAACCAAACGCCATGAGTGGCAGAGTTTTAACAAGTTAATTTTTATTTCTATCCAATTTCATCAAGTTCGTAAAAACAAAAACTAAACAAAAGGTTTTAGCAAAAGCAAAACATTTATTCAGGAAATAAAACTACAACATTACATAAATATGCGTGCCTCTTCAAATGTCACCCGAATAAGAGCACACATTTCCAAAGAAACAGAAAACAAATAAAGCAACATTGATATCAATATTGTGCACAGTTCCACCTCCACCTAAAAAGCATTGGTTAATTTTAGTGTTAGTATAAAGCATGTTAAAAATGTGATTAGACGTGATATGTGTTAGAGAAAAGCCTGTCCAATTTTAGATGTAATGTTCGAAATGAAAGTAGCAAGTAGAAGGGTAAATATTTACACTGCATTTCAACGGCAGAGGAAGAGAATTTACGTAAAGAGTTAAAAATAATCATCTTCGAGTGCACATTAAATCCGAAATTGAACAGAAAGATGCCTTTGGTTAGTTTAGGTGCATCATGGTGGTAGTACCTTTACTGACTCCCCCAACACAGCTCAGATTCCGCAGTCTCTTTTGTTTGTCTTTTTTCCTTCCTGCAATATACCACGATCACACCATTTAGTCCACGCAAACATTTATGTACATGATTAGTCCAGGAGAAATACATTTTATATTTTTTTTGTTGCATGTATTGCATATTACATACAAAATAGTATAATGTTAAAATTTTCAGGGGACGCTCGATAACACGATAATATCAGAACTATCATCTTGAAAATTATTCGTAAATAAAGTTAATTCAACTGTCAACATAAATTAATCATAATTAAATTCTGCACAATCATATTTCAGTATATTAATCAGTCACCAATGGCATAGTTTATCATTATCTTGGATTATGTTATTTATACTATGACATACTTTTGAGTTATTTAATCGAATGTTATTATTTTTAGGTAAATAATTTTATAATTAAAATAAACGACACTATATACCGGGTGACCCACGCTATAGGGGAGGCTGGTTATTTCTTATTTATAAAGCTACACCTGTATCACCCAATAAGTAGATCTTTGGAAAATGCTACAACACATTGTATGTTTATTTCTACAAGGAATCTAAATGTCTATAGTGTCACATTGTCACTATAGGTATACAATTTGGAAGCGCGGAATCGTATTTAGTGCAAAGAAATCAAGACTATTCGCTCGGCATTCATAAACAAAAGTAATCAATATTACCCTAATTTTGAACTGTCCTTTTCTCGAAATGTAAAGCCATAAAGTTTGTATGTTACCATTAAGACAATTAGAAGATATATCTATTAATAAGGAAAATCTGGGGCGATGACTTCACAAAAAAAACTATTGAAGGTCGGAAAATAAATTTGATATAAATGTGTGAATAATATATGTGACTTTTGATATTTAATATTTTGATTTAATTTTGATATCTTAAACATGTATTTCCCTTTTAAAGGAGAATCTAAAAATCTAAATAAAATTTTCTTTTTTTTTCTTAGATTGCTAATTTCTGCCTATATTTCTTTTGAGGGCTTGGCTTGCACATGTAGAGAAGTTTCAAAGACTGTTTTTTTTTATTTTATCATATACAGGGTGTTCCTAAAAATCAAACACGAAAAGGGGTAATTCTTTGGGTTATTTAATGACTAAAAATTCATATAAACATAGGTCCGCAAGCGCTTTGTTGCCGATCTACAGGGTGTTGAAATTTCAAGATTTTTTTAGTTTTTTCATTATAGCTCTTGTATCCTAGTTTTAATTTTTAACAGTTGGTGGCGAATAAAATGTTAAAATAAATACAAACAAAAGGTTATCTAAATCAAGCCAAGGCATGCTAGACCAATTATTTAAAACATTTTAATTTCATCTAGCGAAACAGAAAAGCTTTTATTTTTTTTCTCTACGAAAAAACTACAAAAGATTAAAATGCTTTAGAACAAAACAAAAAATGCATTTTGTATTTTAGAATCCACCAGCGGCGCACCGAAAAAAGTTCATCGGGAGAAAAGAGGGCATGAATGACCCCTGAAAAAAATATCTCCCTGTAGATTCTTAAAACCATTTGGTATGCCCAATGATGTAAGTCCTATAGCGTAACCGATATTTCAAATTAAAATATCTCAAATATCTCTTAAAATCTCTCGCTAAATATCTCAAAAACTACAAGAGATATAAAGAGAAAACTAAAAAAATCTTGAAATTTCAACGCCCTGTAGATCGGCAACGAAGCGTTTGCGGACCTATGTTTACATGAATTTTTAGTCATTAAATAAGCCAAAGAATTACCCCTTTCCGTATTTACATGATATTTAGGAACAGACTGTATATGTAGTATCACAAAGTATTGTAATGGTATCGAAAAAAAGTTTTGAGATTTCAGCGGAAGTATGACCTTTTTGGTCTCCTGAACATTTTTGACCAAGGTACAAAAAATGGCTGTGTCTGTATGTGTGTACCCTAGGGTGGTCCAAAAAACGGACTTTTGGCTAGAGGGCAACGATCCCCCCAATCTGTTCCTTTTCCAGAAAAAAAAATCCCCCCAAATTTGAGAAAAATTGCTTAACGTTAACACGTGCCACCGAGCATCTCAAATTTCCCATTTAAAATACATTGCAAAAATGCAATGTTTTTTTTCCGTTTTCTTTCACGTTTCGGATTTAGAAAAAAAGTTGCGGGAGATTATCAGAAATTGTTCAGAACTTCCCAAAGATCAAATCCACAACCACTGTTTTTTTGTTCACCACCCCCCACATAGTACCCTAAATATGAGACAAAAGTTTCCCCAAATTTACAATTTTACAATGTCACGTGTTTTATTATTGTTCTTGACAGAAGTGATTATTATTCGATTATTGACATATTTCTTTGTCATTTATTAACTAATTTGAAATTGTTTAAACAATTAGCATTTGTTTAAATAAAAATATACGATGTTACGAACATATTTTTCATTTTTTTGCAGAAGTTATTAAATTAGTGGCTTTTCTTGGCATTTATTAACTAATTAGCAATTGTTTAAACAAATACCACTTGTTTAAAGAAATATGCATACAATGTTGCAGACATATTTTCAATTTTTTTAAAGGAAATTATAATTAGGTTATTGGCATTTTTTGGTCATTTGCTAACTAATTTGTAATTGTATAAACAACAATTGTTTACAAAAATATACGGTGGACGGTGTACCTGGTGTCAACGGAGTACAATATCCGAACCCAGCTTTAATCGACATATCTGTCTAGTTCTACTAGTTTTATTTTAATGCAGACATAGCCGATCTCGATCAAATAGAGTCTTATGCAGCTAAACTATTAATTTTATATATACATAGTATGATAAAAAGTGTAGAAAAAAACAGAATTTAACCACATAATCATTTATGTTATCTTTATTGTAACCATAAAAACACTGAGATTTGTTGTAAAAAATAGCATGTTAGCAGAGAGGATCTTAACCACATAATTATTTATTTGATCTTTATTGTGACCATAAAAAACACTGAAATTCGTTGTAAAACAATAGCACGTTACCAGAAAAGTTGGTTTAGAGTTGGTTTAAAATTGGTGTCCCATGAAAATTTTAACGTACATTACAAATTTCCGAATATCTCAAAACATCCTGGACTAGATGACATGTTTTCTTATGAAACAAATGTTTTTAAAACATACACAGTGTACAAAATATTATAAGTATACTTCCAACAGGGTGAGATGAGGTGGGGGTTAAGGGCATTCCCTATAAGTGATTTCTAAAGCTTCTGTTCTATTCTCAATATACCCTTTAAACTCTCACAATTTTACGAGAAAACAATCTAATTTATGACATATTAGTCGTGTATATTCGCACATCTAACGACAAAATTATTGATTATGTCTCTTATGAACTCAATCAAAGGATGAGGTCATTCCATTGTGTAATCTTGTTGCTAGATTCTTTACATTTTAATACAATGGCAAGCATGTAATGTTCATACCTACACAAAAATGTAAGCTTAACAATAATATTATTTACATATATCACATACATTACAAGTGGATAATAATTCAGATAATAAAACAGTTTCTGCTGGTAAAAGCAGTCTCCAAACAATGTTAATGACAATAAAATGACATTTGAACTCCTTGAAACAATTGAGCAAACAATTTACTAAAGGGTATAATTGTTAGGAATACTTGGAACTCTGACTAATCTATTCACACAATATGTAAATTCTGTTCTTTGAGTCATATTTCATATAATTTGTATAATGTTAATTAGTTGTATGTATAACGTTTTTTAATTGACTATTAGAAATGAAGAATTTGAAGAAAAATACAACTGAAATTAGTTGTCCAAAACGGCATAATTTTTGTCTCACAAAATTTTAATTAACTACGTACTATGTAACATAAGGTAATATTTAACTAAACAAAATGTTTAGTGAGTGGTCTTTTTACTTTTTGTTAAGGGTCTTTTTTTGAGAAAATAAAACACTTTAAATTTATAGAGTACTTTCTTAGATAAACTGTATAAAATACATTAAGTACTAATTTTTTAATATTTTTTGAGTATTATTTTTTTGTGATACTTTTTATTAAATAACTAAAAATTGTTCAATTTGTATTTATTAATTAATATCCAGTATTATTTTGTTCAGAATTTTGGATCAAATTAAAAATGGAAATTTGATGTATAATCTAGTTGTTAAAGTTCAATGTAATGAAAGTTACCAATTACCATGAAAAATGTTTTGAAAATTCATAAATATTTGAAATCCACATAAAACAATGATTATAATCTGTTCTTTTTGGTTTGTATTTATAATTAATTTTAATAATAATAATGCAATATTTTATTAGTAATTTCTCATGGTTTCTGATGTTTTTCCTTTTCATTTTCAAGAATTTTCATTTTTAGTTTTAAGATATTAAGGCGTAACTGAAATTTTGAGCTGTCTATTAATTTTTAACTTTAACCAAATTGCATTAGAAGTTTGTACAATCTTTTGGATAATCTTTTAGAAGAAATCTCATGGCGTATTCAACATTAATTTTTTCTTCTCCCATTGTTTTATTTTATTTGGTGAAAAAATACCAGGATAAATAGTATGGGAAATTGGCAGAGAAATATCCAAATACACTCTGCTAATGTGAATGAATTTCACAGATTTTGTTTGTTTGTAGTTTCCACGTCTATCTTTGCGACATCTGCATTACCACATATTCTCTATATAATAGTTATAAATAAACACAATAACATGTATAACATGTAAGTATTTAAGTGGTAAAAAACCATAAAAACACATATTTTATCAGTATAACAAATTCCCACCTGCAGAGATATAATTCCAAATATTTTAAAATAAAAAATAAATATGGCTCTAAAAAAAGAGTCTTGACCAGACTTATCAATTAGTTTATTAGTTTATTACTTAAGAATTCAAGTCATCTTTTAAGGTCTATTCATTGACCTGTAATATGTAATTGTTTGGAACTACCTTCAATATGACAAGATAATTTTATTATCCAGGTTTACAAACTCGTATTTGGAGACAGCTTTTACGTTTACTTATATTACAACATATAATAGGGGCATGCTCATATTAGCGGTACCGCTGCATGACTCATGCTGATCGGAAAGTATAAACATAACATGCTTATATGACTTTGGAAAAAATAGTAGAAAATAGAAAAACTTACTCTCCGATTTTCTAAAAAACCCCTCCTGCCTTTCGCGCACATACAATACGCCTTCCTTCTCAAATTTGCTAGCCGGTTGGGTTGCCAACGTCTCCAATTCGAGTTTGTTGAATCTCATATTTGTGTCACTAGAGTACCTTTTTTCTGCAATGAGATTAAAAGAGTGGTGTTATTGATTTAGCCACAAAGTATCAAATTAAAATTTCATCAATGTTTGTTTCAAGCACATATCAGTCGATGTTTTGATATTAAGTAACACTTATCGCGATACTTACAACAAATCCAAATATTCTGTGATAAGTATAATATGGGGCACTAGGAATTAAGGTGTGCAAAGACAAACATATGATAAATATATTTACCTATTAATGAGAAACATCTTCAGTACGCCTGTCTCAATTCAACACTACCCAACAAATCTCACATCGTCAACAGAATGTATAAAGGAAACACACACCTAAACACCTAACCGCTTACATTTAAGTTGACAATCGGTGAAACGTCAACAAGACAGAGATTAACCCCCTCTACGGAATAAATTTCCCATTGATGTCAGATACCGACCAAAATGTAACTAGTGCCACCTGTTAAATTTCAATTAAACGACAGTTTGCACTGCAACAAAACTCGTAAAGGCGATAGTTACGCAATACTTATTTTTAACATTACTCACATGAACTAGGTATTCGCTAATCGTAAACACAATTGTTTTGTTTATTTTAACTTGAACCGATATTACAAAAACGGGCGGTAAGATAGTCAGCGTCTGCAACTCTATATACAGCTCCGTCATGTTAGTTGTCTAATCGTAGGTGCAATATTGCGCCAACTGGTACATATTTTCGCTCGTTGGCTGAATCGGGGACCCGGTTGAATCTAATATTTTATCGACATCAACTAGACATGGGCTCAGGAGTCCATTCTTTTTCACCCAAATAGAAACAAAAACTATGAAGAAAATTATCTTCAGCCGGGCCGAAGTAAAAAATACACCCACCGTAAAATGTTTTAAAAAAAATGGAGTGACCGATTTTTCCCATTCACTAACTTGTCCTTACTTTTTAAGAGATAAGTTTTAAAGCTTGTATACCAAAATTCAGATCATTTACTTCAAAATTAGATTAAGGCCTAGAGAACATTTACAAATAAACGAAATACGAATGCGTGTGTTATTCCTTGGACATTTGGATTTTTTCATACGCAGTCTTTTAATAGACATATTTTTACCTATATTTTTTTTTTATTTTCGGTTTCGCATTTAAACGTTTGGCGTTTTTTCGCGCCCCCTCAAGTTTGTGCCCATGGCACGTGCCATGCCTGCCATACCCTAGTTACGCCTCTGATTACAGCCACAACCTGGATTTGAATCAGGGACCTTTTCAGGTTGTGGTTGTAATTTTTGATTTACTTAAAAATTTGCATCCCGCCTGGATGTCCCCATCTTCTATACATTGATTATGTATAATATTAATAGTCTTTATCTACGACTCACATATAATAAGTTCATTGCATACGTATCTATGACTATATAATCCCCATCATGATACGCGCCAATGATTATAATGACAGTAGCGTTGTATAATAATGAGAGTTCGTTCAAATAATGACTTCATTATTTGAAGGAACTGTTATCATTATACGAAGGTACTGTCAAAGTCAGTCTAACCCTACGTGGATGTCAGTTATTTGACATTTCGCCTCGCCACTATTGACAAATACATTTAAAAGATTTGATATAAAATGGAATTTATGAGTCGTAGATAAAACGTCGTATTCGACGTTTTCGACGATAGCTCGCATGTTTATACGCTCGCCTACGGCTCGCGTATAAACGTCATGCTCGCGATTTATATCCTTAGTTATGTGCTCGTCAAAAAATATACTATTATCTACGACTAACATCTAATAAGATCAGTGCATACGAATCTATGACTATATAATCCCCATCCTTATTACACGCCAATGATTATAATGACACTAGCGTCGTAAAATAATGACAGTTCATTCAAATAATGACTTCATTATTTGAACGAACTGTCATCATTATATGACGCTAGTGTCAAAGTCTGTCAAAATCTACGTAGATGACAGTTATGTGACAGTTCGCCTCGCCACTTAGACCATCTATAACTAGACGGAGTACGGCCTATCCCAATGCATTGGCTTGTTGTGGCCCAACATACCTTGTCAATAAGGTCGAATTTCGTGTAGATTCTCGTGCACATTGTTCGCGCATGCGCACAGATGCTAGATACCGCCATTATTTTGAACATATGTTTACATCGAGGTTATGAGTTTGTTTACCTATGTAGATGCATGACTGCATGTAGATGGTACCTTGGATGGTTAAGAGGTAACAATGGGGCGAAACTGCTGCTTTTGTAAAAAGGCAGCATCAAAAAATATAACGTGTCACAGGTATGACCTTTATTACCGCAATACAGTAATATTAAATTATAACATATACCTTCTCGTAGATTTCCAACAGTTCAAGACTCAAAACAAGCTCGGATTGAAGCTATACCTATAAAAAGTCGGGGTTTTAAAACAACTGTGTTGTGTTCAAGACACTTTTCTAATAGCGATTATAAACTAGGAAAAGACGGAAGACCATAACTCTCCCGTAGTGCGGTGCCAAGTATTTTTGTTATGAGTGATCTACCAAATGAAAATACGGACACAGATAGTATGAGCGATGCAGTTGTAGCAGACACTAGTGAACACACAGAGTCAACAATCACTGCCACAGCTACGAGCTTTGAAAGTGCCACACAGCGCAACAGCAACGGAACATCCTTCAGCACTGCCAAGAAAAAGGAGAAAATTTATGTAATATGTAACTTTGTTTTAGGTATATTTTAACGTTATTTTATTGTAGGTACAATCCTCGATATATGGGTGACGTACATACTTCAGACTTATCTTCGTCTCCTCAAGCACGGGCAGTTTTAGCATTAGCAAGAACTACCATAAGCAAGAAAATTGCTCGAATCCGCCAATTGTCTCGTTACAACATGCGATTAAGACAAAAAGTGTGTAATTTATCAACATTAATGGAGCATATTATTTGTGTAAAACCATGTTATTAGAATCAGAAAAAAGAGTTCGTAGTTCTTACACCAAGACCATTTTGTTTAAAAACCAGTGGTTAAATTATGTTCAAATAAAATATTTTCCTATTATAAGTTGTATTTTGCTTGTAGTTTATTACCCATATTCCTATTAAAGAAAATAAACAAATCATGTATAGTACAACCAACTTAAACTTGATTCGACAGCGGTGCGCAGAGCGTAAATATAATGAGTACGTGACGTGAGTACTGCGCAACGCTCTCGATGCAACTACTCGCTGGTCAAGCTATACAGAAACATAAAATCTTACACGCAAGAATACATTTTGTCCAAACCTATAAAAAAATGGATTCTGTTGTTACTATATAAAAGTTGAACAAACGTCACTCAAAAAGATTTTTGCAGAGAACTGGAATAGCGAATTAATTGCTCTTGGATGGTTTAATTGCTTTTTTAACAAATGTCACAATTATAACAGGTACTACAAATGTATGTACATTCAAAAACAGAAAAGGATTTTTATTTTGTGTATTTCATGCTCGCGATTTACATATATCCTTAGTTATGTGCTCGTCAAATAATATACTAATTTAGATTTTGTTTCGACTACCATATGCGATTAAATTTTTTGAGGGTTAGTTCAGACTACCCATATTATTTGGGCCAACGTTGAAAAAATCCAAGGCGAAGCATTCTGTAAGTAAGCACAAATAAAAGGTTGGAGCTTTTAGCTCCAACCTAGCTTTTAGCCTGGTGTCAGGTTTAATTCTGCGTTCGACACTTATGGAAATACCACGTCGTATGGAAATACCACGTATTGTCATATGAATCCAAATATCCTGCGAAATCCACGATACCTGACAACCCTGGCTGTAGTCCTATTTTCTTGAGTACTATTATATTCACGTCCAGCAAATTAACAAAAAATACTAAAATATAGGGTAATGTATAAAGAGGGAAAATTATTTAAAACTAATACACAGGGATTATAGTCGGACCAACTTTCGATAAGAATCTCGAAACTGAATCTTATCGTTTGGGTGCTGCAAGCTGCAAGGAGTTAAAAATAGCTGGAAGGTGCCAGGTGGTCCCAACTACCAACTTAAGAAATAACATGCTAGAAGGTGGTCATGTGAGATATTATAGTATACCTCTTTTAAAACCAAGAAAGGTCTGTCTAATGTCTAGAGTTAATGATAACCAAAGTGAAAGTTTCAGATAAATCTTTATAGATTTCAGTATGTTGCTTCTAAAGTTGGAACCATTTTCCATTTTTCCTATGTTTTCAGCCTGAAATACAAGAAGAATACAACATGCAAGCTAAAGAAGACAAATACATCTTTGCTGCGTTTAGCAAGTTTGTTTCGGGAACAATGTTTGCTAGAAGAAACCATTTTTCTTGAAACAAGAGTATATCACAATCAAATCAGCAAATATTTTTCTTAAAAAAAAGCTTTATACCATGAACATCATATTCTTATTCCAAAAATTTTTAGGATGTCTTGAAATTACCAAAAGAACTCTCTGCGGATATATTATTTTTCTTTTGAGAAACAAAAGTTCTTCTGTAAAAGAGATGTTTCTTATGGTTATAGCAGTCAAAGAAAAATATAAATTTACTGAAAATTAGATAATAAAGCATTAACTTTTATTTTACACTGGGGAGCTGCAATCTGTAAAAATTTTATTTTCACTCTCGCAAATCTATACTACGTAAGTATACATCGAAAACAACATTTTCAAAATATGTTCTTTTGCTCAAAAATGTATTCCCAAACCAGTAGGTACCTAATTTTATTGTTTCAATCCTACCTGTAACCTTTTTTGTCGCTGGCATTTGTCTCCGTTTTGTCCTTCTATAATAGGCACTGAATAGCAAATTCTGCGCCTGACACTTATTTGAGTTACCCCAATAAGCGCAAACAGGGGCGCGTGTAACAGACTAGCGTATTCAATTTACGTCATTGTACCTGTCAGTAACATTATTTTTAAGCTTATTGTAGGTACTGGTATATTGAAAAATAAACTTATACCTATACATTCTCATAATCACCAATTTTCTTTCAATTCCATAAGTAACTAAGTCAGTAACATATTTCAATTATTGATAATAATAATGTTTTGATAGGTCTGCTCTCTTTTATTTAAACATTCTAATGTTTATTGGTGATAACTATTTTTACGAACGATTCAACTTACTTTTTATGGATGGGTAACCCAAAAAGAAACAAATCTGCATGAAAGGTTTAAAGAACATTAATGACAACGGAATGCAAGTCAGTAATTGGCATAATCTCTCTTCTCATAGAGGGGTGTACTGGTCAACGGTTTTTCTGTTGTATCAGATGCCAGGCTTAATAATAATCACAACCGACTAGGTACTGATTAACCAACAAAGTACTGTTCGCTCCCTTTTAAACTGTATAAGCTTCCTGTGATCTCTATTGTGTAACTGACCATTGCAGAACCCTGAAACCTACATGAATGAAATACGATATTCGTACAAATATCGGGAAGGTGAAAATCTAGACGGGAAAATTAACACCCTCAGGGAAGCAGGTGTACCTGCATCGAATGTCCATTGTCAAGTAGATAACGAAGGGTTGCCAATGACAACTAAGGTAATTATTCTTATAACACAGATGACACTTGATTATTTTCTTTCTTCGATAGTATTATTTCTATCATTATTTTGCTTTTACGTCTAGTTTGGACAACTTCCTAATTAAATAAACATTCCACGGATGGAGTACCTGCAATTATTTTGTACCATGGCACCAGAGATATGCGAAAATTATTATATACTATTAAAACAAATTAATTTATATTACGTAAGTATAAAAGTACGCACAGGTAGCTTATACATATTATACCATACGGACATATTTGTGGTACTTGGGATTGGTGATCTACAAGAACAGGATATTTGTCCCTTTATGACTCACTGAACTTTAAGTTACATATTTATTTCAAATATCGTAAGAAATAAACAATATATGAAATTCCTTGGTACCGAAAAGACCAACAGTTTCGACTGTTCTATTTCTATTGTATATCCCACTTTCAGTTGAGGTACATTTCAGGTAAATTACTGAATACCTAAAATCAGCAATTTTGTAAAATAAAAATAGATTTTACGAACATATGTGTAATAATTACTAAATAATTTATTTACTAAGATTTTTAAAACCTCATCTACATCCACATCACATCTACCACTAGCATCTACAATACTGTAGCATTTTTTTATTGACTAATTAGGAAACTATCATAATCTACTAGTTTTTCTTTTAGCAAACGTTTTCATTTGTCAAACGATTGTAATAAAAATTGTAGCTAATTTGTTATTTTTTCTTAAAACATTCATATTTTTTATATTACTTGACGTTTCAACTGTTTAGGCATTTGAATGTACATAATTAGGAAAAAAGCAATCACCATCAACTTCTAAACAATTAGAAACAAAGTAGAAACAAAATTTCAGTGCAGGTTTATTTTAATGTTTTAAACAATATATCAAAAGTGCCAATGATTAATTATTCTTTCAAAAGATTTGGTTCCTAGAAAAGATATATACAGTAAAAATTACAAGTGAATAATGTTAAATTTAAGTATTTCCAAAAGCGGGACAGTTTGTACTGTTGCTAGATAATACCAAGGTATGTAATGAATGGATGGAACAAGATTTTAGTATTAATAAAAAAATATGAACTTTGCATTATTCTCAGAAAATGTGTCAACAACAAGAAAATCAGTGATTTGCTTTTTTTTATTTTTAAAATATGCCTTTAAATATGTATTTTAAGAAGTATTCAAAACTACATGGTTAAGATTAAATTAAAATAATCCATTTGTGCCGTAAACCACGTCAAAGCTGCTGAAAAGTGTGAGCCATTCCACAATTCCAACCAAGTTACTGAACAATAGGTAGGCGAAGATATTACAGGCTTAATGAACACAACCCAGAGTTTATTATAGCAAATTAATTCACAATAGAAAGGCGGTGAGATTAGATGATCGATGAACACGATCTAGAAATGCTTATAGCTAATTAATTAACAATCCAAAGGCAAAAATACTAGAGGCTTGATAAACGCAGTTTAGAAATTCGTAGAGAAAATTAATAAACAATAAAAATGCAAAGATACTATAGAGGTTCGATGGTCATGATCTAGAAATTCTCAGAAGAAATTTATCAACAATAGAAAGGCAAATCTGTTGGCCATTGAGTTGGAAACAGATCTTGATCCCCGTAGCAAGATGCTCACTTAGGTTTCAGGAAAAAGCTCTTGCTACGTCGGGCAACACAAACATCATGACAGCATGATCTATTCCACTATCATGTATCTAAAGTTAGTACTAATATCACTAACAATGTTTTTGCATCCTTGTCCTTAATATGGGCTAGGGTTGCCACTTGTCCTTACTTCGCGAGGATTATCCTCGTGATCATGAATGTATCCTTCCGTCCTCGTCGTGGCACTATTGTCCTCGTAGAACGTACTGTGGTAACTTTATAACAGTTTACTTGAAATTGTATATACGTAAATGGGGCAAAGTTGTGGTGAACAATTTTATCAAAAATGAAATTTAACTTGTTTTTTTTTTTTGCTTGTGAAGGTATTATTTATAAGAAACTGTTTTTTTTGTCCTATAGGACAAAACGGTTTGTAAACATCCTTTCTCAAAACGTCTAGGAAGTAATAAAGTGTGGCTAACTAATCTTAAAAAAAAATGCAGAAATTTTTCATTTTTTACTACGCTTGTATTAACATCACAAGTTGTATGTTTGTTTGTTTGTTTGTTACGTTCAAATCTTGTAATCGATATTTTACCTGCTTCTCTATGTCTAATCGAGTTGAAATTTTGAATATGAACGGACCAAAAAAATGGAAAATTTTCCAAAATGTTATATAATATATAAATATATAAATTTGGTGAATTTGGTAAATTTGTTCAATCGAGTTAAAATTTTGCATGTGGACAAATTTCCGGTGACAATAAAAAAAATCTGATGTGGCCAGGCACATGACTTTATCATCCTATATATAAAATTAATAGTTTAGCTGCATGAGATTCTATTTGATCCAGATCAGCCATGTCTGCATTAAAATAAAACTAGTAGAACTTGACAGATATGTCTATTAAAGCTGCGTTCGGATATTGTACTCCGTTGATATCGGGTACACCGTCAAAATGATACTTACGCTTTATTGGGTGTAAAAAGTGTAACGGTGTGCAATATACGAACGCAGCTTATAGTGTGTCAAAACATTAGCGTTTGACACTAACTACTGTCAGAATCAAAATTTCTGACATATCATGGCTACTAGCTTTAATGCAGTACGACCGATCTCGATGAAATAGAATTTGCTCATGCAGCTAAACTATTAATTGTACCAAAAAATGTCATAGTCATAAATTATTCGGAATTTCTTCTTCTTTAATTTATTATTTAACTATTTCGACAAATTTCCAGAAATGGCGACTTATTTGCAAAATCTTTGAAAAGTGCTAAGACTAAACCTCCAGTTCCTTTGGACCCTTTTCAACAGAAAGCTTTTCAGCTCTAAGTTAGGTCATGAAACTTCTAAACATGATGTTTCGTCCCGATACCTTTAGTAATTTCTCCGGAATCGTCGCCACAAAAAACGGGTACACACACACACACACACACACACACACACACACACACACACACACACACACACACACACACACACACACACACACACACACACACACACACACACACACACACACACACACACACACACACACACCCACATCCACACACACACACAGACATTTTTTTGTACCTTGGTCAAAAATGTTCAGGGGACCCAAAAAGACATATTTCCGCTAAAATCTCAAAAAAAAATTTTGGCACGATTACAATACTTTACATACTACGTATGATAAAGTAAAAACTTGGAAAATTTCCTAAAATTTGGAAATGAATATAAAAATTTGTCCAATCGAGTTGAAATTTAGTATGTAGACAGATTACCGGTGACAATGCATGAATCAATAAGAAAAGCTAGGTACTATCCGCGACAAAAAAAAGTCGTACAGCTAAGTTTGACTTCATGTAAGTCTGGCTTGCCAACTTGACAGCTGGTGCATGTTTCATCCCTATGACTAATGTCAGAATGACAGCGTATAGGTTATAAAAGAACCATTTACAAAGCTACAAGGTGTACGACTTTTTTTGGCGTGCATAGTACATTTTTCAAAATTTGGAAAAATTTTGAAAATTTTTAAAATTTTGAAAGTGTGTCCAATTGAGTTGAAATTTAGTACCTATATGGGCAGATTTTCAGTGACAATGTATTAATCAATAACAAATGTTTGGAAAACTTTCCAAAATTTGCAAAAATCTTCAAAATTTTTAGAATATGTGCAATCGAGTGGAGATTTAGTATGAGGACAGATTTCCAGTGACAATGCACGAACCAATAAAAAAATTTGGAAAGTTTTCCAGAATTTGGAAAATTTGTTTTATCGAGTTGAAATTAAGTAGGTATGTAGACAGATTACTGGTGACAATGAATGGATTAAAAAATTCAAAATTGCAGACATTTTTCAAAATTTTGGAAAATATTCCAAAGTTTTTGTATTGATTTATTCATTGTCACCGAAAATCTATCCACATGCAAAATGCAACTAGATTGGACAAATCCATTTGGAAAAGTCTTCAAAATTTGGAAAATTTGTCCAATTGAGTTGAAATTGTGCATATGGATAGATTTCCGGTAACTACAAAGACTGGAAAATTTTCCAAAATTTAGAAAAATGTCTAAAATTTGGAACATTTGTCGAAACGTGTTGAAATTCTGCATGTGGACAGATTTCCGGTGCCAAATCATGAATCAAACAGGAAAATCTAAAAAATTTACCAAAATTTGGAAAAACCTAAAAAATGTGTCCAATTAAGTTAAAAGTTTGCATGTGAACAGATTTCCGATGGCAATGCATAAATCAATAAAAATAATCGGATGTTTGTTTTTAAATGAACACTGATTTTTTTTATAAAGCGTAGTTTAAAAAAAAGTATTTTTTACATACATTTATATATAAAAAAATAAAAAAAATACTATCTTTATGTTTCTTAATTTCAATAATACTATCTGATGTTTTATCTGAATCAGTAGACAGAAATTATCAATTGCATTCTGTACACTTTTGGCACTGAGTTTCCCATATGCTGGAGACAAAATTCACAAATTTGCCGTTTACCTGATTTGGAAATTTCATATATTATTCAGTTATTTTTACAGCAGTGATGTTTAGAGATTAACTTTTTAAAATTGTAGTTTACTATTTCTTTAAAATGAATTATTAGCTAATTTTAATTTAGTTTGACTGTTAGTGGCAACCGATAAAATTTATTTATTTTTTTGAATTTATTTTGAAATTGTGAACAAAAATATTGCAATTTTATTGTTTTAAAATTTTAGAAGAGTAAGAAAAATGCAGTGTGATAAAATTTTTTGAACCAACCACCTTACTCTTTATGATTGATTTTATTATATCCAAACAAATGTGATGTATCATTCGAAAACAAACCTACATTTGGCAATATCAATATTAAATATGGTGAGTTCAAAAGCATCGCATTTGAGTAAAAAAATGTAATTCCATGTATCAGGCTTTTTGTCTTGTGTTGAAAAACATTTTTAAAATTTTAAAGGAGTTCTATATTTGATTGAGAAACCCCAAACATGTGACCGCTCTATTCAAGATGTCCCAGTGAAGAGTTTTTGAAAGGCGGCAACCCTAGTATGTACTTTATAGGCAGTTATGTTTCTCCATCTGTTGCATAGTAGGTACCTGCTTCATTGTTACTGCTGACAATGCACAAACAACATTCGAATACATAGCCATAGTTTCGGCTAGACATAACTTGATTATATCAGTAAATTACCCCCCTACTGATCGCAATATTATGAACACCATTTCCAAGCTTTACATAAGAACAAATCCGGTGACAGGGGGTTGTCAGATGCATACCGACCAGTTACATGCGCGGTATCGGATATAAATCGGTGTGCCATTCGCTTCAGTAGTTGTGATATACCTACCTATATAGTATAAGTAGGAAAGAAATTAACCATTCCCGTGTGACACCTGTAGCGGGTTCAGCAACTACGGTTATTCATACAAGAGCGCGCAGACTGCAAACAAAATTCGCCTTTCGAGGACCGTTTGAGGACAAATTTTACTTTTTCGAAATGGTCGCGCGAAACTTTTCCGTACAGGAGTTACCATATTCAAGATTATTACAAGTTCCAGATGACGACAGGGAATTTATCACGTTGGAAGAACTGAAACCCTCCGGTGTTCAGAGCTTTTCGCCACAACAATACCAGCCTACTTACTACGAATTACATAATATGGTCGAGTAAGTACATTTATCATTATTCTGATTTATTCGCATATTTTGATTCGGTTATTATTGCTTTTTAGGGACCCGTGTTCGTCGTCAATTTCATATCAAACCCAACAATCGTCTAACTCAAATAATAATAATGGAACAATGATGGAAATGCAGCACGTGGATAGTTTACATAACAGTTCCAGTAGAAAGCGAAAAGCATCCTTTCAGTAAGTACATTTACCTTGATAATTTGGCTTCCCTATTTACTTCTGAAATATTGCAATAAGGACCTTCTTATTTCAATACATTATCAAAACATGATAAGTCCAGTTTTTCAAAAGCATTATAATAACTATAATCTTTTCGAGAATATTACTTAATAATTTAGAGGATTATATGGTTCTCTGACAGAAAACCAGAAAGAATATTTTGATATATCATAAAAAAATCAAAATTTTTTTAAATTTTAACTTGAAATCATATCCTGTAACAGAAACAGGACATTGAAAATGAAAAGAAAATTATAACGTGAATAATGTTTATGTAGGTATACTAAAAACAAACATCTGGTAACATCTGGTGAAATTATGAAAGTGACCAAAATAAATAAAAAATTCTCAATAAACATGTGCACAAAAATGCGTTTTTATTGTTCTTGAAATTGCATGACAATCTCGTTTATACATAATTCTAAAACTAAAACTTGTCATATCCAATATTAGAAAAAAAAATTCTACAAATAAATAGTTTTAATTTGTTTATTAAGTAACAAAGCAACGTATTGTAACAATTCTAAGTTGTTGATAATAGTATAGACAACAGCTGTAAAATTCAGCAACATCAGTCCAGAAGTCTCCGAGCTATTTTTTTGCAGAGAGCATAGTTTTTTTAGGCAAAAAGAACATAGTAAAACAAGATCGATATTTATTTGTTATTAAAAATATGACACATCTTATGTCGTGAATTAATGGAGTACGAACCCTGAAATTTATAACAAAAAAAATAAATAGCAGACATACGCAATTTACTGAGAACCGTAATTTTCTAAACATCATCAGTTTTACGAATATTTAAATACAATTTTCAGGGAACATTCATTTAAGCCCATAAAAATACTAATCACGTCATTAACAGTTCAAAATAGGGTTGCCAACATTGCGCCTATGCTGACCCGAAGAAAAATAATTATATTATGGAACATAAGTTTAAATTAATAACAGCCGCCACAAAAATGTGAAATTTGGATATAGTTAGTGTAGAAAAAGATGAGATCTAGATGCTAATTACTAAGTAAATTAATTTATTTCAATTAATGTCGACGAATTTTTTACACAACCAACTTGAGACAAAATGCCAATATGACCACCTAAACCAAGCATAATTTTTATGTACTGAGAGAATCCTTTTAAGGAATCATGT
Organism: Aphodius sticticus; assembly: GCA_963966075.1. NCBI lineage: Eukaryota > Metazoa > Arthropoda > Insecta > Coleoptera > Scarabaeidae > Aphodius > Aphodius sticticus. The sequence goes on along the minus strand of OZ014506.1, from coordinate 85,378,852 downwards.
GTTTTTGTTTGAAATAATTATCTACCCGTTCCCTAACTAATTTTAAAGTTTCATTTTATTCCGACAATGTTGACATTGTTTGTAAATATATAGTGTAACTAATACTAAAATTTTCAAATAAAGGGTATCGCGGTCGTCATCTCCATGATTTAAGAAATACTGTTTTATGGCAGACCAGTATGATACTTTTCTGTGAACTGCCTTGGACAAACTCAAATATATTGTTTGGACATTTCTTATCATCTGAACAACATACATATTAAAATAACCAAGGAAAGTTCAAAATATAATATATTTTGTTAATTAATTTATCGATACTGAATGTTGATTTCTGACAAGCAAAATTCCTACCTTTAAATAATACCCGTCTTTTTGAAAGCCATTTTTGATTAGATTTGTCTCTGTCTATGATCATCGAAGCAGGATACAATCTTCTGCGTTTGTCGTACCGCTACAGAATTCCTACTGTATTCACTAGACATGTGACAAAATCTAAAAATGCTACAATTGCTACTTTCAAAGTTTCTCACATGGTCTCAAAAAGTAAAATTAAATTGTTGGGAAGATTGAGTAATAGAGAGCTTCTTATTTTGTGTAAACTTCCTTTTTTTTCAAGGGAAATCGCTGCAAACTGTATGATAGAATAACAATTACTGTATTTTCATAATTTTTAAAAAATATTTAGGGGTCACTACAGTTTCTCAAAAGATCTATGATTACTTTTAGTTAACCCGGAGAATTTGACTGAAAACCCGTAGCCCGGAGAATGGTCGCCAAACCCGAAGTCTCCGGGTCAAAATGACCATGTTGGCAACACTAGTTCAAAATTAAATCATTTTATTTCAGTATACCTATAAAATTCTATCATAGCTTCTTATTTTGTGAAAAATTTCTTTTTTTCAAGGAAAATCGCTGCAAACTGTATGATTAGAATAACAATTACTGTATTTTCATAATTTTTAAAAATATTTAGGGGTCGCTACAGTTTCTCAAAAGATCGATGATTACTTTTAGTTAACCCGTAGAATTTGACTGAAAACCCGTAGCCCGGAGAATGGTCGCCAAACCCGAAGTCTCCGGGTCAAAATGACTATGTTAGCAACACTAGTTCAAAATTAAATCATTTTATTTCAGTATACCTATAAAACTCTATCACATCGAACTATTTTTTGAAGAAAACTAGCTTACTTTGGTTAAAATTTGTAATTCCAAAAAATGCCAAAATAGCAAAATTAAAAATATAATGGCAAAACATGGGATTTTTAGTGATAGATATCGCAATTGTTCGATGAAGTAATAAATAAATTTAATAATAAAAATAAGTGTAATGTACATATTGCATTTCAAGCAAGCTTTTTCAGCTTTTTTACTGTTATTAAAATAAATATGAACCATCAGAAACTACATCAATTAAATTTTGAACTAATAAAAGCCAGAAAAATCAATGTTCCACTTGACCACTAAATTAGGCATTACGTACAGATGAGAAGAAGAGCTAGAAGCTAGTTCTAGAATGTTTCTTTTTTAGAGTTTTGTTTGTAATATCATATACATCATATAGTGGAAAGTCCATATAGTGTCCAGAGATAAGTAGCTACATGATAAATTGTTCCATTGCAAACACTATGCTAATAATCTTAAATAGTACTATTCAAAATTTTGTCTGAGATGCCTTGCTCCAGAAATGTGTATTAAGAAACAATTCCAAGCAACGTAAGGGCCTAAGGGGCAACATACCCCTTTCAGGGCAACATACACGGAAATTCAGAAAAATATATGAATTGGAATGTAATTATTCATTGAAATATAAGAATATTTCGTTAATGCCCAACTAGTAAAGTATATTTCCTGAAAAATTCAACTAGAAATAAGTCAAAATGACGGAGATACAAGCAATCTACTGAAACTCGTTTTCAAAACATCCTTTGTACGTGTCAGAAATGTCTCAGACCCCTTTCATAAGAACCAAAAAAAGAACCAAATAAATATTCATACTTAATACTAGAAACTAAAACTTGTCATAGCCGATTTAAGAGAAAAACACGTTCGCAAAATGGCAGCAATTTGAACTCAAAAATTAGTTTTTGTATAGTAATAGTAAGAGTATAATATAGATATGTAATATATGTAAAAATATTCAGCAACATTAGTCGAGAACTCTCCGAAATATTTCTTGTACCGACTAAGAGGGAGGACATTGATCCAAGAAAAGCTCCTTTAAATGGCTATGTACACCTTATAAAGTTTCCTTGAGGCAAAAGATTAACAAAAAAGGTTAAACCAAAGATCAATATCAATTGAAAATATATAGATCCTTAAAATTTCTTCGGCAGTTTTGCAAATATATTGAAATAAAATTTTCAGGAAACATTGTTTAAAGATGGTAGATACTTAGTATCGAAAAAAATATTATTAAAAAATTGAATATTTTTTCTTGGCCAGATGTTATGTTATCCCTTAACACCACTCGTTAACTAAAACAGTTTCTCCTTAAATGCACCAATTTCAAAACCAATGTGATTGTCATGGTTGACGTCATAAAAACTTGAAATTATTGACGTCAACAAACATTACAAAATTTATTTCTAAAAGCGTACTCTTTCGAGATTGTCTGTTCAAGGCCGGGATCCAGGTGAAAATAGCGCCCCATTTTCATTAAATTGGAGAACGTTCGACGCCTAAACGTTATATAATCACAACCCTTATCGATATTTGTGTAGAATTTATGCAACAACATATCGGGTGCCCGGGGGTGGGGGGGAGGTAGACCAACTTAAAATAGAGCAAACCCAATTAAAGAGAATCCCAACTAGTGCGCTTTTGAGATATCCCAAAGCGCCGGTAACCAATCAAACTGTTAACGACTGGCATCGGTACGCAAGAATCTCTGTGAGACTGCTATGGTAGCACACAGTTGACATTAATCAAATATCAGCAGTATCGCTAATTAAGGTCCATTTTGCGTGCATATTACCAGTCAAAACTTTGGCACGTTCCCTAAGAAATACATGGTGTAAACATTGAGCGCACGATCCGTTTTAAGTTTGATTTTGTGGGTGTTCCTTCCGTCTAGTTTTGTCGCAGGTGGTATGTTGTTTGCTACCCGCTCGTTCAAATTTCTTATTTGTTAAGGTTTTTCTCTAACCTAGTTAACGTAACTGTTACGTTTTCCATTCTAATTTCTCACGAAAGAAGTTTATGTAAGGTTCAAATAGTTCAAAGGGTTTTGTTATGCGGTAATTATTGTATTGACTGTCTGTAAAAAGCATACCAGGATGGTCGAAGTTATCGTTAACAGATTTCATAACTTATTTAACAATGTCTTGTTAAGGGAAAAATTTTTCAATTTAATTAAATTGAAAAATTTTTCATTCAAGAAGCATTCAATTGAATGCTCAAATGTCAAATTGGAATGTTGTATCTCAAATATCAGTTCAGTTCAGTTCAGGTTCAGTTCAGGCCAAGTCGGCGCCTCTGTAATTAACAATAATAAAGATTTGAAATTTTGAAATTAGGAATTAGAATCAAAATATGTATGGTATAAAAATATTTAATTGAGTGCACATGATACATGAGAAGCTGTCAACGTATTTTTTTTAAATGGAATTAAAAATGGTACGAGAGCATTGTAAATAACGATTGTAAATAACAAAAAGAACAAGTGTGTTATTAAATTGTCAGAAATTTATTGTTAGTCATAACGGTTGACTTTAAGAACACAGGATAACATAAAATATCAAAATAGTAAATTTAAATTTTTTATTTTGTATATCTCAGATAGATATTTGAAAACCGTACATTTGACGTGCGGTTTGCACCTCTCAACTGGTGGGATGTGACTTAAAATGTGACCAAACGTTAAAAGAAACTGATTGAACCGTTGAAATAAAAAAAAAGTTATATTTTGTCATTCGTTTCTTTTTCGTTCTCCTGTAAAACTTATGTTGCTATCTTAAGGTACTTTTTCCTTTCATCGTGTTTCCTCAATGTGTCAACGTGTTTTGAAAATAGCCAGCTTCTTGCTTAAGTTAGTACCAACATCGGGTTTCTTTAAGTCTGTTCAAAGATGGGAAATAAAATAATATGATACACGAAAGTCGGTTTGAAATAAGATGTCATTTTCCCCTCAAGTAACTCGTTCATATGCTGTTATAAAGCTGTAGGTACGATCTCTAGCTTCAACTCTCTGCAGCATCCAAACAGTGAATTTCTTCACTTTTTCCTTATGTAATGTTGGCCTACTATGGCCATCTGTATACCCATAAAATATTGTCAGTTATTTCGGAAGCACCTTGTTATTACTAAAATGTATTAAATAGGGATATTAAGTTAGTTATCAATAATTGACAAATATCAAATACAATTTTTCTCGAAAACGTGAAATTAAAAAACTAGTGTCGTTTGAGGTGAATTCGGACGATTTTTGCGGTTCTATGTTGATAATTTGTTAACCCCTGACACAAGAGAATCCTAAACAATAATCTACAATCTCTCATATGTATTTACTACATAAGACTTCATACAACTGCCCAACTTTTGACTTTTTCAAATATTCTTTTTCGTTTTTATTGTGTCCGGATTTTCCCCTATGTGTGGGGTAAATCCGTACGTACATTTAGATTTCATTATAAATTATAGTAAGTTGTGGGCATGGGTGAATTCGCTCAGAAAAACTTCTCGCTGCGGCCGTCGTGCCCAAAACAACTCAGTTTTCGTCTTATAAAACTTGCATTATAATCTACTATACAAGCCTTATTGGACCCAGCGCTCCGCGCTACATTACCCCATGCCATATGATTCCCCATCATGTGCGGAGACCACCTCCTCTCGACACCCTTCAACTCACTCAAACTCAATCCGCAAACGATTGGGAGTCATACGGTATAGGAATCCCGGGGCTGCGGTCAACCCTCTTCGGTCTAGAGGTAAACAAAAAAAGTAACAAATGGTCATAGTGATATAACCACGCCTTAGAATATTCACCGTCTTAAGGCCTTTAAAAATTTTAGTGCCATCAACACTTTCATCCTTAACTGGTGGTTAAGTTTTTAACGCATTTTCTAAATTTTCTTGGCTAAAGACATGTAATGTAATGTAATTAACGCCAATCATTTTTTTATATTGCCGCACTATGGTGTCCGAGTTCACCCCACCTAGGGACAACGTTCTGTTAATTAATAAGTATTTTTTAAAATAGCCAAGATATTATTATCTTTGTATGCACATACATTGGCAACAAAACATAAATGCTTTTGTTGCCATTTGCTATCCTTCAATTCTAATAGATTTTTGTATGCAAGAGTTTCTTTCCCCAGTAGTAACACAAATTGGTAAACAAGAAATCAAGAACAGTTGATCTACGTCGATCCGAATTGGTAATCTTGAAAGAAATATCCGAAGCGGCAGGTCTGTCCAGGTTTACCCCTACTGTCCGAATTCACTCCGTATGACGGTACTCAATTTGAGAGAACAAAAAATATTTTAAAAGGGTTGTTGTAGAAACAAAACCAAATAATAGGTAAAATAAAATCACCAGAATTTGTGCGAAAAGCACTTTTATTTACATTTTCATTTACATTTACACAATATTCTTTTCTAAAGCAATAATTAAAAAAGTAATAGCAATTATTCGTTACCTCGCTTAAACTTTTTATATTATGGTACCTAAATACAATATTTTTCAAAATGTGACTTTCCATTCCTAAACAGCAACTCCAGTATGTATGTATATAGTGAGAATTTTTTGTGGTTCTAGGATATGAAATCATCAAATTTATTTGCTTACAATTTTATAATAACAACATGATTACCAACAACCGTCAAATAAGAAGTGGTATACTTTTTTGTGTTGTGGTGTTAAAAACACAACGTGTAAGGTTTCATGAAAATCACCGGTTTCCAGTTATTAAGCGTAACCCAACCCAACGACGAGACCGGGCCTCAGAGCTCGTGCACAATATTTTTATTATATTTTGGACGTCTGTGTTATTTATTTATCTCCTACCTTTGATTCTATATTTAATAGTCTATATTATTTATGTAGCATACGTGCGTTAGAAAAAAAGTCAGAACTTTTGCATTATAAATTATCCGTGAAAATAAATTCGAAAACATAAGAGACATTGTCAATAATAAATCAATAAGTCATAATATTAGATAGGGAAAATAATCATATCTCGAGGCTTGCCTTGAAATATGCCGGAAAGAGAAATTGAAATAAGGAAAATAATGAATACGCAATACACGCATTATAGAATATTTATTTTTCTTCAATAATCTCTGTTTAAAAAATAATAGCATAATATCAAATGCATGGAAACTCCTGACGACAGTAGCCAGGGAGTTATCCATCGCGTTACTTAAGACTAGTTTAGAGTAGAGCTACAGATGGCAACAGCAACAGAAAACAACTTCGGACCAGATATATTACTGTTGTAGATAACAGTTATGTTGGCTAGGTAAGGTCCATCATGTTGCCCACTGTTGCCCAGGTGTAAATGCGACTTTAACAAGGAACAACTTTAATGTTTTCTTTAACTTTTTCGAGTTTCTTGTAGGGCAACGACTAGTGATAGAGTTAACCGTTTAGCAGCTTAAATCTTAGTCTTTATTTACTAGTCTTTACGAGTTTAAAATTTTGTAAGACGAATCTGTGATTTTTATTAAAATGTACTATGTTGTTTATGCTGATTTTGTTAATGAATGTGGTATTGAATGCCAATGAATGAATTGTTTTGATTGCAGTGAAACCAGCGATATGGAGGATGATACCGGAGATGACGCAAAATCTGTGAAGACGAACGACGAGAACAAGAAGTGAGTATCGGTTTTCAACGATAAAAGGGATAATATTTTCTCCCGATGTACGGTACAGCCAATGACATAATCTAGGAAGCCTTAGGTGGAGTTCAAGGTAGATGGCTTTTATGCCATGATACCGCTCTTTGTAAAAGTTTTCAGTTCTAGGCCGTTACGAAATGTCACGAATGCATTTTCTTGCAATCACAGTGCGAAATATGCGGCGGCTGCGTTGCATTTGCGCAAATGAAAGTATCCGCGATCATACCCTGGCTGGCTATAAAAATTCTAATTATTCCGAGAAGAAGGTCAAAACTCCTGCAAGTATGCTTATACCGTTATTTCATTAATAATTATTACAAAACATAGCCGTAATACTAACTGCATTTATAGTTTATGTTAATGCAAACCGTAATAAACATCAAAACAAAAAATAGATATATTGCTATAACTGCAAGAATGTTATCTTCTATATGTGGCGAGAATTAGTTAAAAGTAAATATTTTGTTTAAATTTTACATTTAATGTAGTTTTACATGTTTAAAAGTGCGTTTTCTATATCAGCTTATGTTGACATTAGCATAATACTTCATCAATAGCCTACAACGGTGATCACTGTGCACTGTTTTTCAGCTTCAAGAATGGTCGCTATTCATTGGTGAGAATTAAGGGTGTTAAGAACTGTCAAGAAAATCAACATAAATATAGCTAACTGCGTGATCCAACCAATTCAAAATATTAATTGATTTCGCCCAAAAATTCAAAATTCCAAACATCAGTTAATCTTACACAAAAATAATCTCCCAAAATAAAACCAAAAACATCAAAGTCTCTTTAAAAGGGATGCATGGCAACCAAAATCACAAAGGACATGAGGATTACACAAACGAGAGGTGTATATATGCAGGACAATAAACAACATAAAGGAAATAAGTAATATAAGAATAAATATAATTACTTATGGAAAATGTACAGCGTGATTTTACCTATCCAAGCGCAATTTCGTTTAGTATTAACATTTATCTACGACTCACATATAATAAGTTCATTGCATACGTATCCATGACTATATAATCCCCATCATTATACACTGCCAATGATTATAATGACACGAGCGTTGTATAATAATGGACAGTTCGTTCAAATAATGACTTCATTATTTGAACGAACTGTCATCATTATACAACGCTAGTGTCAAAGTCTGTCAAAACCTACGTGGATAACAGTTATGTGACAGTTCGCCCCGCCATCATTAACAAATACATTTAAAATGTTTGATATAAAATGGAATTTGTGAGTCGTAGATAAAACGTCGTATTCGACTGGTACACAACGGATTTACATCGCTCGCATGTTTACACGCTCGCCTACGGCTCGCGTATAAATTTCATGCTCGCAATTTATATCCTTAGTTATGTGCTCGTCAAATAATATATTATTATAATAAAACGCAAGCGGCAATGATATACTATAATCACGTAGATTTTTGTATCACGGCACTCTTTGATATCCTCCAAAAAAATAACGCAGCCTGGCATAATTTGCTAAGTGGGGTAAAAGAATCTCTATACCTTAAATTTCAAATCTATGTAGAAGAAATGAAGTTTTTTTTCCTTCAAGGTCCGAGGAACTTCGCTTAGTATACGATTTGATAGGCTACACAATACTAACTGCTTACATCTGTATTTTGTTTTATTTTTGATTTCAGACAAAACCATAGTGAAATAGAAAAACGACGTAGAGACAAAATGAACACTTACATAACGGAGCTATCCGCTATGATTCCAATGTGCCACGCAATGTCCAGAAAATTGGACAAGCTTACTGTACTAAGAATGGCTGTTCAACACCTAAAAACAATCAGAGGCGCCGTTCACTCTTACACTGAGGGTCACTATAAACCCTCGTTTCTGTCTGACCAAGAACTGAAACATCTAATACTTCAGGTAATGATGATTAATTTTTTCGATTCTACTAAAAATAGTATAGTAGTGTTAAGGTGTTTTTTGTAGGCTGCCGATGGTTTCTTGTTTGTGGTAGGTTGTGATAGAGGTAGAATCCTTTACGTTTCCGAATCGGTGTCTAAAGTCCTAAACTATTCGCAGGTAACTCTTTGAATTAATTTCCAATTCATGACAAATTCAAACGTTCATTCTGTAGGGTGATCTACTAGGTCAAAGTTTATTTGACATCCTCCATCCTAAAGACGTGGCCAAAGTCAAGGAACAACTCTCGTCGTCAGACCTGAACCCAAGAGAAAGACTGATTGATGCCAAAAGTAAGTATAAAGGTATTGGAACGTCGAGTTTGTAGTTGTGAAAGATAACAGATCTGGTTTGTAGCTATGCTGCCAGTAAAAACCGATGTTCCTCAAGGTGTCACTATTTTATGCCCCGGTGCTAGAAGATCATTCTTCTGCAGGATGAAATGTCGCCATTCAGCCCAAATTAAGGAGGAAGCTGACACCACAACTGGTTGTCATAGAAGAAAAAAGCAAAACTCGGGTATATATTTATTGGATTAAGATAGACTCTTGTGGATATGTCGTATTGTTATTTATTTTGCAGATAAAAAGTATAATGTCATACAGTGTACTGGTTATTTAAAATGCTGGGCTCCCGCCAAAATAGGATTGGAGGAACAAGAAGGCGAGGGCGATACGGATTCTTGCAATTTGTCGTGTTTGGTTGCCATAGGCAGAACGTTGCCGCATATTTCCACAGTTGCTGCTGCTAGTCAAAGTCGACCGAATACTAGGTCTATTCAATTTGTTTCTAGACATGCTCTTGATGGAAAATTCCTATTCGTCGATCAAAGGTATTTAATTATACAAATATTATAGCTATTCTACAAGGATGTTTCAAAACATGTTGCTTATCAAATGTCGACATTGTGGTACAGTACTGTATTCTAGTACGGTAAAACGTGATAGGAGTTTTCGACCTAATATGAGTTCGGTAAAGATAAATCTGACATTTATGCGAATTTTTACTGGTTTAACCCAATGTCCCATCAATTTCAAAAGTGTTTAGAGTAAACCTTAAACTTTGTACTTTTTTTGTCTGATATTCGCAACGTTTTTCACAAGTGTTCTTGAAGCAGCGACACCGCTTATTTAAGTTGTGTCTAAACAGAATACAATCTGAAACGCACACCTGACGCACACCTGACGCGATGGGATATTTATGAGTCAGTATTAATATCGCAAAAAAAATCTACCAAAAATGCCTATTTCCATTCGCGTAAGCCATGTTTCCCAGAACACCAGTGTTTTTAACATTTTCTTGTTTAAGGCCATAAAATTTCATCATCTATAAGTTCAGAAAATAAATCCTCTACTAAATTGAGGAGACAAAAATAAACAGTCTCTGAAATAAACGATTCGAAAAAAAGCAAAATTTATATATACCGGGTGATTAAATGTCGAGGCTCACCATGGGGATCTCGCTTATTAGTGGACATAGAGTTTCGTATTTTTGTGCTAATCAATAAACTGAAAAAAAAATTTAGCTATCATTTTTCATTTTAAAGATGTCCGCAAAATGCTGAAATGAAAAGATATCGTTTTTATTCAAAACCAAACGTAGCTAGACATTTGAAACAAAAACATTCTACAGCGACTTTTTAACAAGGAATGCAGTGTTATTTTTTAATTTGAAATAACATCAAAGAAGGGGGCGTAACCATGGCCAACTTTTGTTTTTCTTATGGGCGCCATGTTGAATTTTGGCATTTTCCGATAGTCGTGTTTTTTCTCATGTTTTTCTCAACACGTAGGCATTGTTTTTTAAAACAATGGTTTAATAATCTCGTTGTTTGTCGTGCTTATCAGGTACCCAACTGATGCTTGGTTACAGACCGCCGGCGCCGAACTAACTAGAGTGCTTTGGATTAAAAACAAAAAGCTTATTTTTTAAATAATTGCTCCAATTGGTCGCCATTTTCTTGAACGCATAAAACCGAGCCAGCTTTTCTACTTGTTGTTATGCTCTTCCAACTGTTCTTCCCGGAATAGCATTGACCGCATTTGTTATTCGATCCCACAGATCCTCGATATTTCTTCGAGTATCATGATAAATTTCGTCGTTAACAGTTCCCCATATAAAATAGTCCAGAGGACTTAAATCAGGGGATCTAGCAGGACATTCCACCACTTCACCATTACCAATCCAGCGATTTGGAAATTTTGTTGATTCAAATACTTTCGTACAACTGCAAAGTTTGACTTGTGTGTAATTTGTACGGTTACAATTTCATTGTTCGTAATGCTCTCCAAACACGTGTTTACGGCAATACGAAATTAGAGGCTACTTCCCGCGTAGAAATCCGAGTATCGTTATTTATCTAAAAACCAGTAGTTGAAGCATTGCAAATTATGGTAATCTAACATTTACCATTTCCAAAATATCTCTTTAATCGTTTTCAACATTTCTATGAGGATTTAGAATTGCGGGGTTTACTAAACAATCTATGGTCCGCTAAATTTCTGTTAAATGTTAGGAATATTGTACGATGGGGCATTTCTATGAGAACAATAATAAACCCTTTTCACGCTTTTCGTTATTGGTAAACGGCATTTTACTTCCACAATCAACCACAATTAAGGTTTATTTGGTTAAATGGCAAACCCAACGCTTAGCGCGTCGCTTGATCCAAGTGCATTTTGTTGACGTTGCTTGGCAACAAGTCCGGCGGCGGCGCGGCGGTCTGTAACCAAGCTCCGGTTAGGTACCTGAAAGTTTTTGATTATTACATCATTATTTTAAAAAATAATGCTAAAATGTTATACATTGCGGAAATAAGAAAAGACACGACTATCGGAAAATGACAAAATACAACATGGCGCCCACAAGAAAAACAAAAGTTGGCCATGGTTACGCCTCCATGTTTGATGTTATTTCAAATTAAAAAATTACACAGCATTCCTTGTTAAAAAGTAGCTACAGAATGTTTTTGTTTCAAATGTCTAGCTACATTTGGTTTCGAATAAAAAATTAAAAACGATACCTTAACATTTCAGTTTTTTGCGGATGTCTTCAAAATGAAAAATGATTGCTTTAGTTTCTTTTCAGATATTTGAGCAACACAAAAATACGAAACTTTGCCAAATTTAAACATAGGCTCTATCTCCAATAATAGGCGAGATCCTCATGGTGAGCCTCGAAATTGAATCACCGGGTATATATATTATATATCTATATCAACAAAACCGAATATACCAAATCTTGCAGAATATTTACAAAAACATTTTTATTTAAACTGTGTAATGCTTACTTCCAATACTTAAACTTGGTGCATTCATTATAAAAGCATCTGCCTGTGTAGTAATAAGTATAAAACTTTTGTTAAATTTTTTAGCCTTTCAGAGGACGGCACGTTACGGTATTTTTTGTGAACACTGTATAATCGATTAAAAAATAGGCAGGTACATAGTTTGTTTATCTAGGTAGTAGGTTGGTACCTACCTACAATTTTAGTTGACCTTCGATTTTAATCGATCTACAAGAGATAGATTTTTAGTTCTTTAAGTTGTAATAAATGGACCTATTTAAATGAAATTCGGCACTACAATCTGCTATAATAAATCTGGGACCCTTCTGTAGTCCTTGATTATTATATGTATTGATTTAATAGTAACTGTGGATCAGAATAATATTGATAATATAATCAATCCTCAAGCAGTAGAGGTTTTATTAAAAAAATATAATATAATTATTTATATCCAGAGCAACATTAGTCCTTGGATTTTTACCACAAGAACTGTTGGGAACCAGCATGTACGAGTATTATCATCATGATGACATACCAACAATAGCAGACTGCCATAAATGTGCTCTTCAAACCAATGAGTCTATATCGACAAGTGTGTATCGGTTTCGAACAAAAAATGGAGGCTTTGCCCGTCTACAGAGTGAATGGCGATCTTTCAAGAATCCATGGACAAAAGACATTGAATACATGATAGCGAAAAACAATCTTATTTTGTAAGTTGATCACTACTTTTTTATACGGTGTGGTTGTAATTATTATTTATATTTAAGAACTGATTTTCGAACCGTCGAAAGTTCTGCCGGAAGATCAGATGGACTACAAGAAAATTTCGATTTTTTTGCTCAGAGTAAGTAGCGGAGAACATGTTGAAGCATATGCTTGTAACTCCGATAGTGTAGAAATGAGTAGTTTGAAAAGTTTGCTAATTATTCAGTCCGCTGTGGTTTGTTTTATCTATGAAACCTTTTTATAGGCACTGGTAGAGAAATGCAAAGACTTATAAATAACCATGTAGAAGCTAGTAAAATAGGGCGTCAAATTGCAGAACAAGTTATGGATTCGCAGAGACGTGGAGATGAGTCCTCGTCTGGGAGTAGTCCAGATCCAGATCCTGAACCATCACTACAGGTTACCAGTAATGACGTAAGTGATTTCCTGATTTTTGTAGAGAGTTTACCACTTTTTCCCTGCATTTTTTTCGAAAGGAATTGTCATTCTGAGTAACATATTTCATATGGACCTATTTATTTTTCAAATTCTTCAAAAGTTATAGTCGTTTACAAATTACAACGATAAAAATTAAGTAAATTTAAGTACAATCATAATAATACATTTAAAAAACGTAAATGTCATTGTGAGTAAAAAGGTTCATATTGATTTTTCAGTTCACAAGCGAAAGAATTGAAAAAAACAAATAAGTCCATATGAAACTTTTTATTTAGAATGACATTTACTATCTAAAAAATAGTCACAAATTTTGAGTGTTACCCGCATCTTGCATTGCATTTCCACTGTTTTTTTGGTTTGATCCTCAAAATAAATTCAAAAAGGGGAAGGATTAAGAAAAGATTAAGAAAAGGTTATATATAAATAAAAAATATTGAATGAACAAATTAAGTACCCCCTCACACGAAAAAAATCTTTAAAACGGGACTTTGGAGACTTTCGACAGTAAACGTTAAGATTTTTTTTTAAATGGAAGATTTCAGTAATTTGTATGTATACTTAGCAGGCATCATGAAATATGCTAAATAGAATGGTTTTTATTTCATCTCTTTGTGATAAACCCAAACAAAGTTATTTAGTTTAACGCAAACACATACCAATCTCATAAATGTCTGATTGGCTGACGCAAACATGGCTGCCATTTCTGAACCGAGTAAAATAAAAAAAATAAGCAAAATTAGTTCTGCACTCCCAGAACATAAGAAAATTCATTAACAAAATTTGAGCTACAACCTCTGGACCACTTCAGATGGATTGACCCCATCTAAAATTTACTTCATGTAAATTCGTACGCAATGTTTTTTACAATGTTTTTCTAACCATTATCAGTCCGTAAAGCAATCTACCAACTGTTTTGTAGGCGAGTCATCCCTGTTTTTACATTGGGTTTTATTTGTCTATTCTATTGCCTCACAAGGTATAGTCTCTATAACTATTTCTGGTTTGATCTGTTATCTAGTCACACATTTCTACAAGTATTCCAACAGAGCAACAACGGACAAACCCGGTAATGCACGAATTTGCACAGCCCACGAACACATACAGTCACGTCAGGAGTAACGTCGCATTGTCAAATGTGCCTGACCAAGGTAACATAATTCTTCCACCAATTGCATAACTAAAAGTTAATTTATGAAAATTCTAGGTACAAATTCAGATGAAGGCATTATCGAGATGATGGAAGATGCTGTACGCGAATCGCCCAGCACTGGGCCAGCAACTGATGGCAACGATGAAGCAGCGATGGCAGTCATAATGAGCCTGCTGGAAGCCGACGCTGGTTTAGGTGGCCCAGTCGATTTTTCAGGATTGCCCTGGCCATTACCATGATTTAATTTACCGGATATGTGGTTTATGTATTAATGATGGTGTTAAAGAACATACATGTGAGAATATAGTGAGTTTATGCCACATGCATTTAGCATTATAAGTTGAGGCCAGTTAAACTGTATTTGCGGTTTCTAAGACGGTTTATAGTTTTATTGAATCAATTTCAATATTTCATAACTTTACACTACGTCACCTCATAGTGATAGTGCTGGAAATGTGTTCCTAAGATATAATCTAGTGAATATGGTTGTGCTGCTCTGTAAATAGGCATTTTAATTATAATCAAAATCATAATTTCCTGAGGATACCCCTTGTTTAATTTTAGTAATACGTATCGATTTATTGATGTCGACTATCGACTATACAAAGTACTTATTAGTTGTATTATTGTATAGTGTTTGTTTAAAGTATTTTTTTCTGAATGCTGTGCCAAACAATATATCAATTATATAAACAATATAAACTACACATTGCCTATAATAAAACATCTTATAGTCCCTAACTACTAACTGTTCGTCATACAATAAAATGTAATTTGTGATAATGTATATAATTACAGAATAAAACTGACTTGTAAGTTGATATTGACTAAAATAAAGTGTAATGTATATATAACTGTATGGTTTACCCAATATTATTTATTTAGTTCGGTAGAGTAGGTACAAAACGCCACACACAAAATATATGCCATTGCAAAAAAAATAGACTTTAAAACTGTTGTGGAACCTCAAACGAAAATATTGCAAACTCCTTTCAAAAGAAATATAATATCGAATTTTGAATTTAGCGGATATATCAGTGGAACCCTAACTTTCTTTTTTTAACTCATTGAAAGGTTTTTTGTGCACAAATTGCTTCTTTCTCAAAAAAAATTATGTGGCATTCATTGTGGTAGGAGACCTATGCTGAGTATTATTACTTATATTATGTAATAAGATTATTAAGTAATATTATTTTTTTAAGTTTAATTTATTTAATTCATTAGCCTTATTCTATACTTTATGATTTAGTTTAGTCATTAATGCAATAAAATACATATTTATTCAATTTTATCAATATTTATAATTTTTGTTTGGCGATTTCTTGTAGTGTCATCTATCGGTAAGAATGGGACTTTGTTGCGCATTCTGGTGGCGAAGTGATGAACTGCGGGCCATCTGCGTGACATAACCTGACTAACCTGACATAACCTAACATTTAGATTTCAGTATAGAATTTATTGCATGTAAATGTTATTACTCTGATGTTTTGAGACATGGAGAGGCAAAATACTGCAATACTCATCGATAAAGAGTACCTGCATAAGCTAAAAGAAGACAGTAATAGTTGTGTGGTAGCTCAAAAGGCTGTGAAACATCTATCATTGCATCCATTCCAGCTGATTGACGAAAGTGCTGCTATTAAAGATGTTCTGAACAAAGGGGTCGCAAAATATGATAAAAAGTAAGTTTTGACTAGTTATACTGTAGTTTATGTATACCTAAGAATACCATATTCTGGATATTTAGGGACACCTGAACTCGACTGGAGTTTTAGAGTGTGTACACACAATTATACTGTTTGTAGTGTATATAAAGAACAGGAACTTTCACTCAAAAAAGAACCAGAATCCACCACAAAACAGACTGACAAAAAATGCCTTCGGCCAATGATTTCAAACTTTGAAAGCCAAACAAACTTAAAGGGATTGGCCGCTGAGAGCAACTCCAGGAACATCAAACGACCTGCTGGAATGACGCGTCTTATAGCATCTCTAGATTTTTGGCGTATAATAACGCTTTTCAGTCATGCATTCTCTTTTTATCCAAAGCTTGTTCACTCAATAATAATGTACTAATTTGAACTCTCTTTTTCATTTTAGGCTTAAAGGTATCTTATTAGGACATGAGAACATAACATTGTTGGATCCAATAGCAGCTGTACCTGCCGATAGTTGTTTCCCACATTTTGACATCGAAGCGGAGTTTTTTGTTTTTAAACCGGTGTTGGAGAAGGTGTTAGTAGGCGTTGTAAACAAGAAGAGCAAAGATCATGTAGGCTGTTTGGTACATAAAGTATTTAATGTCTCACTGCCAAAGCCAACGGATGAGAAGAGATGGATCGGGGACAATGCTCAAATTGGTCAAGAAGTGGAATTCAAAATTAGTTTTACAGATTTTAATGGAAAATTGCCATATATCCGTGGAGAAATATTGTAAGAATAATTTTTTTCCTATTTTAATTTTATAATTTAATCTGAGTTCTCATAGCTACTGTAGTTCATCATTCATTTTTCTTCCACTTTCACCATTCTTTTTTCGTGATATTTGAATCACTATTTTTTTTTGTTTTTCCAGAAGTATATCAAATGAAGATAGTGGTATTAGTGCAGGTGAAGACTTGGCTGATTCTAAACCAAATTCTGTCATAAAATTTGATGATAGTGATAATGAAGAGGAAATTGTATCAAAGAAGAGGAAACGAAAGAGCACTGAGGGGGACGAGTCACTTGAAACACCAAAGAAGCAGCGGAAACATAAAAAGAAGGATCGTGATCTTCAAGCCCCAGACGAGTTTACCGTTGAAACTCCCCCGAAAAAGAAAAAACTCAAAGATACGAGTAGAAAGATTGACTTTTCAGATCTTGAAACCACAACACATGATTTGGAATGTGAAGAACTCCCTCCAAAGAAAACAAAAAAGCATAAAAAAAAGGTTAAAGATCAATCAACATAAATATGGAGAACATGTAATTTACTTTTTTAAACCTAATTATTCAATTGTCAATTTGAATTGTTTTTATTATATATTAAGTACAACTATAACTGAGTATTTGTAATTTCCTTATATACAATTCTTAATAATTCCCGTACAAATTCTGCAAATCCTATGAAAAAGAACGATTGCATACTACTTCTAAACACAATATTTAAAATACCCGAAAACAGAAAAATTTTCTTGATGTAAAAACAACGTGGTGATTTAGTACTTCACGTGCCAAGCTTGTTATCAATGTTATCTTATTATTCTAACTGGTATGCTCCTAAACAACCTCTTGATCCAAATTTTGGCGTGTTTATGAATATTTTTTCTTAAAGATGAACATATATATATAGGTAGGTATTTATTTTATTATAATTTCTATCTTGAGATTTCCCCGAAAAAGGCTACCTGCTTCAGTTGTTTATTGCCTGGTGTTTTTTTGATAGATTATGTAATTGAGGACCTTGGTGCAAGAACGGGATAAGTAAAATTTTTTTCAAAATTAACATACACATTCCACGAGCTTCTACAATGTATAAGCTATCATTTAGTGCAAGAACGTGAGGATTAGTCCATAAATAACGAAGTTATTAGCCTCTTTACCTCGTCCCCTTCACAAATTTTGTGCAAGAACGGGATAAGTCATCGTGACTTATCCCTGTTTTGCACCAAACGAGCTGTCGCTTTCTTATTACTCCGCTTATACTCACTTCCCTGTTTGTTACGTTCAAATCTTACAATCGATATTTTACCTACTTCCCAATTTTCAATCGAGATGCAATTTTGCATGTGGACAGATTTCCGGTACATTAGTATGAATCAATAAAAAAATGGAAGAAATTTCAAAATTTGGAAAATTTGTCCAATTATGTTGAAATTTTGCATATGGGCAGATATCATGTGACAATGCATAAGTCAATAAAGAAAAGCAATCGGTTTGAAATTTTGCATGGTGAGAGATTTCCGGTGACAACGCATGAATAAATAAAAAAAATCTGATGTGGCCAGGCACATGACTTTATCATACTATACAGCAGTGCCAATGCTGTCTATATATAATCAAAATATCTGTCAAATCCTGGCAAACCAGTTGTAATGCAGATACGAGCGCTCTCGATCAAATAGAATGTTTAATATGTGTAGGCGAGCTAGCGTTGGTTCGCGTAAAAACTGTTAATGCTTCACTAAACTATTTATTGCATATACCTACATAATGCACAGAGCGCTGAGCGACCAACAGAGTCAACTGCTATGCATACTTTCAAAGTTAAAGTTTGCTCTTGCAGCTAAACTATTAATTTTACCAAAAAATCTCATAGACATAAATTATACAAAATTTCCTCTACTTTAATTTATTATTTTACTATTTTTAACAAATGACAGAAATGGCGGCTCATTTGCAAAATCTTTGAAAAATGCTAAGAATAAACCTGCAGTTCCTTTAGGCCCTTTTGAACAAAACTTTGCACACACGCACGCACACATACACACAGACTTTTTTTGTACCTTGGTCAAAAATGTTCAGGGGACCCAAAAGGACATATTTCCGCCAAAATCTCAATTTCTTTTTTGGCACGATTACAATACTTTATAATACTACGTATGATAAAGTAAAAATTAGAAATTTTCCTAAATTTGGAAAAAAGGAATTAAATCAATAAAAAGACTTTAAGAAAAGAAAAATTTAAAAAATTGTAAAAACATTTTCAAAATTTGAAAAAAACAGATTTCCGGTGACAAAGAATTCAATGATTAATATATTTTGGAAAATGTTTGGTAAATTACTTGCCCAAGATACCAACAACATTTTCAAAAAATTTTTAAATAAAGAAGAAATAACAGCTGGGGATAAAAACTAATCTGATTACAACTAAGTATCAACAGGTGTTTTTTTTTTTGGAAATATGTATTTTGCGTTGTTTTGGGACTCCTACCGTTATTGCACCAAATAATAAATAATTCAAAATGTATGCGTATTTTTCTAATAAAATACCCCAGGTCTTATTTTTTTTGGTAAATCAACATGTGAAAACTAACACAAAAAAAACCCGATCTTTTATTTTTTTTCTTTTGCTTCCCCTGAAAAATTTGCAAACAATGACATCCCCTTCTTGCACCAAGGTCCTCAATTGAAGGTCTGTTGTTCTGACATCTGTAGTAACATTGTAGATTTTTTCTATTAAATTCTTAATAACTTTGTGGTAACTACACTAAAGATAGATACATTGTCACCTGGAACGGAGAAACTTTTTTCTATACATTAACTTTTATACCAAATTGTAAGTATTAGGTACAAGCGTCTTTTTTTCAAACATTTTCTAGGAGTTGTCGTAGATGACGTATTCATTACATGAACTTGGGGTTGGGCTATTTCCATCCATATTTTATTCTCAACTTTTTTTATTCTCGATTATAGTTATGATCAATAACTTCATCAGCAGTGTTTGTTAGGAAATGACATGCCACAGTCGGCAGCTATGTATCGTCATCCCATTCAGTTATCTGCTATTTTCTTCCACTCCAGACACCTGATATATAAATATCGTCCAATCTAGCTACCTAGCTGCCTAGTTATTTGTTTACTTCTTTCTCTCTGTTACTAGGTCGCAATTTCATTATTGCCCTTATGTTTTTCAGCCCTGATCTTCATAGTTCATACGTGTCAGTAATTGGTACCTATATAGTGCAGCCAAATGTGCAGAAAGAATATTGTGATGTAAATTTGCAAGGTCTCAGCCTCTTCGCGTAAAACAATGCTAATATTAAATGACGATAAGTAATCAGTTATCACTTAAGGCCTTATAAATGTATTTTTTTATTTGTCCCAATATCTGAACATTTAAAAAGTGTTCAGTAAAAAACCATGGCAAAGTTAGCTTTTAAAAATTGTGCAATTTGTTAACATATATTTGACTAAAAATAATTGTTAACAGTTCTTGTAAAGTGGGTTTTGGCAAACATCGTGCCATGCCACCTTGAATATTTCTATATCCGAGAAATACTCATAATTCGCATAAATGGTGTATAAAATGCACTTAACAAAATGTTAGGAGTAAATATGGGTTGGCAGCATAGTACTTTAGAATGTGACCAAGCACAACTTAATTTCTCAACAGACACGTGTCTCAAACTTGGATGATCAGACCACCATTTTGGCTATTCCAGGATAATAGGCTGCAAGTTTTTTTTTTATTTTTTCAAGATTTCAAAGGCGGGATAGATAAATTTGTTGAAAATGTGCTGGAAAAATAATGAAAATCGGTTCAAGTTCACAAAGGTTGTTGAATATTAAAGGTTAAATTGCAAGCGTTTTACTTGTATCCGTTATTGTATCTTTGACAAACATTTAGATATTGGGACGAATCACACACAAAAAAGTTGGAATCTGATACGGTTTTATTGAAGGCTATGTGGAAACCTAAGTTGCTTAATTTCTTCACAGGGATTACTGAATTTAGACTACCAAACATCGCGTTGTTTTTCCCGGTGTAGCAGCTGTAGGAAGTTATATTTTAAGACCGGTGCACAGTGGTCGATTTTGCACTTTTAGCCGGACAAAATTATTTTTTTTTCTAATGCACTTAAAATCTTCGATAGATAACCGGAAAAATAGTAAAAAAAATCTAAGCCTTAAGGGGGTTGTTTTTGTGGGGGTTGCAAAATGAGTTTGGGTGTTGAAATTTGGAAACCTTGTGAATATGATATTATTATACTTAGGAGTACACAATAAAAATGACCCACTGAGGTGGTTTTTATGGGAGTTGAAAATAAATTTTGTTTTAGAATTCTGAATCTTTGTGAATGTGCTACTATTATTCCTGCAATGCGCAAAAAATGGAAAAAATCAAAAATATTTGTGGGGTGGTTTTGAAAGGAGGTTGAATAATAAATTTGCTTTGAAACTTTTGAAATTTTGTGCATGTGATATAATTATTCCTACAAATACGCGAAAAAAATAAAAAAATAAAAAGTATTTGTGGGGTGGTTTTGGAAGGGGGTTGCTTAATAAATTTGATTTGAAAATTGTGAAACTTGCAGGAACAATATTTATTTTTTTTTATTTTTTACGGGCCGAATTGTGGCGGTTTGCATATGGAAGACTTTACCATAACTGTCCATAACAATAACTATTTGTTTTAGCTTGCGGCTGCAACACCGCATTGTAGTCGATTTTGAACTTTAACCCAAACCGAATAATATGTGGCGTGAAAATATATACATTAAATAAACCCACACACACACTACATTCAGCCGAATTCTGGCAGCAGCACTCACGTTTCAGAACGTTAAAGTAAATCATGGGTCATGTGTGGTACTGGTATCATTGCAAAGATATTTTCTAACGAAACAACTTCTGCTGGAAACTCTTCTTTTCAAATCATGCGGTTTACGAAATAAACCATATGATCTCGGGCTATCCTTTGTTGGACAGGTGAGTTGTTGGCTTTAAGGTTTTATTAACAGACGCGCTAAATCTTTAGCTATCGATATACTATCACGTCTCTTCACTACTAACAAAATAAAACATGAATACGTGGATTGTTCTTCTGATCACAGCTTACACAGACAACATTACATATAATGGGTTCCTTTGTGAAGCGTATGGTTTAGAAAATTTTTGTTCAAATAAAAGTTGTTTCTATTTAAAATATGTATCTATGCAATGATACCACACATGACCTAGGTTCTAGTTTGAGATTCCAAATCGAAATGCAGTTATAACTACTTCCGGTATGTTCCGGATATTATAATTGATGCCATAAAATACGTCAGGTAGGCTTATGTCATGCCATTTTTCTCTGAACCTATATGACGTCATATAACAGAGAAAAACACATGTATCTGTATTTGTAGAAGCTATCCAGATGACAAGGGGCTATGTTCAACAACAAAAAAAAAGTTTCCGGCAATAAGTGGCAACCTTAACAAATCCCAAAACTATAACATCGAAGCTCAGCAATAGAGCACTTAATCCAGTCGTACTCCGTCGTACTTTTTTTTATGGTGAATTAAGTTAATTTTATTAAGCGCTAAAAAAACTCAAATTATTACAGCAGTACAGCTTCCATAAAGTAGTACGCACCACCACACGTCTCCTCCATTGTAGTTATTCAAAATAATTGACAAAAATTAACGTAAACATGCGCTCACACTGACATAGATGAATTTGCAAATAGTTGTGCATGTGCAGTGTGCACTTTTGCCACTGAGCGTAAAGTTCAGTTTGTGATGGTGCCACACCCGCGTATTTGAAATTTTGACTTGTTAAGAGACTGATCTTGGAATATTTCTCTTAATATTTAGTGTAATTTTAATTACAAATGCGCAACTTCATTTTTCATTTTTGTCCAGCTAGCGAAGCAGAATCGACCGCCGTGCGGTGGTAATCTTGATGAATTTATTTACAATGTCCTGAAAGAATCATTAAATTAGGTTTATATTACAAACGTTATTTAACATTAAATATTGTCCAAATATTAGATGTCTGTTTTTTGTGTCCTGGAGTGTATTTTTATATCAATGTTTACATTTAAATGTATTTCACTCAAAACAATACGCGCAGGGAATATAATTTATTTAACATTCATTTTCCGTAGGTGTACAATATACATGTTACTACTTTATATGTTGGTTATATTGTCGCCAGATTTGAAATCCGTGCCGTCCTGTAGTCCAGTCTGCAACAAATTTGATATCTTCTCGATATCCAGATTGGTATCTCGGGCGCTGATCTTCTTCAGAGCACTGTTAACAATACACAAATCTCCTCTCAACTCGGACACCAAAGCAGTAATCTTCTGGGCGTTGCTAAGGATATCAACGCTTTGGGTATAAGGGTTATAACGTACGCCAAACGGCTTCTGGATTTGTTCAGCAAATTTTCTAAAAAAAGTTTATTTATAATTGCAACCTACTTGAACATAATTATTTACCTCATCTTTTCCTTGGCTTCTTCAAAGGAGTCAGTATACCAGTAAGAGTTTTGGTACGAAGTGATGATACATTCTTCTTTGCAAGTCACATCAGGATCAAATCGTTTAATTTTCTCAGGTGTCGTGATGGCGTGCCTTAGTTCAGCCACTGAGCTGAGCAACCCTGCGCCATAGACTCTGAGTTCGCCATTTTGCTTGCAGAGCCCGAATTCGACAGTGAAAAAGTAAAGCTAAAATATTTTTATTAGGTGATTTTTAATATTGCGTAAAGATATTATACCGTTGCAAGCTTGTCAACATCTGCATCACAAGCTCCAAGTGAAGCCAGCCCTAATTCTTGAGAGAACTGTGCGAAGCTAGGGTTTGCCAGTAGCGGCATATGGCCCAGCAATTCGTGGCAACAATCTCTGCGAATAAATAGTTTAGATTAACCTGTGCTATTCATCGACATATCATAACATATTATTTTGTATTCATATTGTGCTAATGGAAATCAAAATTTCAAAGAACGTCTTCGATTCTAGAATTTTTGGCAAACTAAGTATAATTTGTAATCTTTTCGTTGTTTTAGAATTTACCTGCCTTCAAAAGTTTATTTGATTTAGTTAATAAGTTAATAATATTGTGGTGAGCTAATTTATTAAACGGTAAATTTTTATTTTATTTGTAAAAAAGGAATTCAGCTAATTTAAGTTTAGTTGTTTATGAAGAACCAAAACTGTAGTTGTTTTTCAGAACAAAAAGCTTTGAAAGGGTGCCGCTTGAAAAGTTATTTGCACCAAATGAGAATCACCCTAAGCCACATTCCATTAAAACTCTTTGAATATAAAAAATCTTATATTTAAAAGCAGAATTTTAAGAACATTTGAACTATTTAGGGTACGTTTGGAGAAGCTGCATTGTCTATTATATTAGACTAAAATCATTTATTTTATATGATTTATTTGGTTCATGGCATAAGTAAAGATTGCGTAATTTGTAAGAAACGGATTATGAAATGTATGTACCAGCGTGGTGGTAACGCTGGGAACGCCGAGGTCCGTATTCCTCCGCATGTCGGCAGACAATGTCACCCACCTTGACACATATGCACGTCCACTTATCTGCTCCATTTCGTAGCAGCCGACGTGTACTATTTAGAGATTTTAGAGAGTCTACGCGTCCCATGTTTCATTTGAATATCTCATTCTAAACATTCGTCGGCTCGTCGATGGCTTGCAGGGCAAAAATTGTACAAACCACCTTAAGAGGCAACGCCACCCCTAAGGTCAAAAACTATACATATCCAATTTTATTTTTATAAATGTTTGCAGCTGGTCCAAAACAAGAAATGTTATTTGGAAAGATTGTTTAGAACAAAAATTGTATTTATGTATCCTTGCCGTAGTTATTACATGAAATTAAATTATCTTCAGGTTTGTATATTATTATTGCATTAAGAAAATTTTGCGATACTTCCGAATTAACATAAACAATCAATCATATCAATATCGCGAACAGATTAAACCAAATTTTCAATTAATAGATTAGAAAATCCGCAGCTACAAATATTTATTATAAGAATGACAATTAAAAAAAGAGCTACTTTGCAGGTGCGTCTAGATTTTGAATTTTCATCTTTCTGTTTTTAGTAAGGTGATTACAAAGTGTAAGACTAGTGTAAAAACAGTTATACTTATTTTTTTATTTTGATTTTTTTAATTTAATACAAGCTTAAACTTAGGTATCATTTTTAACCACAAGCAAAATTATTAAATAAATGTGGTTATTGAAATAAGTTATCAGTTAGATAGTATAAACTCGTTGTTAACTACAGGCGTCAAAAACGTTTTTCCACACCAATTAATTTTATTAATTATTTTTTTAAATTATCGTTTAAATAATGATGAAAATGAAATACTGTTAAAGTAAAACAAAAAATGGAATTAGATAAGTACGTAGGCTTCCGGCATAACCCGGAAGCAATTTGTTTTCTAAATATTTATTGGAATTGATATTTTTGTAATTTTCCTAAAGAAAAAGATTTATATTCTGCTAGAGAGCTTGTGACTTTTCCTAATAGAAAATGCTTCTGTGATAAGCGATAACATGTCTTCCTTGACAATACGTAGTGATTAGGGTGGGTTGAAAACAATTTTCATTTTTTTCTTTACGCTATACCGAAAAAAACTTGTCTCTGTCGCATTACACTTGAAATTTTGAAATTCCACGAAAATCACAAGATTTTATAATTCTTAGTACCTAAACAGCTGCATATTGGGCTGCTATCGTGAAAATCCTTTATAGTAGAGTTATAAAAACACTAAATCATTGAAAAGGTAGTATTTCTTACATCTGAGGTAGCGCAAAGCGCTTTAATATCGTTAATTTATCACTTTTTGAGTGCCCGCCGGCTGTGGCTCGGTGCGGCATGTAGCTTGTTTAAACCCACCACTCTTGTGTTTTTAGCTTTATAACGTTGATACAACAAATACCTAAAGGAATAATATAAATAAATAGATAATATATAAATTTATCCATAAGAGTTTATTAATTACAAAATTCATTGTGAAACGCAAATTTCCAATTCTCACACTTCAACATTATCATAGTCCTTTACAGAGTTGGAACATTGAAATTAAGTTTGCTTGAAAAACTTGGCATTGAAGCTCTTGATGGCAGCATTGTTCGGATGAAACCATCTCTGTTCTTAGCGCCGACGAGTTTTGAGGAGGCTTCACTTACCAATTTCACACAGCGCTCCACCCCTTGCGTGTGACACGGGAATATGTGGAAGTTCCATTTTTTTTTTTGCTGTTTTGGCAGTTGAAACCTTAACCCAAATATATTCGTCAGATACTCTTCGCAACAAAGGTGGTGGAGAAAGAGCAGTAGTAGTCCAATCAGTAATTTTGTAATAATCTTTTGCCTGGAAGTTGATTTTTGGCGGTGTGACACTTCGGATTAGCTTCTTTTTTTTGGAAGCTATGGCCCTTGCTTTTTATAATTCTTCTAAACTCCAACTCTCTGATATAGGCTCTTTCTTCGACCATCATGCTAGCTCAAAGAAGCTACATACCGCACCGAGCCACACCGCAGCCGCAGCCGGTGGGCACTCAAAAAGTGATAAATTAACCATATTGACGCGCTCTGCGCTACGTCAGATGTAAAAAATACTACCTTTTCACTAATTTAGTGTGTTTTTATAACTCTGCTATAAAGGATTTCCACTATAGCAGCCCAATTTGCAGCTGTTTAGGTCTTCCAAAATATTATAAAGTCTTGTGATTTTCGTGAAATGTCAAATTTCATATGTAATGCTCTAGCTGGGAGTTAGGTACTATTTTTTTCTTTGTTGCATTTTAATTGCCTACACTAGAGACAAGCTTTTCTCGGTACAGCGTAAAGAAAAGAAAATAAAATTTTTTTTCGGCCCATCCTAGTAGTGATTAGATATTAAATGATTGTGTACAAATTTTGTTTTTTTTTTAGGAATCAATAGTAGCGTACGGTTCGGGTGTATAGAAAGGGTCCGACGAATGTCTGATGTACTGGGTGCAATGGAAAACACGGAAAGCCAATCCCGAGAGAAAGTCCCGAGGACTGAGGTAGCCGGCAACGGGTCTTAATTGGAATCCGGTTTTCCTCTTCAAAAAGACGCCGATGTCTTGCAGCTGAGGGATGTTGTCTTCGCGATAACCGCAGTATTTGACCAATTGCGGCCAATTCTCCAGGTATTCATTACACGCGTACTTCTGGTACAATATTTGAAGTTCACGGAACACAGTTCCCCTGTTAAGAAAATATAATTAACCATACCAGATAATACAAGTTTGTTTCAGACACACCTGCAGTTTATTGCAAAAATCATGGTAAAAGATATTTTTTTTTTAAATTAGTGTATTTATCTATTGCAGAATCTACTAGATTTATTAATCACACATTTATAACATTAGTTAGGTATTTATTTTGAAAATTAATCATTAACTGCCAAAACGCATCACCCAAATTATCAAAAGAAATACAAAAGTACATACCAGGTCTTAGTTTCTTCAGGAGTATATTGAACTTTTGGTATTGGTTGTCCACTATAAAAAGAAAATGATTTATTCTATGCGTTATTGTTACATCCTGTGTAAACATTGTAAAAAGAACATCGTTCTAGTTGACGAGACCATTAAAATATCACAAAGAAACGCATTTGCAGAAAATGGAGATAGGCAATTTGAGCATTAGATTATGGATATATGTGGGCCAAAAAATGATTTTAAAGTTATTGATGAGTAATTCAAATATAAATTAAATAATTGAAACCCTGGCGCAATAAGATAGCTACTGTTTATTTGGAGGTAGCTGCATAGTTCATACCAATGTTTCATGTTTCCAACCAATATTTTTCTAAACTAATTTTTAACCCACTGGGCCGCGTTTGACATTCAGGATTACATACGTATTTACCAAAGATTTGACTGTAACGGAGGGATGTATATACCATTTGAAGATTTTTGCCTATGGCAAAAGATAATTGAACCAAAAAAAAATAAAAAATAATTATCGCAAATACAGAAAACAGAGAGTCATCTTAGACATCTTACTGGTTATGGTAGATCTTCTAATGGCAGTGGAAACATTATATGGCATTAGATAAGAACATTTTTGGAAAAATGACAATTGATCAACACAATTGAACTTGGACAATTGTAAAATATTGGTAAGGCCGTACAACAAAGATGCATAATACATCAAGCATACACACGCCACGTGCGTCGTGAAACATTTTCCACGACAAAATGCGTCTCAAAACCGCACACTGAGAATGCACAGCAAACACAGCTGAATGAATGCATCGCTTATAAGTATAATTTTGGTATGCATAATAATTTGTGAAGAAGATAATTACACTATGAAAAGACCGTTGAATTTAAAAATTCAGCACAATACACAGAATCGAGATAGCTTGGATGCTACTTGTGTGCCGCTCAGCAAAAAAAGGTTGTTAGGCCAGGCAATAGAGATGTTTGCGTGACAAAAATACTAGCGGGAAGCCGACGGTCCCAGGTCACGTGAAACAGTCCGTATATGTATTGTGATGTGTTTCCTACTCGCAAACATCATTTCTTAATTTGTTATAAACAAGAAACCTAAAAAAATCGTGCTTTTTCGTTTTTCGCTTGTCAAAACTGTACCGATGCCGATGGAGCAATCTTAATGCTTTTAACAGACGAATTGTGGAGAATGGAAAGACGATTAATATTAACGAAGGAAATTCGGAAAGATCTGTGTTTTTTCAAAAATTCATAACTCCGCCATTTTCAAAGTTGTATCGCAGGCTTTTCGCGTGAAAGTAGCGATTGATGAGTACTTTGAGTGTGGATAACCCAGGCGTTTTCCGATGATTAGTTTTTGCACAATTGCGATTTGAATATTTTTATGCAATATGTTTCGGTGAGCCTGGATGCGTCGGAGGTGGTCCGATTTTAATTTTACGTATTTTTACGTATTTCGAAAGTATTGTGCTACAAAACGTCTATTCTGATTTTCGGTTAAAATGTTGCGAAATAGGTGGAAAATGCTTGCAAGTTTCTGAAAAAATAAAATCGTCAAAAAATGTTATTTGAAAGAAATTTTTATAAACTCCATTACAATTTTTGCAGTGGAGTTTCTAAAAGTGCAAATATGTATTACACATAAGTACATTTTTAGTATGTGCCGGGTATGAATGTATAGGTCGATATCAAATTTCACAGGAATTTTATACGGATATAAAGGAACAAATTGAGAGGGCTCACAAAACAAATAAAAATAAGGACCACCCCAAAGTGCAACATCTAAAATCGTAATGTTAAACCACAAAGAAATCACAGAACAATAATAGTTACAAGTATATTAAAAGAGCGATTAATGATCGAGACTTTTTAACGCACGAGCGGCAGCGAGTACAGAACGTTTTAATTGGATTGTTCCATTTTACATATGTTCGATTGGCAATAATGCAGTCGTTTGATTGGCTGAAAAAATTCACTAGACAGACTCATAAATAAACGAACGACGAAAAATTATAATAGAACAATTGCTGGCAACACCAAAGATTTGTTTTTTATATTAATACATACTGTTTATAGCTGCTTGCTATTCTGGAGAACTGCTCCCGTCGCTTTCTGTACACCGGGTCTTTGAATCCAGGATGGTCTGCATCCAACTCTGATCCATACATAAGAACATTTTGCGCATTATCGATATCAGAAATCTTCTTTGGAAACCATGGTGTGTCATCAAAGTCTAAAATAAAATTATAACATTAAATTTAAGCCAATAAAACGTTAGCAAGCCGTACCAAAGCTTGCAGTAGCTGATAATGGCGTTGGTGGGGTGAATTCTTGTGTCCCATACGACCCGATAACCATTGTCAACACTTCCCGTTTCAATAGAATCCCTACTTGTTCGAGCTTCTTCGGGTCACACTCAATATCAACCAGAAAATCAGTTTGGCCACTGTCGTTTAAGGATGGCCGCGACTCAATATGGAGCACGTTTATAGCGAGGTCTTGGAAAGCTTGTAGAGCTCTAACTAATCCACCGACTTGATTCTTTAGGGTAAATATGATGGATTTTCGCTCTACCCCTTCGGCGCTAGTTTTCTCCTCGGTCTTTTTCTGCCGGAAACAGTTGTTATAATAAACATGAGTATATTGAGTATACATTTTCTGCATTCGAGGCCATACTGAAATTAACTGAAATATTTATGAAAATTCAAATTACCCTTTTCTGCTTTACGAAAATTTGTTGCTTTTTGTTATTAAGTTTATTTATAATTTTATCAATAATCCAAACCAATACATTAACTCTTATGGACTCTTAGATAATGGTTAAGGAATTTTATAATGAATTCTAGTAACTTTTTAAAACCTGGATATGGTAATATAACAGGTAACAACGCAGGTAGAATTATCAGTAACAATTCTGGTGGATGAGCATACATTGGGCCCAACTCCGTATCACGAAAATTAGTCAAATGGCCAGTTACTTTGTTTATTGCCATGGTTTGACTAATGTAGTCAGTTTACAGTAACCAAACAGATTATATAACTATTTTGATAAGGAGTTTTCTCGTTTAACTCATGCACCTTCATTGTCTATACAAAATTTACTTATCGCGTTTACCTTGAGACCACATAAATTTGCAAATATTGCAAAAACCACTTTTTTACAGCTAGTTTTTTCGAAAACCTTACACGATAAGAACCTTTTGAGCCTTTTTGACTCCTAGAAAGAAAACCGTTGTCAATACATAGAATGTCATTTTTAAAGCTAAAAAAGTTTCGTCTGAAGTAATTTTTCATTTAACGACACTGAAGAGAGCTAAAGAGAACACGTTTTTTTGCAGATAAGTGTCAATATCACCAAATTTGTACTTTCACTAAAGAAAAAAGTTTTACAAGTTTTACAAAACATATTTGGTTTGAATTAAATTAAATTACCAGGACACCACATGTAGGATAAGCTCGGCATGGTAAGTAAGTAAAGAACTATTGCTTATTCTACCAAATTTATTGTGGTATATACACTTATGCTTTAGTGTGGTCCGATTTTAGTAGTGGAGGGTGTAGCCAGCAGTTTGTCTTTTGGGCTTTTCTACATATCTTCTTTTATTATATTTTTTGTTTGATCCGCATGATAACAAAATAAATGATACAGATGTCTTCATTTTACAAAGAAAGGATAACTTAATTTTTGTCGATAGTGTCGATAATATATACCCATTTCAAGAAAATGCACTTACACACTTCAATTTAATGCTAAATGCTGCCAAGTGCCAATAGCGGTTACAATAATATTTAGATATGCTAATACCCTTACCATATTCGGAATTCCTAAAAGTATATGTGTTGACGCTAGTTTTTAGGGATGGAACTAATATCCGGCCAGGTCGGATAATTTACCCCGGCCGGATAATTGAGATGATCCGGTCAATTTGCCGGATATTTGGTACGGCCGGATTTTGATTTAAGAATCCGGTCGGATCGTATCAAGGTTTTTTTTTTATTCTCTGTCATGTTCTTAGGTATTGCAGCTATAACAGATTAAGAATAAAGTCATTCCATCTTTTCATTTTAGCGAAAAAGTACTATCTGACCACATTTCGGTTACGACTTCTTTACTTGACACGTCAGTGTGAATAAATATGAATTGTATAAGTTTAGCTTTTTTTGTCACTAGCATTTTTTCTGCATTTGTTGGAATAAGAATTGAATGTTGAAAAATAATTGCTCTGTATAAGTAAAACTCACTGAATTTGATATATTTTGATCAATAATTGACATGTTTGGATGATTTCTTCGTGGCATCATCAAATTAAATCAGCATTTTAATTTTTTTTATTAACCTATCGCCAGGAAAGAATAATGAGTTTTCTACAGTCTCATTTAGAAGTGTAAAACGCTTATATTTTTATCCGCTTTTAAGCTTAGAAAATTAAATTATTGGAGAAATTTAAAATTAGGAAATTTTTAACGGATTTTTTTTACTGGTAATTATTGGCTAGAATTGCCTAAAAATCTATAAAAGAATTAAAATTAGAAATATACCTTTTAATTTTTAAAACACCTAGTACACAAACCAGCTTACAAACTACACAACACCTGCAGAGTTTACGTTTTATTTCAAATATTTGTCATAGTGCAATTTTACAATTTTGAAAACCCAATCACATGATACTTACGAAGAAACAATTTATAATCTCTACAGTTCCAATAGTTTCTGTATTAATTTTTAAAATTGTCTCCAAACAAAATTTAAACAATTTGCAGTCAAGATCCGGTCGATCCAGTTTTACGTAATGGCCGGTATCCGGTCGTATCTTGGCCGGATATTTCGGTAAAAAGATCGGGCCAGATATCCGGTATCCCGCCAAATTTTGGCCGAATGGTTTGGTATCCGGTTTTTGAGCTATATTCGTCGGGTTGTTTCTGAAATATACCCATGCCAATAATATTTTTTCGTTCTTTCACGTCCAATATCTTTTTAAGGGAGCCTTTTGGATAAATGTATGCTTTATTTAGTGTGCCGCAGGAAACTACTCAGCATTTTTTTCTGCATATGTTGGAATAAGACTTGTATGTTGAAAAATAATTGGTCTGTATAAGTAGAACTCACTGAAGTTGATAAATTCTAAATGTAAATGTTTAACGACAAAAATTTGATAAATTTTGCTCAATAATTGACATGTTTGGTTGATTTCTTCATGGAATCATCAAATTAAATCACCTTTTTTAATTTTCATTTTTTTTTATTCAGGAAAGAATATTTATTTTTCTACAGTCCAATTTAGAAGTGTAAAACGCTTCTATTTTTATCCGATTTTTTAAGCTTAGAAAATTAGGTTAATGGAGAAATTTAAAATTAGGACATTTTTAACGGATTTTTTACTGGAAATTGTTGTCTAGAGTTGTCTAAAAATCTCTTTTAATTTTTAAAACACCCAGTACACAAACCAGCTTACTAACAGCACAACACCGGCAGTGTTTAGGTTTTATTTCAAATATTTGTCTTAGTGCAATTTTACAATTTTGAAAACCTAATCACATGATACTTACAAAGAAAAAATTTATAATCTCTTCAGTTCCAATAGTTTCTGTTTTATTTTTTTTAAATGTCTCCAAACAAAATTTAAACAATTTGCAGTCAAGATCCGGTCGATCCAGTTTTACATAATGGCCGGTATCCGGCCGTATCTTGGCCGGATATTTCGGTAAAAAGATCGTGCCGGATATCCGGTATCGGGCCAATTTTTAGCCGAATTGTTTGGTATCCTGCTTTTCAGCTATATTTGTCGGGTTGTTTCTGAAATATACCCATACCAATAATATTTTTTCGTTCTTTTACGTCCAATATCTTTTTAAGGGAGCCTTTCGGATAAATGTATGCTTAGTTTAGTGTGCCCCAGGAAACTACATCAATATAATTCCGTTTGCTTTCTGGGTATCCAGCAGATATAACATGTAATTATTAGTGTTCGGTTATTATGACATCACACGTACACTGAACCGAGAATTGTGCGGAAACCGTAAATTATAATCGAACTCTAATAGATAGGTAGCAGACTCTCTCCCCCAATTCTAAATTGAACTAACCTTGTTAGCACCTGTCGTCGATATTGGGCAATCTTCCTTGTAATTCCAATCTTCACCGCTTCGGTAGAGCCAGAGGCCGAGTAGAGGCTTTCCGGATCCGCTCATCGTCGCGATGATACACCTGATGCTGTTGACAAGAAGAACAAAGCCTATCTGAGACCCCCGAGGGCCGTTTTACCTTATATATAAGGGCCCTCAGAGGCTCGGTTTGTCCGCGCATCCCTTGCGACTGTTGATTGGCAGAATCACAGTTTCCCGTGAATCAGTGTCTATTCACATTTCCGATCCTACCTTTTCTTTCCACCATTAAAATCTATACGCTTACCGAAGCACTTGCCTAGTATTTGAATGGGCCAAGAAAAAGAAGAATTATTTGTTTATATAAATGAAACTAAACTAGAAAAACAGTTTTTATGGTAAACAGGCCACAAAAATTGGTGATATACATTTTGGTGGAGGAGCATACATCTTAATTTTTTATTGAATTATTCCATCTAGGCACCCGTATTTTAGCGGAGTCAAAGGGGGCCATAATGGACCAACTTTTGATAAAGAAAAAAGTATGGAATCAAGGGCGTGGAATTTGCGGCTTGCGCTGGTTTGAAAAACACTTCGAGACTTTTTTATTATATTATAATATATTTATTCGAATTTGTGCTGAGCGATGTTGACGACTAATGTATGTTTAGTTATCAATAATAAATATGAAAAACGATACGCAGGTGAACAAGTTGTCGTATAATAATAAAATCCGGTATTCTTCTTGCTCAAGATTATATTTTTTCTCACGTAGTTACATGTTTCGCCAGTTACGCCAGTCATCAGACTACAGGTCGGAAAATCCTACATAGACCAGCCACACTCACAAAACGTGGTGGCATCATAATGTTAAAATGTATCAAAACGTTGTACGTAACAACATAACACAATTTTGCAGCAAGTCCACGAAATATCGTAATAACCAGCAGAAACTATTCATGCAGCAGGCATTCACTTAGCCTGCTACATGAATAGTTTATTTGTTTCTACTGTGTGTTTCGATACGTTATTTGTTGTTATGTACAACGTTTTTATACATTTGAACATTATTATGCCACCACGTTTTGCTACTGTGGTTGTTCTTATGTAGGATTTTCCGACCTGTAGCCTGATGATGCCGTAACTGGCGAAACATGTAGGTAACTACGTGAGAAAAAATATAATCTTGAGCAAGAAGAATACCGAATTTTATTAATAATAAATATGTCACCCGTTGTTGCTTGGGAATATATTTCTAACTTGATTTTATAACTATAATAAACTTTTAACTAGATCACTTGATTGCTCCCGATCTTGAAAGGGTACATTTCAAAATAAACATTAATAATCTAAAGGTACGTGATAATTAAGCATAGGAAGTAAATGAATTGAATTTATAACAAATAAAACAAAATAACTATTCACTATACACCATTTTTTAATACTTTAGTAGTTTTTAATTGTTTAACTTGTATGTCAGATTATGACCAGATTACTCTGTTATTGGGGCTCTTCTCTCCTGTTGGGTACAATAAAGTATTATTATTATTTCTCATTAAATATATTATACCTAGATAATATAACTTAGACACAACATGAAAATACTATAGTTACACTAATGGAATTTGAAAAGTAATGAAAAGAACAGTAGCAACTCTGGCAAACCCGTCGCTGCCACGGTGTAGCTTTAATACTTGCTCTAAACACCACATTTTAATGAGCCATGTTTGGTTGACCATTTTGGGAGTTGTTGAAGTTCGGGTATCAGGGACTCTATTCTTGTCATCTTTTTGAAGCGAATGTGAGTCTTTTCGAATGGTTAGGTGGAAGGAGTGGGGATATCAGCGGTTTCCCTCTGGAACGAATCTATGAGCAAATTTGCTTGTCGCTAACAACAATAACTCACGCGCCACGCCCATACGAACGTATCTATGGCAAGTTTGCTTGTTGCTAAGAACAATAACGCACGCGCCACGCCCATACGTTCCACACATAGCAACCGCCGACATCCCCACTCTCACCTAACCATTCGAAAAGACTCACATTCGCTTCAAAAAGGTGACGAGAATAGGGTCCCTGGACTATTTAGACAAAAAATGCTGCTAAAGTTGTTGAATACGTTGATAGAGTGATAATTTGTTGACTGGTAGTTCTGTAACGTTCGGATCTGCTACTTACAGCAATGGTAGTCGAAATGTGACAGTGTTAAATGTGCAAAATCGTTAGGATCGGGTGATAATTTTGTAAGGGGACATGAGTATTGAGTAGTACGGGGCCTAAACTTGAATTAGTACGTCGATTTGAATAAAACAGTTGTTTTATTTCGGATTATGTTTATTTCGTTCATAATATTTAAACGCGATCGATTGCGGCTGAAAGCCATCTTCAGGACTAAAACGTCATATAGAAAAAAAATTAGATCACCATGATAACTGAGCTTTACAATAATGTCCATGAATGATGTAAAGTCAAAATTTGTTTAGCTTGACACTAGCATTGCATTTTTTTGGTTCTCCCTTGTCTGTGATTTTGTCAAGTGATGACTTGGTGTTAACTTGAATTTTTAATTAAACACCCCCTGTATCGGTGGAAATATGGGAAAATTAATGGTGGAGAGCTTAGATGTCCCACATTTCAAGAAAATAATAACGGTCATCTTTTTAAATTCACACAAAAACTATCTTTCGAATACGCCAATACACAAAATCAATTAGTTCAGTGCTGTCGATATCCTAGTTGCTACTGATAACATCATCAGTACAAATCGGACAAAAGTGCAAAAGATAATCTCGACATCAAACCTAAAATTGTAAAGCTATGTTTTTAACAGTTTTTTTTTACGAACATTCAGATATTGGGATGAAGTTTGATTCATTATAATTATAACAAATGCTGCTCAAGTTGGAAGGTTAGTCACTACCAGAACATATCATGTGTTGAGGGATAAGAAAATAATCGAGAAAAAACGTTGACAATATTAGGGTAGATAATATTGATAACTTTTTGCTTATGAATTGTTGTATTTTAAACTGATTTCTTTAAAGCATTTTTCATGTCTCTTATAAGGAGGAGTCCGCATACCACTTAACAAATAAACATTAAATGCTTTAAAAATATTTTGAACAAACTTTTGGGATTTCAGGTAAAAGTGCAAAGGACTAAGCTTAACTATGAGATTATTTTGCAAAAATCGCGATTTTAACCCCAAGTTTCGAAAACCTTGCGCGATAGAAAATTTTGGAGCCCAGATATCTGGACTATCTAGACCAAAAATGCTGCTAAAGTTGTTGAATACGTTGATGGTGTGATAATCTGTTGACTGGTAGTTCTGTAACGTTCGGATCTGCTACTTACATCAATGGTTGTCCAAATGTTACAGTGTTAAATGTGCAAAATCGTTACGATCGGGTGATAATTTTGTAAGGGGATATGAGTAGTACGGGGCAAAGTAGCCCTAACTTGAATTAGTAAGTCGATTTGAATAGTCGAAGTCGAAGTTTATTTCGTTTATAATATTTAAACGCGATCTATTTCGGCTGAAAGCCATCTTCAGGACTAAAACGTCATATAGATAAAAAATTAGATCACCATGAATGAAGTCAAAATTTGTTTAGCTTGAGACCAGCATTGCATTTTTTTGGTTCCCCCTTGTCTGTGATTGTGTCAAGTGTCGACTTGATGTTAACTTGAATTTTTAATTAAGCTTTGTACCACTTTGCACCATCTTTTGCACTTTATACCGTTTTAAAGGGCTGTTTATTTTTTATATTGCCCTCCAAATTTCATCCTTTCTGGCAAGATGCGCTTCTTTCCTCCTTTTTCGGTGTTCTCTATTCTATTTATAATTTTATTGTAAACAATACTTTCAGTCAATCGTTCCGAGATCTTTTCAATGATGAAACAGAACTCGCATTTTATCGTCTCCAAGGGCGGGTTTCATAAACAACAATAATTGTTGTTATAATTATTATATTTATAACTATTATAACTATAATTATTTTAAAATAAATATGATAATCCTCGTTTGTGAAACAGAATTATCAAAAACTTTTGGGATTTCAGGTAAAAGTGCAAAGGACTAAGGTTAACTATGAGATTATTTTTCAAAAATCGAGATTTTAACCCCAAGCTTCGAAAACCTTGCACGATAGAAAATTTTTGAGCCCAGATTCGTGTTCAGGACATCTGAGTCTATCATAACGCAATTTCATATTCACTCACAAAATCTATTTTCCAGGATTTTACAATTTTCAATTGTCTTTTTCTGGTTTCTTTTTGATGTACTGCCTTAAAATGTTTCCGACACCATTTAGACAATAAGTAAGAAAAATGAGGTAGATATTTAAAAAAGTGTTGATGACGTCGCAACTTGTGAAGAAATTTGTGTTTAAATAATTTAAAATTGACGTGTATGAGAATTTTTTAAAATAACAAACCTCCTCGGGGATGGTGTCATTGTCATACTAAATAGTTTATTAATGAAGAGAGAAGCAAATTACAAATATATGTTCAATCTTAAAGCGACTAAACTCAAAAAGCAAGACGCCGGGAGTTTGAGTAGTAGAATTAGTTGCAAAAGTAGTTTTATCCAACTTGCTTCCTCCATAATTTGTGATTTTCATGTTGGTACTATTTCCTGATCTATTTTCCCAATTAGTAGTATTGTAGTAATTTTAATAGCTCTGCTTTTAGTTCTGCAATAGAAATTCCTGGAAAAGCATTAATAGGTTTGTTCGAGCAGCAGTGAAAAAAGTACCCGACTAGTTGGGTATTCTACTACGCATACGCAATTGAGATTTTGCCCCTCCAAAATTCCTTTGCGCATGCTTAGAAGAATACCCAATTAGTTGGGTATTTTTTTTACTGCTGCTCGGACTAACCTAATATCTACTAGTTTCAAATTACATTTGAGTGGATGCAAAACACTAAACTCACAAGAATGGTGCACGTTGAAGAGGGGCGATTATGCTAGTGAGATCGACGTCATCCTTGAGTCTGTACTACACCCAGGATGTGGTTTCATCTA
Source organism: Aphodius sticticus (assembly GCA_963966075.1). Classification (NCBI taxonomy): domain Eukaryota; kingdom Metazoa; phylum Arthropoda; class Insecta; order Coleoptera; family Scarabaeidae; genus Aphodius; species Aphodius sticticus. The sequence goes on along the minus strand of OZ014506.1, from coordinate 85,340,399 downwards.
ACGGTGAACCATTGTACTCAAGTCCTTGTGTATAAGCAAACATACTTACTTAATTTGTTCACCCGATTTCTGTCCTTTGCCAATATGCAGCTACTGTAGTTGTTGTCAACTGTTATTTATTATTGATCTGAGCTGTTGGTACTCTTCTCCCTTGTTTCGGTCTGTGAACTTTATTACAGAAACCTAAAGAGCTCCGCGGTGACAGTTCGTAGTAATTCGACACAATGCATAAAAAGCAGATGAACTTGACAACGGCTGGGTCAATTTTGAAGAGCTATGTCTTTAAATGTCACCCATAAATTAGCTCCTGTTCCGGGATTAATGCTATTGATTTAATCACCATGAAAGCATATTAAATCAACCGGTATATTGTGTCAAAAATTAGCTTATTTTCTCTAATTAAGTTCTTGATTATTTTATTTTATACCGGAACAATGCCATATGCTTACATATTCCAACACTACCTTACTTTTACACGTCAGTGCAATGCAATAGTTTCAACCCCGATCTGATTTTTATGCGCCCGTGTTTTGCATGTAACTGGTATATGGATAAACGCCCCTTTAAAGTTATTTACTCGTTGAAAATATGCTATTTATAATTTTAATTTACAAGTGCACACCTCACTAAGTGTTCGATCATCTATCATGGATGGTAACTATGATCTTCTGCTTCGGTTAGCAGTAAATAGATAGAATAATGGTTGCAAAGTGATACGTCTCATTACCGATAAGGACCAGTGCCTCGTAAATCATCAGCATCTTTTTCTTCTAGCTACTTAAAAGGCCAAACTGTGGGCGTTCAGATCCTTGAAATGTATGGATACGGTACGGGTATCCGCTCTCATCTGAGAACAGCCACGGGAGTAAAGTAATTGAAACCGTGCTATATGCACCTCACTGAATAAACCATCGGCTCGACGAATGCCTACCCACTTACTCTTTTCTATCCGTACCGATGAACAGTCCGCACGTTTGTTAAACACTCCCTCGGGAAGCCATCCTTGATGGGTAGCCCATTGCCAAATTGACCTAATTTCTTTGCCTCGCGATTATTATAATGGGTAAGGTATAGTTTATCCTTACTCTTAAAATAAAGACGATGATTAATATAAACAAGATTAAATAACCTCATTGATTCTAAGAAAAATGTTGTGTGAACATAGGTCTGATTACTTTTAATTAATGAGTTAAATAAGATATTAAATATTAGCACAAAATAACACCTTTAGTAAATTTGCTTATTTCACGCGACTTCTATCTCTTAAACAATTGAGCTAACTGTCATATTTCCTTTTTCAAACAATAGTATATTCTAATACAAGTTTTATAAGACAAAAATTTGCGCACGAGTTGTTCTGGGCACGATGAGCGTAGCGAGGAGTGCCCAAATGGAACGAGTGCGCCAATACGTCTTATAAAACGAGTGTTATATACTATTTTTTCTACTTTGCGACATTAATCTTACATAAATTTCAAAAATTGTGGTTGTTATCTTACAATCTAGCGTAGTTTTATATTCAACAGTTGAGGTAAAATTCACAAATACGATTGACGCGAGCCAATAGCGATTGAGATGTCAGCCTTATTTGACACTTGACGTCAATATTATCAATCTTGGAAAACTAAAAGTTACTAAAAGTTGGTGATCTAGTGTTTTCATAACGACGCCGAAAGCGATTTCGTTATCAGTTTATAACGAACGCACAGTGAAAAAAGAATGTTATTTATTTTTATATAGCCATTGTCAGACTTATTTTGACTGGACTAATAGCACTCCGTCCGAGGTATTTAAAAAATGTCCCGCTCTTTTGAGAAATATCGTAAATTTTGTCACAGTTTAGAGTTTTACTAAAAAAGGAGTAGTTTTTATTTGGTTTGAGGATTCTCTTTTTAATGTTCTAGGAAATCCAGCAACATGATTTGTTTAATCATTTTAGAACAATATTTAGGGTCACCGAGAGGTTTCAAAATTAGTGATAATTTAATAAACACAATTAATATACTAGTGAGTGTAGGTAAGTAGGGAATAGGAGCACTGCACAACGACAGTGTTCATTTAATTAATTTGTAATGAAAAACGACTATGTATTAGCTAAATGGCAATAACGGAGCTTTCTTCTGCCTTGAAGTGCTTCAAAACTTTTTGCTAATTTCGAATGTAGTAAAATTGATTAAATGACGTAAAAACGTGATCCAGACTGTTCACAGTTTACCAAGTGTTCCAAGGATGATGTTTAATGTTACTTTTCGTTTCATTTTTTATAGGTTCTATTACCGCGTTAAATCCTTCGTACACAGGCACTTAAGGTTATGCGAAGTAATTTGTTGCTGTTCTATGTATTATTGTCATAATTAAGAAACATTATTATTATGTTATTATTATTATTATTCAAAAGTAATGATCAAAAGTAACTAAAAGTCTCATCACATCACAAAAAATGGCCTAAAATATAAAAAATCGACTTTTGATGTTCTTGAAGCAAACTATGGATTGTGGTAGAGTTTTTAAGTTTGTAAAAATAGCTTAAACCTTGGATATCAATTAATATTTAAAGAGAAAACCTATTTCTATCGTGTTGATTATTTTCAATTGCTAGAATACTACCACGTCACACTATTTTTTTTTGTAAACATCAAAAAGTGTGAATACTATATTTTTCATTGTCTTTTAATGAGACATGATGAAGACTTGGACCTGTAGTGACATTTGTAATCTACTAGAGAAAAGAACTAGAGAAAAAATTAATTAAAAGAAATATATAATTGTCGAAAGAATTGTTTGAAACTAAAACAGATATAATATTGCCAAAATCATAATTAAATATTTTCAAATAATCTTGTTTCAGTTTTAATCCTGTTACTAGTCGTAATACTACTACTAATACTTTGTCAGAATGTTTCGTATTGGTGCAGTAATTATTGCTTTAAATCAATTAAGTTTTATAGTCTTGTCTTTCTTCTTACTTCAGCCCTTTTAGGTCCACTCCTGGACATATTGATGTAGTTGCGTGCGATGAGATACTATCCCTTAACAACTCTTTCTTTAATGTTGTCTAGCCATCTTTTATTTAGCACTGCTCGCCACTGTATATTACTCGTTTGGCCCACCTGATACAGTCACCTAAAATAAAGTCTTTAGGCGACAAAATCTGGAGATACTGTTAGTCATTCAATATAACATTTTAACCTATTGACATGGTAGGAAAGATGCCATTCTTATACTGTCTGACTGTAAAGCATAAAGATTACAGGGATAAACCACAAGTTCTTTGGAGTTTTTTTTTCAATGTTTTAAAAATAAACGAAACAAGGTAAAACTTAAAACAGGTTTGGTTATATTTCCACTATATTTGAGAATATTTTTCTTAAAAATATCCTTATTTATAAACCTTCTAGACATGATGGACATCAAAGAAAAATGTAAAAACAAATACGATTTTATAAAAACGTCAGGTATGGATACCCTCTTAATAGTATTCCTTTCTTGAAGAAGTGTCAAATTGGTTAGCCTAAATTTTAATACATATACTTATATTTCAATAACCCTTTAAATCAAATTAGCACTTAATAGATGACAGAGAAGGGTCATTAGTCATTACTGCCAATTAATGCCCTCAATCCCCAATTAGGAGTGATGGCCAATGTCAACCTCTAACGTTGGGAGTTAAATGACACCACTTCAATGGTATAATTCTGTTTTAATTATAATTATTTTATTATATTAAACTATTTAAGTATCTAAACATTTTAGGAGGAAAAGATACGAACAAATTACTCAACGATAATAATGCGTATTTTTGTGCAGTAACGCAGACACATTCACTTTCTGAAGCTATCTTTTAAATACCGCTAAGGAATATTTGTTGAAGCAAGATTATTAAGAATCCGTGACCTTTTCAATATTTACTCTCACGAAAGTGCTTAATATCTTTCTCGTCGTGAAGTTTTAACGAACCAAACGAAAAAACTGTAGGTCAAGAATTGAGACTAACATTTTAGGAGGAAATGATACGAACAAATTACTCAACGATAATAATGCGTATTTTTGTGCAGTAACGCAGACACTTTCAGTTTCTGAAGCTATCTTTTAAATACCGCTAAAGAATATTTGTTGAAGCAAGATTATTAAGAATCCGTGACCTTTTCAATTTTTACTCCCACGAAAGTGCTTAATATCTTTCTCGTCGTGAAGTTTTAACGAACCAAACGAAAAAACTGTAGGTCAAGAATTGAGACTAGCACAAGATTTCTAAAGAGTAATTAGTTTCATTTGTATTTGCTGAAACCCTCGACAGTCGGCAAGTTCAAGGCGTAGGAAAAAGGACGAACCGGACGCATGATAGAAACAGTGCTGCGTCAGCGAGAATCGCGGGAAAGCGAGAATCTTGATCTGGAGATGGATACGAATGGGGTATCTTCTAACTAATTGAAACTCAATTAAGTCATGAATGTGCTTTCCAGACATCGTCAACTTGCTATCTGGGACATATTTTCCGGCTAAGTGGGTTAGTACAAATGAATAGGAAAACGCATCTTACCCCCTGTCATACTCTGGTCTTATGTGCAGGGTCGTACCAGTAGCTAACATTTTGATTATAATTATCATTAGTATGTTGATATTCATGGTAGGGTATCGAATGTTTTTTCTTGCTTACAGCGACTGAAAACATTGAAAACCTACCTTTTTCAGCAATGTAATGCCCGCCCTAATGCCGCAAAGACCTCAATAAGCCAACGCCGTTCCTATTTGATACGTTTTCTTTTATAAGAAGTAGATTCAGTATTGTTGATGGACATTTCTTTCTACTTACTTACTTATCCCGAGCCTCTTCTACCAGGGGTGTCGAGGCGATGGACTTTCTCCATCCTTTTCGGTCTTTTGCACTCATCTTTGCTTGATTCCAGCTGAGTCCCCTCCCTCTTAGTGCGTCGGAGATCATGTTGTTCCAGGTCTTCCTCGGGCGTCGCCGTTTTCTGCTTTTGCCCGTTCCCATCTCCCATATAACCTTCACCAGTCTACTGTCACTCATTCTCACTACTTGCCCGAACCACCTCAGTTGTTGCGTCTCTATCTTGTCTAACACACTTTTTACGTTAAGCCTTTCTCTAATGGCCTCGCTCCTGATTTTGTCCAACCGGGTCACACCTTCAATCCTTCGTAGCAGTCTCATCTCACTAGCCTCCATCCTTCTTTTGAGAAGGTCCGTTAATACCAACGCCTCACACCCATACATAAGCATAGGCACCAGTACCGACTCGTAGGCTCTTGTTTTAGTATTTTTGGATATCTCCTTTTACTTTATCATACGCAGTATGTAAAGTATTGTAATCATGCCAAAATTTTTTTTTGAGATTTTAGCGGAAATATATCTTTTTGGGTCCCCTGAACATTTTTGACCAAGGTACAAAAAAATGTCTGTGTGTGTGTGTGTGTGTGTGTGTGTGTGTGTGTGTGTGTGTGTGTGTATGTGTGTGTGTGTGTGTGTGTGTGTGTGTGTGTGTGTATGTGTGTGTGTGTGTGTGTGTGTGTGTGTGTGTGTGTGTGTGTACCCGTTTTTTGTGGCGACGATTCCGGAGAAACTACTAAAGGTATCGCGACGAAACTTCATATTTAGAAGTTTCATAACCAAACTTAGAGCTGAAAAGCTTTCTGTTGAAAAGGGTCCAAAGAAACTGGAGGTTTAGTCTTAGCATTTTTAAAAGATTTTGCAAATAAGCCGCCATTTCTGGAATTTCGTCGAAATAGTTAAATAATGAATTAAAGATGAGGAAATTCTGAATAATTTACCACTATTACATTTTTTGGTACAATCAATAGTTTAGCTGCATGAGCAAATTCTATTTCATCGAGATCGGTCGTACTGCATTAAAATTAGTAGCCAGGATATGTCAGAAATTTTGATTCTAATGACAGTAATGACACTAATGACAACGCTAATGTTTTGACAATAACGTCTGTCAATATAATCTGCGTTCGGATATTGTATTACACTTTTAACACCCAATTACACGTAAGTGTCATTTTGACGGTGTACCCGGTGTCAACGGAGTACAATATCCGAACGGAGCTTTAATCGACATATCTGTCTAGTTCTACTAGTTTTATTTTAATGCTGACATGGCCGATCTCGATCAAATAGAGTCTCATGCAGCTAAACTATTAATTTTATATATAGTATGATAAAGTCATGTGCCTGGCCACATCAGATTTTTTATTGAAGAAAGGGTTGAGGAGTATTCTGTATAAGACTGATACCTTACTGATCCTGCTCGTGATCTCTGTCCATCCCTCCGGTTTGGTCTACTATTTCCCCCAGGTACTTCAGGTGCTGTTTTCTTTCCAATCCCTGTGGCTGTTCTGCGTTTTCGGCTTGGTCTGGGTCTGGGTCCACTTGGACGGTAATTATTTCCGTCTTGGTCAAGTTAATCTTCAAGTTGTCACATTTCTTTCTAATTAATTATATATTTTTTGTTGAAACAGACAAAATCGTGAAATTTATGATAAAATCCGAAATAAGTTTCTCTATAGATAAGACTAATCTGAAATGACTTATTAAGGCGAAAAAAATAATTGATGCTTGTTCAAATCCGAAAACACAGTGATAATATAGTGTATTGTATTAAATTTTGTCGAGTATACATCATTACACGCTGGCATAAGAAAAATGTAGACTCTTCATTTCTGTTGAACGGTTTTAACACTCTCATCAGAGTTTTAGCTCAACAATAGACTACATCGTTTTTCTAACTTATCTGTTTGTCATGTTCTAAGATTTATGGCATATAAATATAACCAAAGACCAAAGAACTACTTGAAGTTATAAATCAAAAAATTTACTTTATTGTTTTATTTAATTTATTTTAATTAAAAATTTATTTCTCAGGGCAATATGTGTGTTACAAACAAACCCGCACGCTAGCTATACAGTTTGGTCATCCATGTTTCTTTATTTATCTGAGTTTAAAACTGACAGTGACAGGAAAGTGTAAAAGCCTTTGTCGCTGTCCGTCACTACCTCACAATCTGACGATCAAATAACGAATACACTAGCCCCGCGATGCTGGAAAACAGATGAAGACGGTTGCGCATGCGCACTCAAATTTCTAACGGCGGGAAAAGTTGAGTGTCGTATCCTGTTTGTCTCATCGCTGTACTAGGGCTGTTTGAGTTATTCAAAAATTCGAGTCTCCAATTTCGATCCGAGTAAGCTTTCTTACCAAACCGAACACTCAATTTTTCGAGGTGGCTCGCATTTATTAAAAACTGTAATCGGTTCGAAAAGAGCCAACGGTCTAACAGCCCTACTAAATAGTATTATAAAGTCATGTGCCTGGCCACATCAGATTTTTCTCTACTGTTATAATTTTAAAAGTTTGGACAGAAATCAAAGAATAGGAACAAGCTATAACGTTATTAATCGTACGATTGTAGTGAACCATCAAACAATTAATAACCGTTATTTATCTTACGGGGTGTAGTTTAAATGGCATACTAAAAATAAAATTCTTGAAAGAATGATTTATTTAAATATCTTGTAGAGAATTTTTTTATATACAATTTGTACCGGCCGGCAGATAAAAAGCGGCATATTCGAGATAAACCGTCTTCGTAGTCTTCGACCTCAATAATTTTGTTCTGCACAACATTTTGATGTTGCTAAAAATTTACATTAAGTCAGTCAACACCAGGGTTGCCACCTTTTTGCAATTGTTCACGAGGACAGTAACTGGCTGAAAATATTATGTCATATCCAATATGTCCACATACTGCCACATAAAACACAATTAAATAATAAAACAAAATATTCTTGAAATATAACAAAAAACAAATACTACATTACTTTATTAAATATTCAAAAATAATACTTTGCTGTGGTAATATCACATAAAAATAGAATTTAGGTAAATTCTCAAAAACTACCATGTAAACCGAAATTTCGCTACCGAAATTTCAACCTATATCATAATGTGCAGAAGGCTTTATACTCGTCGACTTTTGGAGTCAACTTTTGGTGGTTAGCCAGGAATTATTGATGTTTGTATTTCGCTTAATATTTTTTGGTGGCGGTATTCATCATTGCTTTAATTAAGGTAAGACGTAGTAGGTCGGAAAGAAAGTAAATATTAAATGTTACTGAAATGTTCAAAACATTTGTAGGTTAGCACAATTTCATCCTATACAGATAGACAACTTTTTGTTTAAGTCAAATAAGTAACAATAACAATAACAAACAATAACAATAAATTTATTTCAAAAATGTGTATACAGTGTTACAAGAACATTTCATACAACAAACTGAAAATGCGTCACACAACAGAAAAAGATAACAAAAAAACAAGAATTACACAAAGTATTCACTTAGATTATACGGTTCTAGTTCTACGAATAACTTCTTAGTTTCAGCTTTGAAAGTCTGATAATCTTGAATCCGCTTTACATATTCAGGAAGATTGTTAAAGATTTTAATACACATATAATTTGGATTTTTTTCTGTGACTGACAGTCTGTGAATTGGATATTGATAATCACATGTTCTTGTGTTGCAATCAGAATTTTCATTTAAAGGAACAAACAACTGTATGTTCTTATGAAGATACAAAATACACTCCAACATGTAAATCCCGTACAAGGTTAATAATCCCTGCTCCTTAAATCTTCCTCTACAACTTTCTCTATAATTCAGTCCCAACATTATCCGTAAAATCCTCTTTTGAATGGTGAAAATAGCACTAGCCCCTGAGCTCCTCCCATAGAAAATTACACCATATCTCAGTAGTGATTCAAAGTTGGCAAAGTACAAAGTTCTAATGGAGTCTGGTTCCAGATAGCCTTTCGTGACTCTCATAGCATAACAGACTCTGTTCAGTTTTCTGCTTAAGTATTCAACATGACCATCCCATTTTAAACAATCGTCTATTACTACGCCAAGAAACTTAGTTTTTTTTACCACCTCTAGCTCTTTACCTCCTAGCGTAATGTTAGCTATCGTTTCCTTTCTATTGCTGGTTTTAAAAATTAAAACATTCGTTTTATCATCGTTTATTATTAAGTTGTTATTGTTGAACCAAGCCTCAGCCCTGTTGTAAGTTTCTTGGCAGTTTCCTATTAACTCATTGATGTTGTTACTCGCTACTAAAAGATTAGTGTCATCCGCAAAACAGGTCATGGCCATGTTCTGTGTGCTAATTATGTCGTTTAAATCATTTATAAAGATTAGGAAAAGGTAGGGACCCAAAACACTCCCCTGCGGAATTCCCACACTATTTTCGGTTGGTAAAGAAATGCCCCTCATACCGTTTTTATTAATTGTGACCTGCTGCTTTCTACCCGATAAATACGACTCAATCCATCCAACCGCCTTACCCCTGACGCCATAGCGATTCAATTTCATCAAAATCCCTTCCCTATCCAGGCAGTCATAAGCCTTTGATAAATCTATGCAAATTCCCGCAATAGTCATATTCTGTTCTAGATATTCAATCACAGATTGAGTAAATTGATAAATAGCTGTGTTTGTGGATTTGCCTGCAAGGTAGCCATGTTGAGTAGCAGTGAACAGTTCATTTTCAGCGAAAAACTCTAACAGTCGTTTGGCCATAGCCAATTCAAACAATTTTGAGAAACTATTCAACAAACTAATAGGTCTGTAATTTTCCATTTGCTCTGGATCACCCTTTTTAAAGATTGGTTTTATTAATGTCCATTTTAATTGTTTAGGGAAAATACCCTGCCGAAAAGAATTATTCAAAATGTGACATAGAACTCTTTTAATCGCTGAAATACTCAATTTCATTATCTTCACCGGTATTTCATCAATACCACTGCACATTTTATTATTTATTTTTTTTGTGATTAGTTCCAATTCATGTTCAGTGATGGGTCGCAGGTACATTGAACTGTTATTCTGTTTAATCTTTGGTTCTATTTTATTTTTTTTTATGTTCGTCATTAGCCTCGGCACAATATTCATTAGAAAGTCATTTACGTTATTTGCTACGGTCTGAGGGGTCCCATGTAACCTACATTCTGTGTTTGTATTGGATTTCCCCTGTAATTCATTGCATATAGTCCACATGGTCTTATTTTTGTTGTCACTTAAAGCAATTCTTTTTGCAAAGTTGTCTCTTTTGCAATCCCCCAATAACCTATCATACTCTTTTTTTTTGTATGTGTATTGTCCCTTGAATTTATCGCAATATCTACTTAGCACTAGCAAGATATCCAGTTCTTTTTTACACGCCTTGACTTTATCGTTGTTAAAAAGTTTTTTGTGGTTGCTATTGTTCCCTAGCCTGACAATTTTTTTTGGAAAACAACTATTAAATATCTGCAAGTACTGATTCATATAAGTTGACCATTGACCATCCACATCACTGACTTCTACCCCAAAAACGCTTTCCCATGTTTCTTCATTTAGTCTTGACCCAAAATCCCCTATGCTACGCTCAGTAAAAGTTCGTGCATGCCTTACCGGCTTACTGGGGTGTTGCGTAATAATGAACTCCACCTTTTGAGCTGAATGGTCAGACAAATGATTTTCTATTACATACCCCCTCTGAATGTTTACGTTTGTAAAGATGTTGTCTATACAACTCTTTGTTAGCTTAGTGACTCTTGTATATTCGCTTATACAACCATACAGAGCAAAAGAACCCATCAATGAAAATAGTTCGTCTTTGCTGTTATTGTCCCCTTTCATCTCTATGTTAAAGTCACCCCCAACAAAGATATTTTTATTGAGCTCACCATTCAAGAGAGAAAGTAGGAATTCAAGTTTTTCAAAAAAAACGTTCATATTACCTGATGGAGGTCTATAAATTACTATTACAATAAAACTGTTGCCACCAATATAACATTCCACAGCTGCCACTTCTATTTGGCCTATTACAGACAATTACATATAGTCATGGTTAGGGTAGCAAAGTGTGCGCGGATTCGGAATCGGAACTTGAACCTGCATGCACTGTGCTCTCTAGTGCCGATCACACGGCCTTTTCAACAATTTAGCCAGACGCATGACATCAACTGAGCGGTAGGCTTTCACCAGTCTATTATTTATACTCAAGGCCAAACTGCGAGGAGAGTGTTTACAGTTGGATGAGGTATTCTCACTAAAAATATATTCATTTTATTCAAAATATGATTTCTTTGGCGGAAGTAAACCTATTTTTAAGCCAATGCAAAAATATTTCTTTGAAGGAAATATATGTAGGTATCTTGTGGTATACAAATATAATAATTTGAATCAAACTTAGTTATTTCTTTGGTGTAAAGAAACGTCTTCTTAAATTAAAACAAAAATATTACTGTAAAGGAAAGTAATTTTTGTTTGAATCCATTTTTAATTGACTTAAATAAATATTGCAAATAAATTGATCTCTACAAGCAAATAAACTAGAGTATTCAATGAAGTAAATATTGTTGGCATCAAAGAAATATGGTTTTATCCAAAAGAATAAATTCAAAAGAATATATTTCTTAAAACAAGAAATCTTTTCTATCTGTGTACACGAGGACAAATGGTATCACGCCGAGGACACGAGGACAAATGATTCGTACGATGACAACAACCGTATGTTGAGCATTAACATCTATTATATGTCTAGGTCATTTACAAAACTAATGCTACCCCTAATTAGAAACTTTATTTACTCTAACCACTCTATATACAATAATTTTTATGTGATGCTAAAAATATAAATTATATTTGTACAAAAGCACAAAAATAATGCTTTGGTATAAAATTACCAGGGACTAGGACGACTATTTGATATGTTTTGGTATCGACATAGACTGGTTGTTCAAATAGATCCAATTAAATCTTTAAAGTGAAGTGATTACAAATAGGATTAACTATTCTACTGTTTATTCCATACGTTAATTTATCAATACAAAACAGAAATATTAGTTCTGAGTTTTAGCAACATGGAAAGAGAAATGTGTTACAAAACATCAAACTTTGCAGAAAGCTATATTCTATTTCCGACGAAACGAGTAGTAGTAGTAGAAATAGTACTATATTATCTGTAACAACCACTTAAATATGTATTTATGACCGTTGGGAAAGTAGGACGGACAGTACGGAATGAGCTGGGGCCGGCACTGGGTTGCAGGGGATGCGGACGCCGGCGTCGGCGTCGACATCACCCCACCGATGTTGTCGAATCAATACCGCCCTTACTCGGAAAACTAAAATGGCAGACACGGAGTTCGAAGAATTTAGGCATAGTTTAGAAATATTACCATCACATTACAAAGCTGCAGCACCATTCTACTCGTAAGTACAACAACTAATCTATCCCCAATCATATTAGGAATAAACCATCACGGTTCAACGCAAAATTACGCATTGGAGCCAAAGCTTACCCATCTTACATGTCATCCTCGTTTGTTTGTACAGACTCGTGCACGATGTCAACGTTGAAGAAGAATCTCCAACGTCTTCCAAAAGCGACCCGGAGACAGACTGTGATATATTAGCTGAAGGGAGGCATACCGTTTCTGGGCACGCAGCTGACGTTTGCAATGGCTTCGCTGCGGGGGCAAGGGGTCCACTTTCGCCGTGGAGAGGTCCTGGCGAAAGACGTAGACGAAAATTACCGGAAATACCAAAGAACAAGAAATGTAAGTCAATCATAGATTTATTATTTTGTAAGTTAGCGTTGAAACCTGAATGGAACAGACGTCGTTGTCAGCTGATTTTCATGTTGAGGGTGGTAAGAGCATAATATCGCTGAAGCTGCTTTCATTGAAAATGTCATACCTACCTTGAACTTTCGGAAAGGTTATATGCAATATGGTCTGCAATGAACTTGTTTATGGTTCATTAGGGTTCAGTCATAGTTTAACTAAGTTGTCTTCAGTTTTTGTGTAGTGACTCATATAACCGGGCGGGTGTGTCATCTACCTTCCTCGTTACACAGGGCTGCGATTCTGTATTTGTGATAAAGTAATTGGGGCGAGGAATTATTTATCGTTTCATGTAAGCGTTATATTATGTTGTCTGAATACACATTGTCTACAAAATCGTTTAAAATTTGTAGATGTTCCATCCTAACACAGAAAATCTGATGTGGCCAGGCTCATGACTTTATCATACTATATAAAAAATTAATACTTTAGCTGCATTAGATTCCATTTGATCGAGATCGGTCGTGACTGCATTAAAATAAAACCAGTTATCCAGGATTTGACAACTATTTTGATACGATTGACAGTAGGTATTGTCAAAACATCACCGTTTGACACTACCTACTGGTATTAGAATGAAAATATCGGTCAAATCCTGGCTAACTAGTTTTATATTAATGCAGTCACGACAGATCTCGATTAAATTGAATTTGCTCATGCAGCTAAACAATTAATTTTACCAAAAAATGTCGTAGACATAAATTATTCAGAATTTCCTCTACTTTAATTCATTATTTAACTATTTTGACGAAATGACAGAAATAGCGGCTCATTTGCAAAATCCTTGAGAAATGCTTAGAGAAAACATCCAGTACTTTTGGGCTCTTTTGAACAAAAAGCTTTTCAGCTCTAAGTTTGATCATGAAACTTCTAAATATCATACTGCGTATGATAAAGTAAAAACACGATTTGTTGGGACTTATATTATACTTATGTATATTAACGACAACGAAAAAGACAAATGAACACTAATCAATTATTGCTTACACCAAAGATAAGATACATTACATTATACACTTCATAATGATCAGCTTTCTTATTATTTGATGAGATTCAAGACTTTTGTAAACTGGAATTGAAAAGCCCAGCCTAAGAATCATAAATTCTTCTTTCGGAATCCGGGAAAAATAAACGGACTTCTAAAACATACAGTTTGTATTGTGTATTTATATAATTTGATAGGTTATAGTTACAGGTTATAAGTTAGATTTTTAATAATACGCTAAACTATACAGGTACAATAAAACGTGGCTAATAAAGGACAATTGTATACAATATTACAGACAATATTATAGAAAAAAATGGTAAAAAAGATCTCCGCCAACTTCAATTAATGTTTCAATTTTCCGTCGCAATAACTGGCATGGCTGATTTTTTTTGTGGTTTTCGATTGCAAATGTATTTTATGCACGATGGTGCACCAGCACATTTCAGCACATGTGCTTGAGAGTTCGTGGACGATGTCTAATATTTGAATTAATAGATACGCTAAGGAGGTCCACAAGCGTAGCCTCTACGGTCTCCAGACCTAAACCATCTAGATGTTTCCTTTGGTATAACCTTACAATAGTTACTTTATACGACTCCCTTTGAAAATGTTGATGACCTCCCATATCGCAATGTTGCATCATTTCAGACAACACGAAATACCCAGGTATTTTTGTACATACTCGCCAATCATTACGATGGAGGACAGAAGACATTTTCAACAATTTTTTTAGTTCAAGTTATTTGTGTTTATTATGGAACTGAACAAAATTGCATAGCAGAAATTTCCGAGACACTTCCATCTCGATGTTGTGAAAAAAACCTTTTTGTCTCTTGCTCCGCTATTTTGTATTCGATTTCCAAAATAAAAAATGCAAGTTTCGTGCAAGCTTTCCATTATTTTCAGATTGTTTCAACTTTAACAATAATTTGATAACCTGTTTCAATCAGTAATATCTTTTTCTATTTTTTTTTTTTGAAAGCCCATTTGAATTTGCGCCTAATACACGTTTGTTTATTAGAATCGGTTGAAATTTAACAGAGTTATCGAGTTTTAAACAAGATTTTTTTAAATCGAGATTTTTGGGATGTCTGGAAAATTTCTTCTATACCATTATGTTCAGTCACTCCAGCTCTACAACTTCCACCATGTAAATGCAGAAATTTTAAATATAGGGCATGATTAGGCCGATATAATCATGTTTTACTTTTTGACATATTTTTAGACACATTTTAAAAAAATGTTACGCAAAATAATTCTTCACATCATTTGCACATCATTGAAATTAAACTCTACTAAGTTTTAGAGAAAAACGCACCTGTTGAAAAAAAAGTTGACAATCAAAAGTTTGATATAAGAATATCTGAACCAAAAATGAAACGTACGAACGTTTTCTATTTGGATGAGATCAATTGGGCTACTGATGATTGCATAACAACGTTATGGAAAATCCGTTTTATTAGTGAGTTATTAGATACCCTCTTGTAACTTCAAATTCTGTAATTTTCAAATTTACTGGCCTGAAATGTCGTTACTGATAATGATAAAATGATAATATGATGAAAGAAAGTTGTATATTATGTAAGAAGTTAGTTTGGTTGGTATTCAGGTAGCATGAGTCGCCCTCTAGTGAATATTAATGAAATTAGTTCGTTTCAAAAAATTACTTGTCATCATGGCATGAACAACAATCAACATCGTTCGTAAAAATCTACCATCTCTCATTAGGAATTTGAAAAGAAGAAACATTTCATGCACCAGATAAACCAGTACAATAAGCAGAATGGAGGAACAACGGGAACACACAATTTTGTATTCATAACCAACTACTATTTTCAAAAGGAATCTGAGGACTAGTCTAGTAAATATGTTGGTGAATATACTAAAGTAGGTACCGATAGCATTATAGCGTTTATAATTGCATAATGTTTAACTAAGTTTAAATAAGTTTTCCTCTTCATCTGCTACCGTGTCATGTCAGAAACTGAGTTCGAAGAGCGCTCAGAAGAATGTGTGTAATGTAATGAATTAGTGAAACTGAATACTAACAAACTTTTCTTATGTGTATTTCAACTCACACTATGTTTTCATCATTCTTGTTCCAGCTGCCGTGGTCACAATGTATAACGCACAGTTATCCAGGGAAATGTCGCTGGCTGATGAACTGGGAGGTTCTGGGAGCGGCTTGAGCTCATTACTAGTATTAAAATGTGGCCACTTGTGGGAAAATGATTCACCCGATTCCGATAGGTTGCTAACAGACGCGGATAGCGGACACAGTACGGCCCATTCACCAACTGACGGACCAAAATCCATGTCTCCGGTGCTGGGGATGTCCCCAGCATGCATGGGCGGTGGAACACCGTACACCGATGTGGAGATGATGGAAGCTACTCACCGGGGCCTACACAAGTTCGTTCCTAGACACGACGATGAAATCGAGGTGGAAATCGGCGACCCAATATATGTTCAAAAGGAAGCTGATGACTTGTGGTGCGAAGGTAAATTGTCATCTTTTTCTAATACTTTCGTAATTTAACTACGAATATTTGAATATCAGTCAGCAATCCTTTCCTAAACTGTTAGTAGTTAATGATCCTCGCGTAAAATATTATTGTCAGTTATGTATCTCCATCAGGAACGCACCTCTGAGCTGCGTCCTAGCCTTCGTTAACAACCTAGGCTGGTTGACATAGCTGGAGTGAGCGCAGGGGGAGGCACAAGGGGCCCAATGGGGCCTGGGTGCCACGAGGACTATCCTTGACCCCCAACACCCTACATACATACATACATGTATCTCCATCCAAGAATTTGTTTTCTCAATGATCCTAACTTAAAATTTGTATTGTCAATTATCTCCTTTCCCAAAATGCTCGTTGTCAATGATACTCTTCAAAAATTGTTGTCGACAATGATCCTCCTCTAATATTTTGTCGTCAATGATTATTTACATTCTAAAATTTTTGTCGTCAATGATCATTTACTAAATTTTTGTCGTCGTGAAGCGTCTCCTTAAGATTTGGTTTTCAATCATCCTCCTCTTAAATTTTTTTCATCAATCTTCTAAAATTTTTGTCGTCAATGATTTTCTCCTAAAAGTTTTGTCGTCCATGATCCTCTTCTAAAATTTGTCGTAAATGATCCTCTCCTAAATTTCTTTTGCGACAATGGTATTCTACATTTTTTGTTATCAGTTTTCTCTCCCTTCTAAACTATTCATCAATCGCCCTCGCCTATAATTTTTGTTCTCAATGACCTCTCCTAAAATTTGTGTCGTCAATGATCCTCTGCCACAATTTTTGTTGTCAATCATTTTTCTCTTCTAAACTATTTGTTACGTCCTAATATACTCCTAATATTTTTGTTTTTGTTAATGATCTTCTCCTAAAATTTTCGTCGCTAATAAACCTCTCCTAAAATATTTGCTGTCAATTATCACTCTTCTAAAGTAATGTCGTCAATCTTCCTCTCCTAAAATTTTTGTTGTCAATTGAACCTCTTCTAAAATGTTTGTTGTTAATGATACTCTCTTCAGATTTTGGTTGTGAATGAACATATATGGGAAATAATTGGTATGAGGTTATAGAGCCTAGCTTACCGTACACAGTCGCTTGAGTCTCTCGCCCACAATTTTCCAGCCTCATGGGAGTTCGGACACAACCAATACGAACTTTGAGGATCATGGATTTTCAGAATGCAAATGAAATTAGTGTTTTTGATAGCTTTAGAGAAACCGCACACTGCAGGCTCTATTTCAACTGTATAAATTCAAATCGTTTGAGTGTGCGCACTTACATATGCCCTAATGGTAATTTAAAGACCGACCAAACTATCGGCCGATCAAAACGTCTGCACTGTGCGCTAACTATGCATCCGAACTCAAAAATACGCCAAACGATTTTGGAAAACGAAGACAAAATTTAAAAGGCGTGTTTTTTGCGTTTTCTACGAGTTTTTGTAGATTTACCTGAAATCACTGCACAGCACTGACAGCGTTTTGCACAAGCGTTTAAACAGAAATTCAAGAAAACGCAAAACCCTGATAGTCTTGCCCATATTCAGCGGAAAGAAATATAGCGAAAAGGCAATTGCAAAATTCATGGTCCTTAGTGCCATCAATATTTACAGTTTTTCTCTAAAATTGTTCATATAAAAAAAATTAAATGGGCTAAATTAAGACAAAATTACTCCTGAATTTCGGAGAAAATATAGCACTGCAGCAAAAAAAACTTTTTTGATCTAATTTGAACTATGCACTAAAATAATTATTTCTTACTTTCTTATAATAATTAAAAAAATCGGTACCGTTCTTACTTAACCAATTGTGCAATTTTTATAATTCTTTGTATTCGAGTAAACCGATGTCCCGGACACAGCTATTTTTACCTGGGCGTTGCTTATATTTGAAGATTGTCAATTTGGCCGTGTTGGTGGCCTCGCCGGAGTACATATTGATTTCGTTGAAAATTTTGGCAATTTTTAACTCTTGCTAGCAGAGTGTCTGTTTGCAATTGTAACTACTTGACTAATATAGAGATACAATTTGTAATAACTAATTAATTTTGTAAAACATATACTTGCCCTTCTAATAAAAAAAAGTTGGAGAAACTGTTGGAAATAGGCGGCACAATATTGTCAACAACTATACAGTTACGTACACATAGAAAAAACCGTAATACTCTCTTCATTCTTCATCTTTGTACAAACCTTATTATTTCTACTATATGATTTCTACTGGTCAAATTGCACCACTGCGTCTTCTGTCACTGGTCCCTCTGGTTTTAATGAAGGATTCTTGAAATTGAAAGAAATTGAACAGCATACGTCTTTCAACTAGATATTATTTTTAGAGAATACACCGCTGATAGCTTAAATCGTATTTTATTAGGTAATAAATTTGTGTTGTTGGTCTTGCAAATTGCTCGTAATTTTCTTTAGTAAGAGAGTTTGCGCGGAGGTTATTTTCTAGACAATATATTTTTCTCGTAAAACTTCGTAAAAGGCAGGTCGCTATCGATTTTTCGTGTTAAAATTTATATGCCTGTGGTACTGTGGAGGTTAAACAATGTACATAATAAGTTATTTTGGTTGTTTATCTGCTTTCTCGTGGAATACTGTGATGTTATGTTGTAACGAAATTTAGGGCGGTATTATCAATACAAGGTTAAATTGCTAACTATGAGATTAATTTGGGTTAACTCTTAACTATCAGTTTACGGTAGTATCAAAGTGCAAGTTACTCATACTACCACGTAGTTATTCTAATCGTCACTTTTTTTTAAATATAAACTCTCTTGCCTGTATGCTAATCATGTCTAATTAATTTCATTCGTCTTTATTAAATTTGTACCCCTATAGCGTTTTTCTTTCATCTTTACCGGCATTTGATGTTTTATAATAAATTGCAAACGTCAAATTTCAAAATAAACTTCCGAAAAGTAGTTTTTTATATTGGCTACACTGTATTATCTATTACCAACCGCGCCCAAGCCGATAGTTGCCTAACTACGAATTTATTAAGAATAGGGTATTCCGGTCATGTCAAAATTTAAGCAGATATTCGGTTTAACCTATTGTACAATTTATGAGGATTCATAAAGTTAAGCTATGAGCTTTTTGATTTAGTTTTTCTGTGAGATAATTGCAATTAAAAGTGCATTTCGTTTGAATTCACCGACCACCCTCGGAAACACACGATGATTGCCGATCCCTAGTAGCGCTGGCAACAGCGGACAGCTCTCGAACAGCTGATCGGCCAAGTTGACGGTTGGCGACCCTGTTGTTTGACAACGAATAAAGGTAACCTTTTTGAGAGATGATTTGGTCATTCCCAAAGCTTGAAACCAAACATCTCTCATCTCGCTAGTCGGAAATATAAAGAAAATCTTATCAGGGGTTACTGTTCTACTTAGGGCTGTCAGGTTTTCAAAAACAAAAAGCGGGACATCTTTGTGTGAATTCGATTAAAAAACTTACAAAGTACAATATCAACGAAATCAAACAGTTTATCCAAATTTCCAACTAGGTATGTACTATGTACAAATACATATCAAAGCTAGACAACTTAAAATTATTTTATTTTGCATATTTTTTATTTGATTTTGCTAGATTTAATAGGTTTTCGAAATAATTTTTCTTTGACAATCAGTAGATACATAACTGAGGCTATGCCTAGCTGTGTGGTACACTTCTGTACACTCAGCAGCAAGAATTGAATCCTTTTCTTTTTCATCTCCCGCAGTAGCAGTAAAAAATGATGTAATTGTTTTACTACTACCTGGTTTTGAAACATTTATTATGTTTGTCAACTTTCATGTGCATTTTTACATCATTTTCGCCACCGTTTTGGCAGAAGTTTTTATCATTAAACTTTAGCAGTAATCTATAACTGTAAAATTCAAACTTCCAGACTAACCGAACATCGCCGACAACTCAACAAAACAAAATATGTAGCGCCATCTATAATAACATGAGGTAAACCATAGCGCCATCTAACATATAATGTTGTAAACCATAACCACAACCATAACTACGCCACAAACCTATGTTCCATCGAACGAAACGCTACTCGATCGGCGTAAAAACTGAAAAATCGTTCTTTGATGAACCGAAAATCGGGATTTTGGCGTCCCGCTTAAGAACTAAGCGGGACGCGGGACAAAGTATTATAAAATCAACAATGTCAACACAACAAAAATTTACTACATGCACCCTAGATATAGCAACGTTGTCAAGTCGCTCAGTTTGAGCGGTCTTTGTGACGTCACAAAGACCAATCCTAATTCAAACTTCAAACAACGATTTCTCTCAATTTAAAACAATGTTTGATATTTTACTTGTGAAGTAGCAAACAGTAGCACCCATAGTTTGTAAAAAATGACAATTTCAAAAACACCGGAATACCCCATTGATAATCACAAAATATATCTAACCGGGAGGTACTATCCGCGTCAAAAAAAAGTCGTACAGCTAAGTTTGACGTCATGTAAGTCTGGCTTGTCAACTTGACAGCTGGTGCATGTTTCATCCCTATGACTAATGTCAGAATGACAGCGTATAGGTTATAAAAGAACCATTTACAAAGCTACAAGGTGTACGACTTTTTTTTGGCGTGCATAGTACCATCAACTCAAAGTTAGTAAATTACCAGTTGTAACCCTACATTGATAATACGGCCGTTAGTTACGTTAAATTTGATAGTAAACCTTAGTAAACGTTCTGTAAAACTTGGACCTTTTATTAAGGGTACAAGAACCACAAAATGTCAATAATACTGTTGAATAACTAAAGTAATGCAATTTCGTCATCAATTAATAAGGTATCTCAGACTTATGTGACCCGGAAATGTCGTTTCGATAGTATTTACTATTTACCCCTGTGTTTAAAGGCTAATAAATCTAAAACCAGTCAGCAAAACTAATTCAAATACAGTGTATTTATAATTTTCAGGAGTACATTTCTACATAAGTATGATTATAAACATTTTCTGACCCTCGGTTTAAACATTAGCGCGAGAGAAGTACCCGGTACCCGACAAAATGTACCCGGTTTTTGCAGCTTTGAACTGACGATTGTCTTCCAATTCTTTTTCTCCTAACCCGCTTACCAAAAATTTCAGATTTAGATCGGGTAACATTCAGCATCATCTATAAATATATAATAATATGAATGTTATTAGTAACTTGATGTTAATACATAAAGCAAAAACCAACAATGACACATTTCAAAATCCTTTTATTAATTTCCCAACTGGTCATAACAATGTATCTTACTTTAGGTGTAAACTTAAGGACAGGCAGGATGGGTATCTTCCCATCCGCTTACGCTGTGGACTGTGATTATTCTGATTGGGATTCGAGCTGCGAACACGGAAGAAGAGAAAGATACCTCTTAGGCTACCTGGGCTCGGTGGAAACGCATGCTCACAAAGGAACTTCTGTGGTGTGCCAAGCAGTTAGAAGAGTTGTTGGTGCTAGCGGCGGGGATCCTGAACCACAAGCTTGCATCCTTGAAGTATCAGACCAAGGACTACGCATGGTTGACAGAAGAAAACGCAACGTTAGTATTGTATGTTCATGAAATATTTTTGTTTAATCACAACCAGTTTTTTTTTCTTTCTGTTTTATGTAACTGTAAAATGAATTTTTCTGATTGCAGCAAAACGAACCATGCATTGACTACTTCTACTCCCTGAAAAACGTTTCATTCTGTGCTTTTCATCCTCGTGATCATCGCTATCTTGGATTCATAACTAAGCATCCTACGTTGCAGAGGTTTGCATGTCACGTATTCCGAGGTACAGACTCAACTAGACCAGTTGCCGAAGGAGTGGGGTAATTTTCAGCATGGGCATGATGAATTTTGCAATGTTAATTTTCTGTATTCATTATAGGCGTGCCTTCCAAAGGTTCTATCAGAAATTTATAGAGACTGCGTATCCAATAGAAGACATCTATATTGAGTGAAGATGTAGTGCAATAAAATTGTATATTTCGAAGCTGTGTCGATCAATAAGGAGAGAGTACTTTATTTGGGGTATTATTTTTGTATATTTCGTGCTGGCACTCGAATATAATCATTAATGTTTAATCTGTTTACGTTTATTTCTTCTTTGTTTGTAATTACATGGAATGTATATATTAATGAAAACTAATAAATACATATACAGTTGCCGAAGTGTGTTGTTGATTGTTAGTGGTTTACTTTGGTTGGAGTCGAATTTTCAATAAATTTTGTATTTTAATCGAATTGCTGTACAATCTACAGATTGTAAAAGTCGCCATTATTTATTGAATTTATTGACTTAACCTTGCATTAAAATGTCATATTCATTGTTCACGGTGACAAGACTGTCATATGGCAGAGTTTGCCCTATTTAATTGTTGGTACCATTTTGGTGTAGGTATGTGACGCACCCAACTCTTGGCTCTGTGGGAATTTAATATAGCCAAGTTTGCCCTATTTTATTGATTATACAGTTTTAGTGGAATAGGGACCTCCATATAGGTCTGACCGTCTGACATTAATGCAAATTCAATCAGTACCTATTGAATGTTTCCACGCAGGTAAATTTTGAGCTTATCCTTGTGACAAACTGAAAAACACTACTCTCAATTAACTAATTTAAATCTTTCAAAATTGATAATACAAAATAATACTAACTATTTTAATTGTAACGTTCGCGTTGTTCGTCAGCTGTTACTGATTCCGTGACGCTTCGATTATGTGTTTAGGTAAGGTGGTGAAGGGCCCTCCTTTAGGAAGGGCAGTCATTCATAGATGGGCCCTCGTTTTTATTATCGACCCCCTAACGTCCTGATTTCTTGCAGCATTTCTTTCTTGTCCTCCATATAAATCAAATAAACGCTTTCTCTTCTTCTTCATACAATTCAAATTGTAAATTTCCAAACAGATCTAGCTGTTTTACACCATTACATAGCCCAACTCCTTATTAATCTAAGTTACAATCAGGATTTTATCAATTTTGAACAACAAATAACGAGTTTATTTGAAAATGGGAATATCAACAAAGTAATATCAGGAGCATTGTAATATATTTATCAAAAAGTTCACAGAAACTACATCAACATCTCAGAAACTACTGAAAACATGTATAGTCGTCTCGGGAACTCCAGACGGATTAATAAATCACAAGATTTTCTTTCGTGTGGTTGGTCATATTTGACGTATGGTGCATGGTGGGTGCCACCAAAATTGGAAAATGTTAGTCAATAAAATGTCAATAACATGCAAGATTTTCAGTGGTAGACGATAGCGACTGCAAAAATTAACAAGTAAGGAGAAGTATTATCAGTACCTAACTCAGAAATTGTGTTATTTATACGTGTTGGGAAACCGGATAAGGGTTATCCCATTTTTTTTAAATGTAAAAAATCAATGTACCTATTAGAGATGAGACAGGATTTGAACCAGGTACCTTTGCGTTTCCAGCACAATGCTCTCCCATCTGAGCTACTGAGGCCTATGACATTTGTTAGGGAAAATTGTCATATCTAGGTAAGGAAGTAGCCAAAGCCTAACCTACCCAAGCAGCACAATCACATGCCAGGCAGATGCCAGGTACATGCCAAAATTACATAGGAATGTGCCTGGCATGTGAGAGTTACGTTTCAAGCATGTGCCTGGTACGTGCCAATGTCCGGCACATACAGGTGCCTAGCACATACCCTGCACGTGCCCTGGTATATACCAGGTACATACCAGGCATGTACCCAGAGTTTGATATGCCAATGGTATGTACCTGGAACATGCTATATACGTACGTAGCACGTTCCCAGCATATGCAGTGTGCATTCCACCAGGATATAAGGCACATTATAGGAATATGTGCTAAGCACTTGCTCTTATATAGGATGGTCCCAATAAAACAATAAATGCTAATACACAAATCACTCAACAAAAACAGTATACTCCTACAGGTTCCAATAACCAACAATGGTATTCACTGCACGAGTTTTTGAGGTTAGGGTTAGAACATAGAATACCGGTTAGAATAGGCAACTGACAACATGCCGACAACTTAACACAAATTTTCGGCTGAGACGGGTAAGCACCCTTAAGGGTGGCGTTTGCCTGACAAAACATGACAGTAAATGTTAAAATTGGCTTTACTTATTGTATATTGCAGTTAAATTGACTACGTGCTTTGGGGTATAACTGTCACATGATAGGAATGTACCAGAACTGCAATCGTTCCTCTGGTACGTGCTAGGTATATGAGTTAAGAACCATTTAGGAACATTATTTGCGGCATGTGCCCGGCATATATCTGGTACATGTCATCTGTACATGTACCTTGGGCATCTAAAAGGCATATGCCTGGTACATGCCATCTGTACATGTACCTTAGGCATCTAAAAGGCATATGTCTGGAATGTGCTGGCACATAGTGTGCTGCTTGGGTATCGTGACACCTAACAATTTTCCCTAACGAATGTCATAGGCCTCAGTTGCTCAGATGGGAGACCATTGTGCTAGAAACGCAAAGCTCCGTGGTACAAATCCAGGTTGTGGCTGAAATTTTTGATTTATTTAAAATTTGCATCCCGCCTGGATATCATCATCTTCTATACATACATTGATTATTTCATCATTACGGTAGTAAATCCGTGATACGCTAAAAAACACGTTTTAGGAAGACAAGTTCCCAGTATGGTTAAAGTGAGTGGAGGTTGAAAGAGGGACCTACTTAAATGGAAAGAAATGCCTTTTCTTACATTTGGTAGCAAACTTCTTCTGTAATATTTATCGAAAACCAGAATCACAAAATACCTATATTTGTATCTCATGAGAGATAAACATAGGCGCGTAAAGTGTTGCGGAACTTAACTTATCGTATTACTGGATCTTCCAGCACGAATTTATTCACCCTCGCACAAAAAAGCAGAGAAGACGCAAAGAAAATTTGTCGGTATATTCCCGACTTGAAGATTGGACTTGGAAGGCCAGACCTACTGATGGGCAAAAATATTTACCCACACGATATATGTATACCCATTACCCACCCGGTGAGTAGATATCGCGTATTTATCCAAATTTTATTTAGCTTCCCTTTAGTATTTGGGTACCTACTTATTTTCTGTCTCAATTAGCGCATGCTTCGTCATTCCTCATCAGTCATCACAGATGAAAAACGAAGAACGAGAGTCCGATTTTTTTACTTGGGAATAGGATGGCACAAAAAGCGTTTATAATTGATTAAAATACGTTGTTTTTAATTTAGTAGTCAAAATGTGGTAGGTATTACATATATTTTAGGGGCATAGGTTGGGATATGTTGCAGGTGTGCAAAAGGCGCCACGTAGTTTTTATAGACATGGGTTAGTATAAACATTTTCCAGATTCTAGCTTGTCCCGTCATCTGAACTTTAGCCCTATGTTGTTATAATATGTAGGTACTAGAATAAATATGTAATTAAAATGTGCCGTTAGTTGTGTTTATTAAGGCCTGGTATTTTCATCTGTATTTTACCTACCTAAAAAGTGCTCAATAGTTCTCTTTGTGTGAAGAGAACCTCTTCAATAGTGTGGCATATCTGTCAGTATTGTTGCGCTATTTTGGCTGAGAGCTATTGAGCTGAGCATGAATATAAGGTGCATCAGAGGCGACTCACCCACCGCCATCGATACATCTTCTCATTTAACGGGCTGAAATAGTGTAACACATTTGACAGATCAATCACATAACTATTGAGGACTTTGTAGGTAGGTGAAGATAGTGACCCTTAGGGCTGAAGCGAATGCTTATCAGAGAGCATTACACAAACACAATCACTATCAGCTTTATTACTGCTTATGGATCATGTTATAGGAGAACTCCTCACTTACCTGTTATGATTTTTGGAAAAAAAAATAAAACTCTGGATGTCACATATGTGAAAGAATATATATTTTCAACAAACACAATGAAATATATTTAAATAACTTTGTAAATTATGACAAACAATGCAAAATGAAAAATAATAGATGACAAATTTTAAGAATGTTGAAATATGTGCACAATAAACTGTACAGATAACGGTAACAACTAAGGGACATTTATTCTGATGATAAAAAATGTTTATACAGCAATAAATATACAGTTAGAGCAATTCCTAAAAGTTCAAAAAGCATATAAACAAATTGAAGTTGCGACTGTACCTATTCATTTCGAATGCTGACAATGTGGTCATTTAAAGTTAAAAACAACAGGATTATTATAAGTCTGATTTGTACTAAATTGTATCTTAAGAACAAATTGAAAAATATTTAACTAAAAACGTATCATCACAGAATTACTAATTATATTAATCTATAACTATTTTAAAAAATTACACTACCACATATATAAAATTTATACAAGGCTTAATATTACTACAAAATAATCATAATTAAATATACATTTGTATTACAGGGTTACAAATAGAACACATTATACAGTCTTACACCATCTTACACCTAAGTTTATAGACATAGGCTTCTCTCAGCTTCTATTCATTCTTTGATTTACCAGTTATTGACGTATGTAGAATTATTTTGTTATGTTCTTATAAACAAAGTGCAGATCCAAATATTGCCCGGAAAATAATTACAGCTGCTAATGGAAATAATGCCTACTTTGTATTGAACATTATTTCCTAAATGGACTGTAATGTATGTACACTCATAGTAATCCTGTCATTTTTCTCAGTGGTACCAAATAATAAACAAAAGGATCCGACACTATACTCAACCGATAACAATTAAATGCAACTCAATTCGTATAGGACTCGTTTCTACAGCTTCTCTAACCTAATACTGTATATTACACATAAGTAACTGATATTTAACAACAAAACAACGTGAGTTCAACTTTGGGAAATTGTATTTGTTTGGTTAATGTCCTTATTTGAGTTATTATTAAAAGTATACAAAAATTTTCTACCTTTCTCTTCGGGGAGAAGGCTTACAAAAATAAACCTGATAAAATTCGTTTCAATTTCACAAGTGAATTGTATCGACACAATATGCAGGTTTTTGCTTTACACATATTTATACTTACTATATCGTAGAACATACTCATGACCAAATATTAAACTATGTTAATTACACATTATACTAAACTTAAAAACGTCTCTCTCAGTTCCTATTTACACAGTCATTTTGAACAGGGAAACCACTTGATTTACAACCAATCAAGAAATCAAGGTCGCCGTCCGTCATGTCTATATTTTACACATTTAAATACATCACACTGCAAAGCAAATATACAACAGATTCAAGATGGAGGGCATAGAAAACAGTTCTCCAAACGGATCCAATAGGATTTCTGTATAATAAGTGATAATCGTAACCCTTATTCGTATATATGTTCAATATAATATGGTTGAATGCTTCGTGTAGCTTATTTATGAAGTCTATCCATAGAGAGTATGCATGGGGAGTTATTTAATACATATGAATTGTTACCATATATTTAGTAGATGTAATTCCTAAATTGTGATATAGATGTTCTAGAAAAACAGTTACTAATAGCCGTAGTATTGTATATTAAAGCTCCCGTCTCCGACCCCCAAAATGCGAAAATAACCCACGTCATAATTATTGAGCCAATCGACTAGAAAACTCAGTCCAGTTTAAATTTTTGTACAAATACAAAGAAATATATTTCATTTGCTTATACCATACTCCAAATGTAATAAATACGAAATAAAAACAGACATGTTTATAGTAGCGCCATGTACATCTCGTGATTATTTTTATTTCGAAGCTTTGACGAGAAGTTCGCTACAGTTTGCTATTTGAATTGAAACGGGAGCCTTAAGTTATAAAGATTGCCTTATTGGCTGGGTGACAGCGCAGTACATCAATCACAGCACCCACTGCGGCTAATCAAAGCAAGTTTTGTTGCATTTTGTTTGTTTCTCATTGAGGGTGCTTTAATCGATTAGCTTTCTCCCAGTCTATAATCTGCACCCGGACAATATTTTGATATTGTTGCTCAAGTGTTACAATGTTGTTTCTTGACAAATTTGATCACAAAATCTATTTCTAGAGAGGAGAAATTATACAACCTTTGTTTGATGGTTATGGTTGCTAATTGTCACATAAATTAATTAGAATCTCTACTATTTCTACTACTAATAGTCCAGTCAAATTAGTCAAATTAGACCAGCTGTAAAAAAAGGTAAACACCTAGGTTTCAGTTTTTGAAAAAATGTTGTATCACAACATTTAACATAAAAACGGTTTTGTCTTTTTTTTCATTTAATTAAGCTTTCTTAAGTAATAGCTGGTAAAATTTGGTATAAAATAGGTATGTCTTTCCTATTATAGTTTTTCTTTTTTGTCACTAACCATTCCAAAAATATAGGCGTCTGAATTTAGAGTATAATATCAAGTATAGCAACTAATAGCTTTGTTCGCTGAGCACGTTCGGAATGTGTTCGGGACGTAATTTATATTGGACCAGATGTGCCGTGTTGTGATAATGGTAGGGAAATCATAGCGAGACATCGGATTGGTCCAATATAAAAGAGTACCTGAACTAGTTCGGGATTCGCTCAGCGAACAAAGCTATTATAAAAATAGTATATTAAAGTAGAAACGGTTAGTTAGTTGTATGAAAATAATATATTAATTGAGAAGCCTAAATGTGGGCTATAATTCACAAACTTGAAATTTAATAGATGTAGGATTGAATAAAACAGGATTGCTTTATTGTGGACTAAGTTTAATTCATAATATTTGTACGTTGCGTACAAATACGGTCTTTACGTTGTGTACAAATATTATGAACTAAACTTAGTCCACAATAAAGCAATCATGTTTTCTTCAATCCTACATCTGTACATTTGGATTAATACAATGGAGTATTTTATCAATTTAATTGAAATTTAATCATACGACTGAATTATAGCTATTATGTGTGAGACAAACTGAAAGTTCACTATTTCAGGATTGTAGATCTAATTTGACTAGACTACTATGGCATAAACTATTTTTGAATTGATATATGCAATCAAACTACAAATACACTTATGTATATCAACTGGGATAGGAAGGAGCATTTAATAGTATTGCATCTATCAATCCAACTTTCTTCATGCTTTTCCTGATTTTGATTTCATGGTTTTATTTGTGATAAAGTGGAATAACATGTTTCAGTTATTGCATTAGACATTGCAACATATGATGATGCTATTTCACTCCCTAGGTCAATCTGATGAATATCGGCTTGGAATGCTTTTAGGGTGGTTTTATTCATGATGTGTTTTAATGCCAACACATGCAACATCTCTATTTCAAGTTGGAGTTCATCACAAGACACTAATTTATTTAATATTCCGTAACAGTTCTTTCTGACAAATATGTTGGCATTGTTTAGTAATCGTCTTGAAACGTCGAAATATTTACACAGTCAAATCTACACACCAGCACATCACAGGCAAACAATAAAGTTTCAGTACCAACACACCAAACACGTTAACCATCATACACAAATCAGACGTGGTGAAAGGAGCATCACTCCTGTGATTCCCTTACCTATATGTACCATTACTATCATCCTTAGTGATTAGTGAGAATGTTGTGCTTCCTTAAAAATAATCTATGGTTTCCATGATAGTTTGTAATAATATTACACATATACATAATATTTATATATATAATATAGATAGATAGAATTTATTTTCAGTGTTGACTATCGAAAAATATTAATCGTTTTCTTAGTATGCAATTCGTTTTGCGAAGGAGTACTTAAAGTGTAAAATGTTAGCGTCAGTCTTAAAATCAATGGCACAAATGTTTTTAGTGACTTTTACTTTTTGTTAAAAGTGCCTAGCAGTCGCGCGCCCATGCCAGTCTATCTTCAATCATCACCTATTATCAGAGGCATCCGTAATGTGATACGACGATTGCGATCTTGGGGAGCAGTCGATGCTTTCGGGGGAGCCCTTGTGCCGTTTGTTTGACGTCGACTCGGGGGACATTAGGTTGGGCGGCCTTTTCACAGTCTTTACTTTCAAGTAGTACGGACAACTCGATCCGGTTGAGTGGTTCGTTTCCGTGCTGTAGTCTTGGTTCTCTCCAATTACCGAAGTCGGGCTTAGCGTGGACTCGTTGTCTGAATCAGGTGATGGCAGCTTGTGGATCAGGTGTGCAATCGCCACCTCCAGCTGCTGCGGGTCATCCACTTCTTGCTTATCCGTATCTCCATTGCTGTTCTTGAGCTGTAAGAAATAAATAGTCACATTAACTACTTGATATTGACACTGCCAGCATACAGTCAAATAATAATATTGAAATGTTTTTCAGTTCTATACAGTTGCAAATGTATTAAATGGTAAGTCAGGTGCAGCATATTTATTAGGTAGAATTGTGATTTATCTTTTCTTGGCAAGGCTCTGTGTCAAATCATAAGCCTACAGCAGGAACTAAAAACGAAATATAGCGAGGACATAAGTTTTGGTTAGTATATGGTCGAGTAACTATTAGTAGAGCACTGAAAAATATATCTGTCTCAAATATTAGGAAATACACGATGTAATGTAGTCGTCTCTCGCAGCCCTTTACTAAAAGTGATTTGACCGTAGAATATAATATGTATTGTAGTAACCTTGGTGAGGACAGTTGTTAAATGGCGTGGTAAGTATATCAATGCCAAAAAACGTATTTTTTTTAAATTACGCAGATTTTATAATTAAGTTCTATTCTAATTGGCTTTATTTATTAGCTGAAATTGATCAGTCATCAGTCAGCATCCATACTACAAACTTCAAGAGTGGAGTAATACCGCACTTCTTATCAAAAAATGTTACCATTCCAAACAAATTGTTAGGATTGCTTATACATTTATGTGGAAGCTTGCATTTTTTAACTTCTACTTATAATACTAACTGAAGCAAATAACAATACAAATAAGCACCTATTGTTCAAACATTTTACATAGGCACCTACAAAGACAATAAAGACACCATGAAGCAATACACAATTTTCATACTAATATTTAAAATAGTATGGTGTACAGTATGTCCCAAAATGGTCCCTGCAAATTAAACTGCTTAAACATTTGATTGTTAAGCAAAACTCCTAGACCAGTAATTTTAATTTAATAAGGTCTATAAACAAAAAATTACTGGTGGTACCTACACAGCAAAAATAAAAAAAAAATGACAAATTGATAATTTATCTTTAAATTCAAACAAATGATCAAAATGTCATGTGAACATGTTGACTGTAATTGTAAATTATGCCTTAACTTTGCACACATATTCTATTGCAAAATAATTGTAGCCAATAGGAATAGCTATATGATAGCACCAAGCACAAAATCATTTTTTTTTTCAGCTACTTAAGTCATGAAGCATATTTGGTTGCGTAT
Source organism: Aphodius sticticus (assembly GCA_963966075.1). Classification (NCBI taxonomy): domain Eukaryota; kingdom Metazoa; phylum Arthropoda; class Insecta; order Coleoptera; family Scarabaeidae; genus Aphodius; species Aphodius sticticus. Next base: position 85,308,858 of record OZ014506.1, on the reverse strand, counting down.
ATATTTTTTTAAATGCTACCTTAGGCTGGTGTTTTAACAAGTGAAAATTACTTTGTAGTCATATATCTTGTACACCCGCACTCTATTACTTGACTAGGTGAGTACCTACATGTTACAAACTTTATCAACTTGCTTTTCTGATCCTGCTGGATTCGCCCCTGCCAGGTTATAGACCAGGCAATAGAGACGCAGCGCGTTGGGATTACTATAGACACGCGCTTCCCCGCGTCGGCCGCCTACCCCCACTACTCGACCGGTTTGGAGCGCGCCGCAGATTTTGGTCAAGTTTGCAAGTATTTTTCGCTTATTTCGCAACATTTTAACGCAAAATCGGAATAGACGTTTTGTAGCACAATACTTCTACTTTCGAAATACGAAAAAAAATTAAAATTGGACCACCTCCGAAGCATACAGGCTTGCCGAACCATATTGCATAAAAAGGATTCAAATCGCAATTGTGCAAAAACTAATCATCGGACAACGCCCGGTTGTGCACACTTAAAGTACCCATCAATCGCTACTTTCTCGCGAAAAGCCTGCGTTACAACTTTGAAAATGGCGGAGTTATGAATTTTTGAAAAAAATGCAGATTTCTCCGGTTCTTCCCAATTTCCTCCGTTAATATTATTCCGATCGGGTCCGTGTAGGGTTCATTTTTTTCGTCTTTTCATTCTCTACAATTCGTCTGTTGACAGTATCAAGATTGCTCTACCGGTTTAGCTATTACAAGCGAACAACGAAAAAAAGCACGATTTTTTTAGGTTTTTTGTTTATAACAAATTAAGTAATGATATTTGCTAGTGGAAAACACATCACAATACATCTACGAACTGTTCCACGTGAGCTGGGACCGGCGGCTTGCTGATACTATTTTTGTCACGAAAAAGTCTCTATTGCCTGGTCTATTAGCATTTATTACAGACACCTGTGTATGTCCACCAAGATCTAGCTGATCTGACATTACTTTTGTGAAGGAGCCCTTATGCTGGGATTTCATGAATCATGCTATCATGTGAATGGTACAGTCAAACTTCAATAAGTCGAACTTCGATAACTCGAATTTTTGATAACTCGAATCAAATTGGTTGGCGTCAGCGTCAAGAGATGGTCAAGAGTGACAATTATGTGTAATTTTTACTTGATAACTCAAACTTCTATTACTCGAATATCTTAATAACTCAAACTGATTATTTCGCACAACCTTCAATAAGTCGAATTTTCTGAGCAATCACCTCACTCTACGTGGTTTAAATGCTCGTTTTATACCATAATGATGTTTCTGTGTTACTTCTTGTGAGTGCTTTATTAGTCGTTATTAAGTGGAAAACAATATGTTCTGTGTATTTGATTTATCACACTATTTTTATTAGTGATGATATGTCAGTAAAATGTACTTTAAGGTGGCGTTTAAATCAAAAATGCAGTTATAAATTTCAATCGGCTATTATATTACATATATGTATGTTCAAGTTTGTGCATTAAAAATATACGTTACTAGAGTAAACTTTGTATCTTTGCTAATAAAAAAAAATACCTGGCTGAATTCTGTCAAGTGTAGGTGAATTCTGTGAATATCGGTGTTTTTTAGTTGATTGCAAGAAGACTACGACATAGCCACCAGCAATCTTAAAATCCGTCACCTCAATTCTGTGAATTGACGGAATTGAGCCAGATAATTTTTGATTAATCGGCAAAGTTCACTTTAACTTATAATTTGAATGGAAATACCTGATCATTTCGTTTTAAATCTTATTACAAAATTATGAAGTAAAGTTGGTTGCCTACTCAATTCTTGCCCAACCTTAAAAGCTCTATCTATTCATGAAACATTTAGCCTTATAAAAGAAGTGGAAGTGGTTCACGAAAGAATGGTATTCCGGCAAGAACGGTGTCTACTATTAAAAAAAATATAAGCAAACACAGATGATATTGTTAAGCTCTACAGATCTACATCCAAATTTGTACAGGTCGACAATAAAAATGACAGCAAAATAGATGCAATAGAAGATGATTTGCAGCAACCACCTTTAAACAAGCTGATTTGTTGAAATTTGTTGAACGTCTTGAGTTCGTATTTAGAAACCAATAAACATACAACCAGTTATTTGTACAATTGTTTAATAACAATGAAGCTTTTTTGAAACTTAATCTAAAAAGTTCCCTAGTCAGTCAGAAATAACCGATTCTTTACCTAGAAGTAAAAAGTATGTACCTACATATGTACACTTTTCAGCATAGGAAATCCGTATCAAACCCTACTTATGGTATTATTCTTGGGTAAAAGTATACATATGAGTAGGTACATTTTAAAGTACATATGTAACATATGTGTATGTAACGCATTTTTACTCTAATAAATGCACACATAAATATTATATACATATTATGTCTTTTATTTAATAACTCGAAGTATTGATAACTCAACATTTTTTTGTGGCAAGTCATGGTTTGAGTTATCGAAGTACGACTGTATTTCATTACAAAACAAACACATCAGAATATTTAAGGTTTAATTATTAATTTACAATGATAGAAAGATAAGCAGAAAACATGCAAGTGTGCCGTTTAACAAAACCAACTTCATCAGTCACCTGCATACATATTGAGAAAAAGGAACTGGACTACCAAAGTTCTATCAAAGTGCAATTCAATAAAATAAAATATACTTCTGATGACTACCTGAATTACAACTATAAGTAATTATCAGCATTGCCTAAATTGGTTAACAAAAACCATACACATACCATTAGTGAACTGCAATTCTTTATCAGAGCAGAGTATTTCTCCTTCATCTGTTTTATGAGGTCCTCTCCCTCCTTCTCCGTTACCAAAGTGTTCACACAAATAAAACTCTCGACGGTACCAGTGCTGTCAACTTCCAAGATACCGGTTGTTCGAAGGTATATAAACTGCCCCGTCCTGGACAGCAAACGATAACATGAATATCCTCGGGTTTCCCCTCTATCATACACTGTAACCGAAAGCCAATAGTTAGAATCTATCCAAATAGACCAAATTTCTGGTTCAATTCAAATGGTTTTGTTACTTATTTGCAAGAACATTTTGTGCTGAGATAATACTTACTTTGTCGTAGGGCAATCATCACCCATCGAACATCTTCTCTGTGCATGAACTTAAACGCCGAGAGACCAGAGACTTCTTCCTTCATATAGCCAGCTATAAATGATATCCTTTGGTCGCAGTTGATGATGCGGCCATCAACAAGATGGCGAGTTACGTATTCATCGTTGGCTTCAAGAACATGGGTTATGGGTGATTCGTTTTGTAAAACTCGCACGAAAAATATCCAGAGCTGCAAGAAGATGTTGTCAAAATACGAATATGAGAAGAGAATAGATCTTTTGCTTACATCATTGCTTGGTGATGTTGCGGAAATATCGCGACTGCTGGAGCATGCAGTTCCAGGTGATGTTGGCCGTTGCATTCCCATTATGTTGACCAATTCATAGACGGGAGCTTCATTGCGAGGCCCAGCACGTTTCAGGTGTAGATTAAAATATTTTCTGAAGTCTGAATCGGATATTTCGTTGACGGGGTTTATGTACATCCTAAATTTTTCCGCGTCATCGGAAGAAATTAAATTAAATATCGATTGGCCCATGAGATCAGTCTGAAACATACGTAAGAGTTCCGTGGTAAGGTGCCAATTAGGGAGCATGGGGAGAGAGGCTTATACCTGTAAGTGCCCTAATAAATGTTCTACAGTGTACGAAACAAAAACAATTTTGCCCGTCGCAGTCAGTATCATGAGAAATCCTTTCAGTTGCTCACAAACCAATTGCTCCAAACTGGACTGGTCCACCTGCTTGGGAAGATGAAGGTTGAGTGCTTGCTTCTGGTTAAGTAAAGCTGAAAAAGAAGATAATAATGATAGATGTTCAACTTATTTATATAAAACTCTATAGATATCTTATACAATAATTAAAATGTATGATATTGCAAAATTATATCGTTGTTCTTTTTAGTAAACGTTGTTTTCTAAGATAGTAGGTACAAGATACTATAATAAGTTGTTCCACAGCAAAACAATTTAATCTCCTCTAACTAATTAATTAATAAATGCATTGAAAATGCGCCGTCAACACACATTTCTGCTACACGTGTACTTTGATAAACTTCGAATTTTTATGGACTTTGAAAACTTAACAGTGGTATCTGCATATATTATTGCAGCTTCCGATAACACATTTCATCTAAGACATCGGTGATGTAACTTCTATAGATATTAATAATATTCAATTGAGTATTTGCAAAGAGAGAACTAGGATTAACATCAAATTAACACAACAATGTTTGTTCTATTTATTTCAAAATAGGTCCAAACGGCACTTTTTGAAATTATTTTTTTACCGGATATCCGGTATCTGGCGGGAATATGGGCGGATAAATCGGTACGCGGTTTTTATTTTATGCCGGATATCCGGTATCCGGTTTTCTGACCGATTAGTTTCATGTCTACTCCAAATCAAATATGGATATGACACTCGCCAAGAGTGTAATAAATCTTTATTTCGCAATTCGACATTTGATCCAACATAGTTAATAAGTGTAATTTGATATAGTGTGTGTGTGTACATATCTTCCCGTTACTCCAAGCATCCGTGCGACGACAGTAGTTTTTATTAATTACTTTGTTATGTTTTTGGTCTACGCAGGCTGCAAAGCATGACTTTACGTGCTGATTTAGGAGATGTGAAGATGACAATACGCGTGCGACATACATATATGTTATATGTAGGTACGTATATTTTAGCAAGCATTTCTTATTAGGTGATCCAGAAAATATGCGTACTTTAAGTCAAATTAAATCATCTTACATCATTTGTTTGTTGATAACCCTTAGAGTCCATAGACAATAGGACTATTGCAAAAAGTTCTCATTAAATATATAAAATATTAGCAGGTTATTACGCTTTCAAGCTTCAAGATGTTGTTTTGTTCAAGGTAGTCCCCACGTTATGCCGCGCGTTACCCAGAAAATAGCTGGGCGACTAACTGAACGTAACAAAACCTATTCTTCGACCACGATACCGCATTCATAGAAATATACACTGCTCAAAAAAATAGGGGAACGCCTTTTCGAAACCTGTACTTTTTTAAATAATAGTCCTACGCAAATCAAATTTCGTATACTTCAACGGCATATATTACAAAATTAAAAATTACGAAAATAAAAGAAAAACAATGTTACAACTCTTAGTTCCTTCTACGTTACACTTTAAAAATGTAAATTAATCACGCAAAACAAAATGGAAATGAACTGTCATAGTATCGATGGCATTGTCGATGACAGTCGGGTTTTCTGTGGATTGGCGAGGTTTAATACAGTGTATGCCCTCCACTAGCACGATTCACTTCCTCACACCTTCGTGGCATGCTTCGCACAAGTCTGCGAAGAGATTCTTGGGGTATGTTTTCCTATTCCTCAATCAGGGCTTGTGTCAGTTCCTGTATGGTTAGTGGTGGATTATGGCGCTTGCGAACATGTCGGTCAAGCTGATCCCACACGCGTTTAGTAGGATTCAGGTCGGACTTAACGCCGGCCATTCCATGACCTGAATTTCTCCTAAAAAGTTTCTGGTGATGCAGGCGGTATGTGGCCCTGCATTGTCCTGCATTAGGATGTAATTTTGACCGATGCCATATGCACCAGGCACCACATGGTCCTCCAAGATGTTTTCTATGTAATTCATGGCATTTAGTCTACCAGGAACCACAACAAGATCAGTTTTGTTGTCTATACCTATACTGATTCCAGCCCAAACCCAGTGGCGGCGTAGCGTGGGTTGGCACCCAGGGCGGTTTTCTAATGAGCACCCCCAAAATAAAACAAGAAATACTAAACGTGCTTACGGGACTCTATTTTACTAAAGTGTTATATTACATTATCAAAATTTACTTTCCTGTCCTTTTCAATAGATAAAATTGAAAGATTGATTAGCGTTTGGCTCATTGTGGACCTTATGTTCATAATTTATAATAATATTTTGACTATTAGTGATAGTGTTTGCTTTTGTTTAATGAATTACATACAACTATCAACAGCACCTGTCTCTTGTTAGATGGACAAACTCAGCCGTATCCAATATGACCATTAATATTTCTTAAATATTGCCCTTCTGTCTTAAGATAAATTTAATCAGCATTTATTACTAATATAAAATAAACTTTAACCTAGAAAATACGAAGTCAATATCATTGAAAATAAATGTCTGGTAAATTTTTGCGGTTTTCTCGGATTTTATTTCAAAGGACGTGTCGCATTTGCATATACACCCCTCATTTGATATCGATGCCACCAATTCTAGAAATCTAATAGCTTCTAAAGATTGTGAGTAATAAAAGTTTGTTGCATTGGAACAGCTAAAAAGTACTATGTGTCAAATGTTAACGCAAAGTAGATAAATTATAATTAAGATGTATCAAAGAGAAATCAAAACTTTGTTAAATCTATTGACTTCTAAAAAACAAATTTAGCGTTGCATAGTGCGACTAGGAACATCAATTGTATTTTTTTTTAATTAAATCATTTAGTTAAATTAATTTAATTATGTATTTGTTCCACTAATGGTGCATTAAAGTGTAAACGTTGAAAATCAAACAGATAATTATTTTCGACAATTTAAATTAGTCAAAATGTATTCATAATTCAAATACTTTGCCCAATCTTAGCCTGTTTTGTACATTGTCTAGTAAGCAATATTCGCATACATTCATTTAAGGTAAATGTAAAAAAATGTATACAGTGTGTCTCCGTACATAATAATACCTAGAAATACAATAGACCTAAGTTTTCATATCTCGGGGGAAATAAATGCATTATAAATAGCTTTAGTTACTTTTAAAAAAATCTGTAGCCATAGTCAGTATTTTGATTGACCTTCATATGTGAACTCATTCTTTTAGGAAATTATATTCGAAAGTAAATGAAATAAAGTTGCGATACAGATTGAGATATAATATAATATTAGCATGCAGATAGATCCTAGACTCTAGAGTATGTAGCTATTTATTTATTTGTATGTCTCTGCGGAGTGATTCTTCTGTAAGTATTCTTTGGCTGTGCGAGTGAGTTGTCGTTGTCACCCCTAGCTGCTTCGCACCGGGGCAGACCGCCCCCACCGCCCCCCCTTTACGCCGCCACTGCCCAAACCATCACAGATCCACGACCAAAAATATCTACTTCCTGTATAGTAGCGGCTGCGTAACGTTCACCAGGACGTCTATATACACGTATTCGACCGTCGCAACGAGTTAAGCGAAATCTGGACTCTGCCAACCTCTGTGATCCAGAGCAAACCTCATTCGCGCTGCTTTCTGATGCTGCGTAAGGCGTGGTGCGCGGACAGGTGTTCTTGGTTTCAAATTCGCTTCTTTTAATCTGTTTCTAACAGTTTGATCAGAAATTTCTATTCCATGTGCTCGTCTTAGGTCGTTTAGGAGGTCTCGTGCTGTGGCAGTACGCTGACGTGGAGAGGAAAGGACAAGAAATCGGTCTTGATTTTGCGTAGTTTTTCGATTTGGACCTTGTCCAGCTCTTCTAACATATTGGCCAGTCTCGAAATCGATTCCATAAACTCTGAATAACAGAAGGGGAAACTCGAAGGTCCCTGCTAACATGTCGAATAGAGTGGCCATGATGAATAAGGGCGATAGCACGAGCAACTTGCACTTCACTAAGATGTCTCATTTTACTTCTAATCAACGAAAATTGGCAATTGAATTCGTTTGTCGTCTTTAGTAGGGTTTTATACGTGAATTCAAAGCATACTTGACATGTTTTACATTTTGGTTTGCGTTATTAATTTACATTTTTAAGTTTAACTTAGAAGTAACTAAGAGTTGTAACATTGTTTTTGTAATTTTCTTTAGTTACATATATGCCCTTAAAGCATACCAAATTTGATTTGCCTAGAACTATTATTTAAAAAGTTACAGGTTTCGAAAAAAGTGTTCGTCTATTCTTTTGAGCAGTGTATTACCAGATTATTGAATATTATATATCTGGGCCGATATTTTGAACAGTGTAAGACGCGTTAACGTGACCTGAATTTAATTGAGACAAAGCGGCACAGAAGCAGGGGGGATAGTGATTAAAACCAAATATCGTCATCGTAAAATTCGAAAATCGACGAATTCCAGAATTTGAATATATAAAAAAAATTATTGTTCTAATTATCAATAGGATTAGTTGGGTTCACAGATTTTATTTCGAAGTATTAAATTTTTCTGATGGTTATACAAAATACATGTTTAAACAAAATATATTTCAATGTATAGTAAATGGTGATATACAGGCTGGACGTAAATTTTAAATAAATTAAATTTACAGCCACAACCTGGATTTGAACCAGGGACCTTTGTGTCGCTAGCACAATGCTCTCACCAACTGAGCTATTGGGGCCTATGACATATGTTAGGGAAAATCGTCATATCAAGAAAAGGAAGTAGTAAACACTACCAAACCTAACCTATCATGACACCTACGTAACATTTTTCAAAGATTTTGCAAATGAGCCGCCATTTCTGTAATTTCGTGAAAATAGTTTAATAATAACGTAAAGTAGACGAAATTCTGAATAATTTATGTCTGACATTTTTTGGTAAAATTAATAGTTTAGCTGCATGAGCAAATTCTATTGCATCGTGATCGCTCGTACTGCATTAAAACTAGTTAGCCAGGATTTCACAGATATTTTTATTCTATTGACAGTATTGTCAACACATCAGTTTGACACATTTGGCACTGCTGTATAGTATGATAAAATTTTTAAACGATAGCGGAAAAATATTTTTAATTTAATTTTGTTTTATTAATAATATTATTATTAAATTAAATTTATTATTAAAATTATAAATATATATATATATATATATACCGTGCCCGGCAAGAAAGTTGGACATTAGTGGGAAACATTTTTATTATTAACTTTTCAGACAACTTAATTCATGTTAAAAGCTTCTGGATTATCTTCAACCTAAAATGTAAATATGAATTTACCGGGTGTTACCAAAACTATGGAAAACACTTCATTATTACCTTTATTTTAAAAGCAATGCAAAAATGTTATTTGAAAAAAGTGTAGATATATTAGACGACATTAAATATGAAATTATAATCTCCTTTATCGTTGCATGAACACCCGGTATATAGAACGTCGAAAGTAAATAATTAAAATAATAAAATAAAAGTAAAATATGTTCATATTTATGCCTTCTAATTTTTTTAAATACATTTTCAAATAATATTTTTGCATAGCTTTGAAGATGAAGGTACTTTACACTTATGCCATTTTCATCTTTTTGGCAACACGCGGTACTTTACGTTTCAGTGTTGTTCATAGTTTTGGTAACATGCACGCAAAAGCTGATGTTCTAATATGTTTTTGCATTTTATAAAGAATAAAAATAGTTGATAATAAAATGTTAATTGTTAAGTAAAACACCCGGTATATGCAATGGAAAAGGTGGTTATAATTTTGTATTCCATAACCTCTAATATTTCTAAATACATTTTTCAAATAACATTTTTGCATAGGTTTGAATATAGCGGTACTTTACTCTTAAAGAGTTTTTTATAGTTTTGGTAACACCCGGTACATGCAAGCAGATAATTACATTCTTATACTTGCATATTAGGTTTAAGACAATCCAGAAGTTTTTATGAAGAATAAAATTTTCTAAAAAGTTAATAATACAAATTTTTCGCAGTGTCCAACTTTCTGCAGGACACGGTATTGTTACTGCCTTTCAGCGAACAATTGGAAGAAGAATCGTTGGATCAAATAAGAACCACCCTAACAAGTGTTTTAGTCAAGAATATCTCTATTTTCATCAATGATGTTAAGTCAAATAATAAAAACCAGTGGTAGTTGATGAATTTTATTTATTTAATTATTTTTTGCAAGAAAACAAAATAAATAGAATTCATCAACTACAACAGCTTTTTATTATTTGACCTAACATGTATAGTAAAAATGTCCTAAAAAGCGTAGTCGTCTATTCCATAATAGTACATAGGCAGAATTACTATGTTTTGCGATCAAACGCACTCCCGGTATGTACATTGTGCAAGTTTCTTTCTGTGCATGTGTACATACATACGTCATGTACATTCGTAAGTATCAGGCTAGGCATATATTTATTACTGGTATAAAAAAATTAAACCCAACATACATAATGCATATCTCGCTAACCTAGGACGGTATAAAAATATTTTGTTTTTATTCGAAATAGCGTTAACGCAAATAATTATAATCTCGATATAACAGAAACTACGCAATAACGCTATACCGCTATCGTGCCATTAAATATTATTGCGTGCAATCACCGTCCATGATGCTTTGATAAAATGCAGGGACTGCATAAATTTTTATGTAGCATACTCGACCGTCCGCAGTATTTCCGAAGTAAGTATTTTGTTTTTAACTATGCGCAATATTCGCTTAAATGGATTCCTGTTTCCCAGAAACACCAATCACAAGAATATTCTATAGAAGCAATTTTCGTAATTATGTACCTAAAAGCATTAGAAAAAACGGATTAAAATTACATTACCAAGCTATTGCTTATTACATACAATAACTTGATCGTATAACAGTCTTTTTTCAATCTATGAACATCACGAGGAAAATTATTTTTCTTGGTATCGAGTGGAAAATAGGCAGTCATTTCGTGATGCACAAATCATGAATGCAAGTTAATTATGTCGAGGTAAATTTGTTCAGTGCGATTCCATTACATATAATTTGTTTACTGTCCAGCCGTAATAAATCTCTCCCTCCGACATTATATTATCCACTATGTGGGCATTTGCATAATAGTTCGTTACGGCAAATTATCCTCATCATCTGCACAACTTCCTGTGTCATCGGAATGTCAATTATTACGGTGTATTTTCAATCTGGCGTTACAATTTCGAAAAAAGTGTCCTAATTATGTTGGTAGACCTCCAATTTTTATTATCAGCATGCACTGCTGTTTTTTCGGTAAAATTACAAATAGATATGAAAGAAAGAACTACATTTTCACAGAAAACTCCATTATGATGACTTGCAAACCTAACCGAACTAGTCGACGTAATTTGACAAATATTTTAAACTAAATTATAAATTTAATTTATTCTTTATAACAAAAAAAACGAAGAAGCTTAACTTTACCAGTGGGTTTATCTGAAAACAAGGTCGAAACCCAGGAAGCCCAGTTGATACCGCAGGCAGATGTTCAATATAATTGTTTTGTTTGCAAAGTTGACATTTAAATTAATTATTTGTACGTGCATTCCTTAGCTTGGTCATCGCCTGTTTGGCAACATAGTAAGAAAATGCACTTGTTATATAGACAATATAATGGATGTAACAAACTGCGTAAGTGATTCGTAGAAGTATGATTTCTGTCCCATAATAAAACAGACGACTTTAAAATGTTGCTTCAAACATGCTATAATAAAAAACATGAACAAATTCTGCTCATCATTGGATAGAGGCGGATTCAACAATTTAAAAGCTAGCTGTGGTTTAAGTTGCATTTAAGGCGATACAGTACGGCGCTGTTTTTAGTTTATACATTATGTAACAGGGTGGGCTGAAAATTTTTTTTTTCTTTACACTATACCGAAAAAATCTGATGTGGCCAGGCACATGACTTTATCATACTATATATATAAAATTAATAGTGTAGCTGCAGGAGATTCTATTTGATCGAGATCGGCCATGTCTGCATTAAAGTAAAACTAGTAGATCTAGACATTCTAGACAGATATGTCTATTAAAGCTGCGTTCGGATATTGTACTCCGTTGACACAGGGTACACCGTCCTAATGACACTTGTTATTGGGTATAAAAATTGTAATACAATATCCGAACGCAGCTTATATTGACAGAAGTTATTGTCAAAAAATTAGCGTTTGACACCTACTGTCATTAGAATCAAAAAATCTGACAAATCTTGGCTACTAGTTTTAATGCAGTCCGACCGATCTCGATGAAATAGAATTTGCTCATGCAGCTAAACTATTGATTGTACCAGAAAATGTCATAGTCATAAATTATTCAGAATTTCCTCAGCTTTAATTTATTATTTGACCATTTCGACGAAATTCCAGAAATGGCGGCTTATTTGGAAAATCTTTCAAAAATGCTAAGACTTAACCTCCAGTTCCTTTGGACCCCTTTCAACAGAAAGCTTTTCAGCTCTAAGTTTGGTTATGAAACTTCTAAATATAAAGTTTCGTCTCGATACCTTCAGTAGTTTCTCCGGAATCGTCGCCACAAAAAACGGGTACACACACACAGACACTTTTTTTGTACCTTGGTCAAAAATGTTCAGGGGGCCCAAAAAGACATATTTCCGCTAAAACCGCAAAATTTTTTATTGGCACGATTGCAATAGTTTACATACTGCGTATGATAAAGTAAAAAAACTTGTCTCTAGTTTAGGCAATTAAACTGCAACAAAGAAAAAAAATTTGTACCTAACCCCCAGGTAGCGCATTACACTTGAAATTTTGAAATTTCACGAAACGCTATACCGTTACTTAGTTACTTACTCTATTTGTATGTAATATTGCTGATGAAGACGGTACTTAAGGCGTTGCAATTTTCCTAACACCAAAAAACTGAACGTCAGGGTGGCATTGACTTGTATTTTTAGACGATGGCGGCTTCATATAGATGTTTTTAACAATATAACAAAAGTCCCTACCGATACGACTGCTGCGAAAATTTTCTCGGAATATCGGTAACTATCAGATTTGTTTTGGTAAACAAAACTGTAATAAATTGTAGTAATGTTTCCGATGTTAAAATAAAACTTGTCTGTACTATGCAATTAGCCGTCATATCTACGAAGCGATTAGTTGTACAAAAGATATTTCGTCCAAATTACAGAAATGGCGGCTCATTTGCAAAATTATTGAACTATGCTAAGAGTAAACCTCCAGTTCCTTTGGGCTCTTTTGAACAAACAAAAAGTTTAGTTATGAAACTTCTAGACATGAAGTTTCGTCCCGATACCTTTAGTAGTTCCTCCGGAATCGTCGCCACAAAAAACGGGTACACACACACACAGACATTTTTTTGTACCTTGGTCAAAAATGTCCAGGGGACCCAAAAAGACATATTTCCGCTAAAATCTCAAAATTTTTTTTTGGCACAATTACAATACTTTACATACTACGGATGATAAAGTAAAAAAAGCATTAACTATACTACAGGGTCATTATAAATGATTGTAGTCGAAGTAGGCCACGCCCATGTTAGAAAATTTTTGCCGTTTTACACAAACATCTGTCAAACTTGAAATAGATTATGCAACCAATTCAACTTTTGCGTGTACAGTGTCATTCAAATAGAGCGGCAACCAGAAATCTTTACATTTGATACATGGCCTACTTTGACTACAATTTATAATGACCCTTTATAAATGATGAAATGATAAAATTATAAAAACACACGCACACTCACACACACACACAATTTTTTGTACCTTCGTCAAAAATGTGCAGCGGAGCCAAAAGGACATATTACCGCTAAAATCTCATTTATTTTGGCACCATTACAATACTTTATCGTTATGATAAAGTGAAAAAGTGATACAATTTATAGTGGATGAACTCGTGACTTCAAAAAAGTCTAAAAAAGATTAAATTCTCTGTATACTTCCTAGCGCGTTTGTGGAGTACAGGTGCGACTAACCGAACGCAGCCTATCACTTGATTTTCTATTGTATTTTACTGTAACACGTTCGTAAATTAAAAAATAGATGAAAACTAATAAAAAATACAGTTAATGTGATTATGATGAAATATCGGATTATTTTTTTAAATAGTGGTAGTGACCAGCCTACAGTCTACTGCAAAATTCATCTTTTTCCGATAATATGTACTTACTTTGATATATCCTAAGATGGGTTGCGGTTAGCCTTAATATACTAGTCTTGTCCATTCGCTTCGCACTTCTTGCCACCATGGGTACCAACGTAGCCAATTCTCCAATGTATGCGTTCAGCTTGTCCCTTCTCATTTTCTCGGCCCTGTTCCTCATCTCTCGACTGTTACTGCAAAGAAGAGAGTTATAGTTAGTGGAAATCATATGTGTTTAAGTTTTGTTATTGGTATAGAAGACAGACATTGAAACATGATAGTATTTATAGAAATGAGTAAAAATAAACACGGTAAACGTCGGTCGTAAACAGCCAGGTATTACTGCGAAAATATTCCCGTTATATATAGTATATACTTTTCCATATTATAATAACATAGGCTCATACTACATAACTCCATACTTATTAGGTGGCGCACATAATTTAAAATAAGCATTATTGCCATGAATGTGATCGTAGTAATCTCTTAATAAAACAAGATTAAAACTCTTTAATAGTACATAAAAGATACTTATAACGGAAACCTGTTGAAACAAACCTACGTTGATGTTTCAGCGTCGCAGTAGAATAAATAAAACAATCTTGGTTTAAGAAAATGTCATGGTTGCACGTGGCTATTGTGAGTACTTCTCCGAGCATTTCTATTTTTTTTTTCAATAGCAACATAAAAATTTTATATTATACCAGACAAATTTTGCGAAAAAAGCGAATAGGTGTTTTTTATTAATTTATTTGCGGTAAATACGAATCCGGGTTGTATGTTGCAGATCACATAAAGTTATTGGGTTTTTTGTTGTTCTTTTATGCAGCGCTCGCACACCACTTGTTAAACCACATATTAAATAGTTGTAAATGGTTCAAAATGCTTAAGGCTCCCGTCTCCGACCCCCAAAACGCGAAAATAACCCACGTTAAAATTATTGCGCCAATCGTGAAATGATCGCTACCATTCGATTCTGAAGGTTCTTATGCAACTGCCATCGGAAAGGAATTTCAATATTTATGAAAATTATTTATGCAAATTTTGGTGTGGACTACAAATATAGAAATGATTTCCGATGGCAGTTGCATCTGATTATTGTCTGCTGTAATACATTATAAATTATAATTAAATGTTACCTAGAAGAGCACAAGGTATTTTCTAGACTTCCGTTCTGGAGTATTGTAGTGCGTGATTGTAATGAGTTGGAACCCATTACCAATTACGAAATCAAAAACAGATATGGTTATATCTAGATTGTAGACTTCCGCGGTCTGAGTCAATGATAAATTGGTTTCCGGGTGGAAATCGCGTTGATGACTTCAAAGTAGTCGACGTTTCGCACTCTGTAGCAAGAGGTATCTTCAGGACTAAGTATAAAAGCAAGTGCTAAGAAGATACTGTCGTTTGTTGGGAATGGTCTTTATATATGTGATCGCAACAGATGGAGTTTAGATGGGGGTCGAAGTGGTAGGGGCAGGTTTAGCAGGGGGTAGGGGTAGGGTTAGCAGGTAGCAGTAATGCCAACCCTACGGATTTTGCAAGGTCTGCTAGGGTATACGGATAAACGTTCAGAATCTACGGATTTTCTTGTTTAAACTACAAAACCACATTTTTCCAATTGTTTTATCTATTATTTTATTTGCCGGAGACAATGTTGTCGTGGTATATTGATATGTATCCTAAATATTTGTATCAGTAATATGTTATGCAAAAATAGTTGCATGAAATTTTGGCTGCATATTCTCTTAATTTTATACTTTCTACTTTCCCTAGACCATATAAGCTATTTTACATTACGTTTGTTCGAGCAGCACCAAGATATGTGCACAAAGCACTTATTCTTTCTCTTGCACATGCGCAATGGTGGTTTTGTCCTTCCCAAACCTCCATTGCGCATGCGTAGAAGAATACCCAATTGTTTTACTGCTGTTTGAACAAACTTATTACATCACCTCCGACTCTCCTGACAATCCAGAATCTTTTATGAAGAATAAAATTTTCTGAGCAATTAATAATGAAAATGTTAGTTGTTAATAAAAACACCGAGTATATGCAAAGGAGAAGGTGATCTAATTTCGTATTTGAGGAGCTTTTATTGTTCTAAATATTTTTTCAAATATCATTTTTGCATAGCTTTGAACACATAGATACTTTACTCTTAGGAGTTTTTCACACTTTTAGTAACACCCGGTACATGCAAGCGGTACATACGTTTTTTATAAAGAATATTAGAGTTAATATTTGTTTCTATTAGTATCCAACTTTCTGCCGGATAAAGTACAAATAGTGTATTTTTATAGAGTTATTAATTTTCTGACTTTCCCAGTTCCCACTCGCTCGATCCTACAGATACTACTACAGATTTCTAGTCATTTATACAAGGATTTCTACAGATATGCTGCAGATTTCTACGGATATTGAGCTACGAGTCTACGGAAATTGACTTTTCAAAAGTTTGCATCCCTGCAGGTAGTAGCGGTTGGTTAGCAGGTAGTGGTTGGGTCAAGACCGATTCCCAGGCAGGATGCAACTGATTTCTATTGACTCACGAATTCGTCTAGGGTAGTAATGGGATTCACGGGCGAGGATTTTGGTTTGTGGAAATAGGATTTCATGTCCCGTGTTCCACCTGTGTTCAGCGAGAGCCGAACCAGCGCAGCGATTCGTTGCAATCTAGTGCAGCGTTCGTGTTCTGATATTCGGACGCTAACTGCTCGCCAATATAGACACTCCCACACGCACATGGAATCCGGTACACACCAGGGGAAAGAAGAAGAGGAATGAAGGAGATATGGTTATTGTAGCGCCAGCTACAACAAGTGATTTTTTTATTTCCTAGCTTTGGACAGAACTGCGATACAGTTTGCTATGTGAATTGAGACGGGAGCCTTAATAAAAAAACTTTGAAAAATTGGGTAAATGTATAAAGTTAAAGGTTTACTATGAGACCCTGCATCGTTTTGACCGAACTTTTCATCTTTACGACAAATAATTCTATTTAAAACGCATTCTCATATTCAAAATGTCCATGGTCTCCAAAGTCTCCTAAGACCATAAAATGTTTCGGCTAAAATTAACACAACACAAAGATCTACAATCTACCAAACTCAGTAAGAAAAGTGTGGGGTTGGTCACCGTATACAGATTCAGCACTAAGCGTCCAGTCAGTTGGCATGTTATTTACTTGTTTGCAATAAACAACTCATAACAGTTGTATTGGAATAGGATATGAAACGAGGATCGAACTTTGATTGGTTGGGTTGAGTTGGGTTGGTAGGGTTGAAAATTTCCACACGTGTGAATTCCGATAATTAGTTACTTTTAGTTCGCGATTTTACGGAGGACAGAAACAGAAACTGAAAACTGTATCGTAACAAAGTTACACAAGCTTCAGACCATTTCATAGCAATTAGCAAGAAGCTTTGGGACAACACCCAGGTTTTCTATTGACTCACGAATTCGTCTAGGGTAGTAATGGGATTCACGGGCGAGGATTTTCATTTGTGTAAATGGGATTTCATGACCCGTGTTCCACCTGTGTTCAGCGAGAGCCAAACCAGCGATTCGTTGCAATCTAGTGCAGCGTTCGTGTTCTGATACTCGGGCGCTAACTGATCACTTCGTCTCGCCAATATAGACACTCCCCCACGGTCATGGAATCCGGTACACATCAGGGGAAAGAAGAGGAGGAATGAAGGAGATATGGTTATTGTAGCGCCAGCTACAACAAGTGATTTTTTTATTTCCTAGCTTTGGACAGAACTGCGATACAGTTTGCTATGTGAATTGAGACGGGAGCCTTAATAAACAAACTTTGAAAAATTGGGTAAATGTATAAAGTTAAAGGTTTACTATGAGACCCTGCATCGTTTTGACCGAACTTTTCATCTTTACGACAAATAATTCTATTTAAAACGCATTCTCATATTCAAAAAGTCCATGGTCTCCAAAGTCTCCTATTGTAAGACCATAAAATGTTTCGGCTAAAATTAACACAACACAAAGATCTACAATCTACCAAACTCAGTAAGAAAAGTGTGGGGTTGGTCACCGTATACAGATCCAGCACTAAGCGTCCAGACAGTTGGCATGTTATTTACTTGTTTGCAATAAACAACTCATAACAGTTGTATTGGAATAGGATATGAAACGAGGATCGAACTTTGATTGGTTGGGTTGGGTTGAGTTGGGTTGATAATTTCCACACGTGTGAATTCCGATAATTAGTTACTTTTAGTTCGCGATTTTACGGAGGACAGAAACAGAAACTGAAAACTGTATCGTAACAAAGTTACACAAGTTTCAGGCCATTTCGTAGCAATTAGCAAGAAGCTTTGGGACAACACCCAATTAAACTTCCCAGCTAGGCTTCCAATTCGCAGCTTACTTTGATCACGCGCTTTCTGATTTCTGTATGCAGTCAATTGTGCTCGGGGTCCCGGATTGCATCTGATCTGGGAGACACGTGCACCTTGCTCGTGGATCGGTAAACAGTTTCGCTTGTTACTTGATGGAGCAGCGTCATTCAAGCAAACATACGATTCGTTATAATTGCGGGCATTACACAAATTTAATAAATAAAGTGACGCTTGTGCAGTTTGCTCTCGCATTACGTATATTTGCTTTTGAAATTACCCCGTTCGTGGATTTTGTTACTGCAATTATTATATTTGTATGTTGTTGGTCTATTTACGTCGTGTTCTTTGTTTGGTTACGCGCAGTCTTCTGACTCGTCTGCATTAATGTACCATTAAAATCTCATTTCCTCCGTTGCATTAACTGATAACATTATAAAAATAAAAAAAAATAAAACAAATTTCCAGGACTAATAATGGTACATATATATATATATATATATATATATTGCACAAACGTCTGTAGGGCGGCCATAGTAGGCTCAACTATCAGAGACGATTTTTTCCCGAACAGCACCGTTTAGAAGCTACCCAGGCTTAAAGGCAGGGAAAGAAGGTTGTGTGAGGTATTACAAGATATTTCCTTTAAAAACAATTAACTTATTTTTTTTTACTGAAAATAACTAAAGAAAACCAGTTTTTATTTAAATAGGTATACAATATATAAATATTTTCAAACAGATTTTAACTTACGTAATCATCATTTGATTGTCTTTTCATGGTCAATTTAGCAAACTAAGAGGGCAAGACTTTGTAATTAGCGATATAAGAAAAAAACGAATTACAAAACTATAGTTTTCCAGTTCCGTTTTAATTTATTATTTTTATTAATAATTGTTCTCCTAAGTGAATGTTAAACATTTATTAAGAAGTTTAAAGTGCTGATCTAAAACTACAGCCTTACAGTGTAAAATCTTTTCTGGTTTACCTCTAAACATTATTTTTAGATATTTTTAAATTTGCTTTGAGCAGGTTATAGAACTTAAATTTTGACGCTCATATCTACATAACGGTCATTTTATACAAAAAGAAAAATTGCGAGAAAAAGACGGTAGTTCTACCACACAGAAATCGAATGGTTTTTGTATGTTTTTAGAAACTATGTATAAAACATATAAACAAAATCTACACAAAATGTACGCTAATATTATGCTGATTTTTTAAATTCGCTCAAATAGTTTATTATGTCGTCGCAATATTTTTGTACGGAATAAATTATTGAAATGAATAGAAAATATCTATTTGTAGATACAGGCCATTTTGCAGAGTATGCATGGTACACTATGTATAACCAAATTATTAGTTTGATCTTGGAAATTATGAACACCACAATAAAATGTTTAAAAAGTGAATCATAATTCTGGAAAGCTGCATGGAGCAGGATAAACTATCAGGATTGGGGACCTAATTTGTAATTTTGGAGCACAAGCAATATGTTCTATTCCTATTCGTCATAGGTTTCCAACGTTTCCCTGACTCATTATGCCCTGACTCATTAAGGATATTGAACTGATACTTTTTTCGTTTACAGTCTATAATATCGTCGACTTGAATTCTTGAATGATTAAAGAATATTTGAATTTCATCGTTTGAAACTCCATAATACATAATGCAATTTTCAAATCAGTACAACCAAAGAGCAGCATACCAAATATGTGCAACAGAGTAAGCATTTACTATCATAATCATGGAAATCCACAACCAAAGCAAGAAATCCATTAGGTACGAAGAGGCAACCCCCATTGTATACTCGCGGAAACTATGACGTAAACATTCTGCAAAGAATTTCTGGGTGACAGTCCGATAAAAAATCGTTGGGTACTTTCTGAGCTACATCGAAACAAAGAGATGAGGATGTAAACATCATATTTTCCGCGATTGTAGTTGGTGCATTGACAAACAAGAAGAAGAAATCTGACCGATGGATACTGGAAAAAGGCTGCCCAATGGAAACATGCGCAGGGACATTGCACAAAGTATCTACTAAAAGCAAGAGACCTACCAAGTAATACAAAGAAAAAAGATACGATCAGAGACCGCCAGTAGATACGAGACATGGAAATGAACAAGAAACAGCTCAAGAAATAACCAAAGATCACAACTTCGACAGAGGAAGAATACTTCGGAGAATCTATGGAGACATGAGAAAAGAACAAGTGAACAAAAGATACAAAACCAAAAGATTTGTGAGAGACCATAGCCAGCAATTGAAGTAATCAATAAATTGCTAAAATGAAGATTTGCTTAGTTTATTTGGATCGTCTTAAATCAGTGTTGATCACCCTGCACTAACACTACTAAAATAACTGCGATCATTAATTAACAAGCAGTAATCAATTATATAAATACGTACGTACAACCCGTATTGTTTGTGTTCAATAACAACGTCCATACATTTGATTGTTTTCAAGGACCGTCATTATCGTAAAGGAAAATTGATATTGAACTAAATTAAGTCATGACCTGGTCATGGTCGTAGGCATTGTCAAGAAAATTAGATAATACTCGTGATAAAAGAACGAACTGAATAGCGGCGATTTCGTGCGTGGGTTAAGCAGATACAAAACAATTCATCAAGTCTTGAATTATTTGCATTTGACGTAACATTACCCGCAACTTAGTAGTATTTAATGGTCATTATCTTTTCATTGTCTAGTAACTTTTTATGTTTCTCTTCGCAAAATACTACAACAGCGGGTCAAATCAAATATGTGCCTATTTATAGGTTATTTATGAATCCAAAAATAGTTGACCTATATTCTCTGTTATGTATTTAGAGTAATTTAAATTGAATTATTTTTATATGAACAGAAATAAATGAATGGAATTATTTTTTTATCACAAAAGAGTAGTACTTCAGCTTTAGTGCTATTACAATGTTAATTCGATCAAATTAACAAATTGCATAATTGTTAAATTACAAATTTTTTAATACAAAATTATATTGATTCTGGCATGAAGTACGTAGTACCTAATATCTCATGTCTATGTGTTCTTAGCTTTCAAACGAGTGTCATTTCAGAATGAGTTACTTGTTTATGGTGATTCGATTATTCACTTTTATCAAACAACCTTGACCTCACCTTGTTGTGATCACGACGGAGGTATTTACATACAATATTTAGAATTTATAAAACCATTAATTGCAAAAGTCACGCATTGCAATGGTGTGGCATATTAAACACTAGTTTATTAATAGTAGTCGGTAACATGATTTTATTAAAGCATGCTTTCGATAAATGGAATGGCAGGCTTTTTAAAACGAATATTTTATTTTTTAAAGGCCTGGGTCAAAGTATGGATCGATGCAAATAACTCTAAAAGGCCACGAGGGATTTTACTGTAATTTTGTACATAAAGATTAAGACATAAGGCGTACATGAAGAGAACATTTTCAATTCCATTGCACTACATATCCTGTGGATACTGAGAAATGCTAAACGCCATTTATAGAATATTGACCTATTAATCGGTTACCAAATTACCAACTAATGTATGAACAAAGAGCTGACGACCAGGTGTGCAATAAACAGTAAAAGACGGTGTTGTCCTTGACTTTTGTACGCACGCACCTATTTGAGGAACACCACTGTAGAAAAAAAACAAAGTAGGTATTTAAGACAAAGGTTTCCTTTAAATGATAAATAAGTAATTCTAGGAACTTGCATTAATGTTTTTGTTTCGCTGCATTTTATGTACAATCTTGCAAAAAAGGATTTTATTGTTTTTAACATTTTTGTAGAATTCGGTCGATGTTGACAGTTCAGCTTCACATTGATTCTGTTTAAAAATGTTGCAGTAAAGATACACCGATACACACAATAATCGTTATGAGAAGTATTGTTGTCTTGAGTGAATTCTCGGAGAATGAAAACTGACCATAGCCACCCAAAATATGGCACGTTGTGTGCGTGTCGGTTACTGACCATTCTCAACAATGACCCCATTTCGGTGCTCAACAAAGTTCACACCAGAACGGAATAGGCAATAGCGGCGGCGAGAATGAGGCAATTCCGAAAACAATGTCTTTCTTGCCGGAATCAAATCGACATGCGATGATAGATCGTAAACATTGCTGCCAAGTACCTTGACTACCTTGACTTTATGTTTGTGAGTAGTATATTTAAATAAATTTAAATGTAGTAATATGTATATTGGTATAGTGGTGAGACTTGAATGAGACTGAAAAAACCTGTGCATTCGGAAATTACAAACCGTGTAGGTTATAGACGTATTTTCAAGTCCAAGTCCAATAGAAATAGTGCTATAGCAACCAGGGCTGTGGAGTCGGAGTCGTGGAGTCGGACTCGGAGTCGTGGAGTCAGAGTCGGAGTTCAGACAAATTTCAGAGGAGTCGGTGTCGGAAAAAATGTACCGACTCCGAGTCCAGGTTTAATTTTTGTAGAAAGAGAAAAACATGCGAGATGGGCGTTGCCTCAGTAGACAGTAAACAAATAAAACTTAACATTCTATTAGGTCTTTGACAAAGTACCTACCAACATTCATATGTAAATAATAAAATTACAAAACACACTGTTCAAACGAAAGTGAAGACGCTTAACAAATGTAATCCGGCAGAAATTTGAAAAAGAAAATTTGAACAAAAGATTTTAAATGCGATTGAGAAAGTAGGGCCGTAGTTCAATGTAGTAATAATCATTTACCCAGATTACCGGTTGCAGCCATAATTATGCTGCTTTGACGTCAGCTTTGAAAATAATTCAAAATTATGTCAGGGCATCCTTGCAGGATGGTTGGAGCTATTCTGTTCCTCAAACAATTTTATAAACGTATTTTGCATTTAATTCTATTTTTATTAAAATGAATTTTATTTTGTATTATACACTATGTCTTGTGGGTGATTTTGTTATTATTAGAGATAGAAGGTCGATTAAATGAACAAAGTAGTGCCGATTTGTATATTCTCTGCAGAAAACAGTTAAATACTTAATGATGTCAGGGATATTTTGAATAAACAAATTACAGAAAGAAATTACATATGTATTATAATTATGTGGTCATAACTTTTTTATTTGTGGTCCGATCAGTAGGCCGTTTTTTATTTACAATTAGAATGTCAGTTTAAATATGTTTGCCAACAAATTCGCTGGACAGTGGGCACAAATAAAACTTCTGTTTTGCTTATGGTTTCAGCATTTGTTTGTGAGTAATTGGATATGCGCAAGCCATATGTTTAATACAACTAGATACAATACTAGAATATAATTTAATTTATTAAATTTGTTACTTTTTTCCTGGTAGTGCTTTTGTTTTCATAGCAAATTTAATGTTGCTCGGTTGTCACTGTGCGTCAAATTTATGATTATTTACATAATATGTAAGATTTTTATTAGACATTATTACAAATTTTTGTATGCAATTTTTCTGGAGTCGGTCCACGAAAAATATTCGGAGTCGGAGTCGAGAATTTTTTTACCGACTCCGCAGCCCTGATAGCAACTATGAATTCTTGCATTATACACAGTATCTACATGTAAAATAATAAATTTTACATTCCTTATTGATCATCGTAAGGAAATAAAACCTAGTGTTTCTTGTTGGATCAAAATGTATCAAAATGTAATAATAAAAAGAAATGGACATCTTGACTTCATCTACATAATTGACGCTTGGCCTAATGACGGACACATTTGTAGTCCAAAAGCTGTAGCCTACATATCCACAATTAAAGACGTTGAATTCACACCTGAATTTTATTTATTTATATCACCTAAAGTAGTTTAAAGTAGTGACTGATATTAATAGACTAAACAATTTGTAGTTTTTTTATGTTCTACACATATACAGGGTTTTAGCCAAAATTACCGGAACACCTAAATAATTCTCCAACCGTAAAATATTCCCAAAAATTGTTCAAACAAAAGTTTTTTGGCTTTAAACAAGCTATCATTTAAATATATTTTCAATATTTTATGATAGAAATTTGGTAACATTTCCTTTTTTTAAATAGAATAGCCTGTATATTATTACATTTTTTAATTCTAAGAGTAATTCTAAGAATTTTTGATACGAATCATTTTTTTTATAAAATGCATTATTTTTTAATTAGAAGCTATAGCTTTTAAATAAACTTTTAATAAACCAAAAATAGTCAAAATTACCGAACACCTAAATCATTCTCCAACCGCAAACAGATTCGAAAAAAAATTCGAATAAAAGTTTTTTGGGCTTAAACAACCTCTCGTTTAAATATAGTTTTAATGTACAGCGTGTTCGTTTTATTATGGACATTTTCAAACCATTCGATTGTCTAATAGACACCCCGTAAATTTTTATTTTTTCAGTTCTAAGATTAATTCTAAGAACATTTTATAGAAATAAGTTTTTTTGAAAATGCATTATTTATGAGTTATGAGCAATTAAGCAAAACTACTGAACTTCAAATTAAGAATATTTTCCCACATACATACACATTTATTTTAATGTGAACATTTAATTTAATTCTATTTAATTGTGATGTTATTTACTCTTGTTTTTTTTAAATGTTTTACCCGTTGGGTTAAAATATAAGTTCATGAGTATTGATTAATTGCTTATAAGTAAAAATTAAAATTTTATAAACAAATAATTCCAACATAACATTCTTAGAATTAATCTTAGCATTAAAAATGTTAAATGTACAGGGTGTTCTGTTAGAAAAAGGAAAGGTTTGCAAATTTTCATAATAAAATATCCACTCTGTATATTAAAAATATATTTGAACGAGAGGTTGTTTAAACCCAAAAAACTTATTTGAAACATTTTTAGATTTGTTTTACAGTTTTACAGAATTTTTAAGGTGTTCCGGTAATTTAGACTATTTTAGGTTAATAGCAAATAACCTATTTTATAAAAATATGATTCCTATAAAAAATTCTTAGAATTAATCTTAGAATTAAAAAATGTAATAATATAAATATAAAAGGATAGGTTACCGAATTTCTATAATAAAATGAGCACTCTGTATATTAAAAACATATTTAGACGATAGCTTGTTTAAAGCCAAACATTTTTTGTTTGAACAATTTTTTGATATTTCTTACGGTTGGAGAATTATTTAGGTGTTCTGGTAATTTTGGCTAACCCTGTATATAACCAGTATATATATATATATATATATATATATATATATATATATATATATATATATAATAAAGCAAGAATAACAGGAAATTGAACTGCCATGAGCACATTATTATACATATAATTACGTAATGATTTCCAGGACAGATCAACAGGTTAAGGTGTTAAATAGAGAAACCTTGAGCGCGGCAAATTCATAAATGGTGTTCAATAAATTTTGTTAGGTATATGGCCAGCAAAAATAAGCAAATAATCGAGTATAATACATAATATTTTGGTTTTGACTTCAATAAGTCAGAACAAATCAGTTCGGGACTTACATACATGCCGTGCAAGTATCTGCTAATCTTGTTTTGCTATTACATAGTAGCGTTACTATTTCGTAATACAAATATGTACAGAGATAAGGCGTGTTCATTTTTTATCCGCATGCGAAACAAACACGTCGTAAACGCTGGTTAGCGGATCGCGATGGCATAGGAACCAATTAGCTTCGCTATAAGAAAGATGACTATAATCGGTAGATGAGTTCTGCAGCGTTTTGTAGACTCTAGAAGAAATGTTTATTTATACAAAAACAACCGTATACAATTTTGAGGGTCGTTGGACAAAATTTAAATCTACGAATTATACAGTGTTATGCTGCTTTTGTAATAATGATCGACGCGTCCTTGATATTTTTCGGCAGGTTTGCGGTCCACGTTACTAACCGGTCGAATCAGAATCGGGGGTCATTTAGACAAAAAAAAAAACGCAGATCCACTCATAAATAATATTAACAATCATCGTGTATTTTATGATTACTTTATTATTGAATATTATAGTTACGTCAACAAATAAACGTTACATCATCATTATGTCATATATCTCTGAATATTTCCACCAATAACAATTCTTTCATTCAAGTCTTCAGTACACGAGAAATTTGTTACTGAACAGTAAAATATGCAGATTATTGACAAAATGTGTACTTAAACAGACAAACATCAAATCGACAAATATTTATTAATGCTATTTCTTTGGTTGGTCTATATTGCAGGTGCCTTACTTCCAAAAGCCAGAATGTCTCAAATGTTTCAAAATTATTTTTTTTTAATTTTGTAGTTTTGATCTTATTCGTATTTTATGTGTATTATACTTTCTTTATTTATCTTGTACTATTTTAGTTACTATTTTTGGAATGTGTAGTCTTATACTCTAATTTTATATTTAATTTACCTGAATTAATAAAAGTTAAATACAAGATATTTAATTGAAAATCGGTTCTATTATAATTTACATACCAAGGATATTTATTACTTATTAGCTATTAGTACCTAGTTCGTAAAAGGTGATGATATAAACACGTTAGTAGTGTTGATGAACTTTATTTGATTTTTAGAACTATTAGAACACTTCCAGAACAAACACCTCCTGCCAAGAAGCTTGTTTAGAAAGTTGTAAACTACCCTATTTTTCAAACGTACATTATTTTTAAATGTATGAGGATTAGCATAAATATTGAACATTAAAATAATAAATATTCAGAAATGAATAAATATAAAAAAGTTAAATATATACAGGGTGTTCACGGTCTTGTGATTTATTTTCAAGGGGTGATAAAACATCCTAAAAGAAAGCCATTAACGGAAAAATGTCTTAAGAAAAGTTGCATAATAAGAGAGATATTACTGTTAATTTTCTTTTGGTTTTATTTTTTAGGGGGTGATTAAACACCTTGAAAAAAAGTTATTAAAGCTAAAACGATTGATCAACCACTTGTACAAAGTAAATCTAAGTTCAAACGATTAAAAGTTATCATTGAATTTTTTACTAAGTAGGCTGATGTCACTAACTTTTCCTATCGGTCAAGCTGTTTCATCAGTTGTTACTGCTCGGTTGGTTTGGCATAAATTCTCCCGAAAAAATTCTAATAAGGAAAGTAAAAAATGGTCCTTCGCACCAATAGTGAATACGTTGACATGTTGTTAATTTATGGGGAAGTACGCCAGAATTCTGCTGTTGCCAGTCGATTGTATGCTGTGCGGTTTCCTAACAGATCAACACCTATTCCACAAAAATTTACCGCTCTAGTAATCCATGCACGAGAAACTGGTGTACTGCAAACACGTCAAGGCCGGGATGGTGGACCTGGCCGACCCCGACGAATTTTGGATTCCGAAGAACAAATCTTAAGTCTTGTTGAAGAAGATTCTTCTAGTAGTTCTCGTCAAATATCTCGCCAAGTAGATGTCTCAAATCGAATTGTCTGGCGAACACTGCGCGAGGATCAATTGTACCCTTACCACCTACAAAAAGTGCAGGCTTTGCAACCTGAAGATCATCCTTTTCGTTTACAATTTTTGTTTCTACAAAAACATGCTGAAATTCCAGACTTTTCTTCCATTGTATTGGCTACTGATGAATCAACGTTTACACGTAACGGCATAAATACCTGTCATAATACTCATATCTGGGCTGTCGAAAATCCACATGCTGTTCGTCGTAATCATTTCCAGCACAGATTTTCGATAAACGTTTGGGCCGGACTGATCAACGGACAACTTATTGACCCATTTGTGTTGCCAAATCGATTGACTGGAAATGATTATCTCTATTTTTGCAAAATCATTTGATGGAACTATTGGAGGAATTAAGTTCCTTTGAATGTACGTCGACAAATGTGGTTTCTTCAAGATGGTGCACCGCTGCATTTTAATCGTTTAGTTCGCCAACTTTTAGATAATGTGTTAGAAAATAAGTGGATTGGTCGAGGTGGACCTGTTCAATGGTCTCCTCGGTCACCCGACCTTAATCCCCTGGATTTCTATTTTTGGGGCGTTATGAAGACCATGGTATACACCAATGAAATAATTAATCTAGATGATCTCGTAACCGCGTTGAGGCAGCTGCAGCGACAATTCGACGGCAAGACCAAGGCCTAGTAAAGTATGGTAATTCATGGATACGTAGAGCGAGACGTTGTGTTCACCAACCCGGCGATAATTTTGAACAACTAGTGTGAAATGGATTCCATACAAAAACAAAAAAATATGTTCCCTTTAATGCTTAATCACCAATTAAAAATAAAAACAAAAAAAATTAGCAGCAATATCTCTCTTATTGTGCAACCTTTGTTGTGACATTTTACGCTAATGACCTTCTTTTAAGATGTTTAATCACCCCTTGAAAATAAAATCACAAGACCGTAAACACCCTGTATATTGTTGACACCCTAAAACAGATTACAGATTCTGAGATATGTCGTTGCAGATCTTTTGTTTATTTCAGATTATTGAATGAACAATTATATTTTAAGCTAGTCATTGTACTTTAGTGCTTACGATTGTCTTGCACATTTATTTATTTAAGTGTTCAAATATGATTCAAATATTATATAAACAAACACACAAAAAGTCTATAAACAGTAAAAAACGTGCGGTAAAAATAAGCAAAAACAGTTGAAGAAGATGGGTAAAAACAGTATTGGTCAAATTATGTGTATCTAGTGTTACTTTATCATGTATTTTTTCATTATTTCCTAAATTTTACATCCATCAGTGCTAAAAAGAAATCAGAACCTATACATGAAGCCTTCCAGCTAACGAGGAAGTGCACGTTAAAGAAACTCTCGAATGCCCTTCAAAACCTGATACAATTACAGTTAAATTCCTGGGTGTGTTCGTGATTGGCCATTGATAGTAACTATACCGCAATAATGCAAATAAACAAA
The DNA here is from genome assembly GCA_963966075.1 of Aphodius sticticus. NCBI lineage: Eukaryota > Metazoa > Arthropoda > Insecta > Coleoptera > Scarabaeidae > Aphodius > Aphodius sticticus. Next base: position 85,279,763 of record OZ014506.1, on the reverse strand, counting down.
CAAACAACATTTGTTTCAGTTTGCTATATTATTCACATATCAGTCTCTACTGGTTTGTTGGTACATAATGCATCTGGGTACCTATCAGCTGACACGTATTTCAAAGTAACTCTATACTGCAACACTATCAATAACCACTCATAACTGTCCGAGTTAAAATCTTCTTTCTAGAACACAGTATACAGTTACAAGTACGTATTACTAATAATTTCTTGTTCTTCTTTACAGTCACTATGATAGCAAGTTAATTTCCATGTTTACAACAAGGATAACAAAAATCGTTAGCGTTCTCATATTCAATCATTGTATAATTCAGACAGACAAAATGTTGTAATTATTCTATCAGATATATTGAATAACGCATTGAAACAACATCCTTTAACCGAGATAAAAGCTGTTGTGGTATGTACACTGTGCTGAGTAGACTATACATGGTAACAATTATTTAGCGAGATTAAAAATAGATACACCGGTATTTATCAGCCAAGGACATCAACGAATGAAAATAAAACAAGCGATTATCTTGCAAATCAGCAATGAAAAAGTTGATCAGAAATAGAGCAATTTCGACTGTGCGTGCGGATGAACGCCAAAACAAATGAAGTGGTGTTGTACTGTTGTGCATCGCTAGTGATTCAATCTTGTTTGCGCGATGATGATGACGTAACAATTGAGCACCGTCGAGGACAAAAGTATAATCCGCTGTTCGGTAGACCTTCAAAAATTCCAACACTCTAAACTGGTGTGCAGACACAACAGAATTTATATCATCTGTGAGGAAAAAATAAATAGGTAGTCTATCCTCTTGGGACGTTAAAAATAGACCAACTGCGACAATAGCCTGTGTGCTATTTTAGTGATAGTGGTTGCAAAGATGGGTTTACACCAATACGCGAAAATTTTCAGGCGTAGCTTGTGATGTTTGTGAATCAGCCAACGTGTAATAAATGTAGGAAAGAATCGAACAATTGCATAAATTTGGCGGATAAGTGATATGAAATAAACAAATAATCCGTTCCATAATAGACTGCACGTTTCGTCATTTGTTTTGCTCTTCTTTGACATTTGCAATGTCCTTTACATTGGTCTAAATTTACACGAACTGCTACCTATGTATGTCGGTTGCTCTGAAAATACAGCCGTCAATTTTAAAGTTACGTTGTGGTTTGGTATCCGATATCTTTATTCTTTGGTGTAATCTGATTCAGATAATGCGAATATGGCCGGGTCCGTATTCTATTTTTTATCGCATCGCTAAACGATTTGCCAAAAATAGCGGCGGATTCATTCATGGTTACTAGCACAGCTCGATAACCCCGCAGATGCGTTCTGAGATGACAGTAGCAAATATAGAGTTCATTATCCTGTTGTGGTATCTCTTTTTTAAGAAAAAATTAAACAATATACTTTATATTCTTTTGGATTGTAACATACTTTACAAAGCTTACATAATCGTTTTTGAAAACAATTAGCCCTATTTATTAGTAGTATACAGAAGAAGCTAATAAAATATTACCAAAAATGATTGCATTACAATAACTACGTATTGAATTATATGATTTTAGTAAATACTACGAGAATGTGCAGGCCTAATAGGCCTGCTGGTCGACATAGGTAGATCGCCGAAGCGTTAAGAGAGACAAAAAGCCCGGATGCGCTAAGATTCTATGCTCTTACACGTGCGACGTGATTATGCTCGTACGTTCGGCGCGGTTACGGGGCGCCATCTATTGCTTCGTAGCGTAACCTCAACAGCGACATGATGATGTGTCGCCGTCTGGTGACCGTATGGCGACGCGCTGACGAGTACAGTCCCAATCGATAATCCATAAATTGCGGCGCCGATTTTCGCTACTCCGAGGAGCAGACCTTTCCCCCGATTCGCCGATTTTCGTAAACTTCTTCCGCGGACTGTGTTAGACTTTTAGTATATAGTAGTAGATAGTAGATAGATAGTAGATAACAAACACAACGATGACTTGTCACTGAAACCGTGTTTACTTGAATATGAAGAATTAATTATCGCTTGGTTGGTGATTCATCTGGGAATCATAAACTACAATTTGTTTCATGAATACCAAAATTTCAATTATTTAGTCAGCAATAGCTGACGAATAACTCTAATTAATGGACAGGGTGATTTATAACTATTGTAAAAGTAAAATTACAAACACATATTATCACTTGAGCTTAAAATGAAAAAGTGGCATTTTGTAAAGGCGATTATGTTTGGTACCAACCTAAAATGACTACTGTTTTCAAAAAATCAAATCACCGCTGCTCAAGCCATGCGATTTATTAAAGTAGCACAGATGTTAAGGCTGAACAAATTGTCATACAATTGCAAGCAAATTTGAAAAATCGCGTGGTTGAAATTACTTAGATGTAAAAGTAGAATAAATTGCATAGAAGACGGGAACTATTCTTATAATTTTATCATTTGCATCATTTATAAAGGGTCATTACATGATTGTAATCAAAGTAGGTCATGTATCTAATGTAAAGATTTCTGGTTGCCGCTCTATTTGAATGCCACTGCTCTACACGCAAAAGTTGAATTGGTTGCATAATCTATTTCAAGTTTGACAGTTGTTTGTGTAAAACGGCAAAAATGGGCGTGGCCTACTTCGACTACAATCATTTATAATGACCCTGTAGTATACTTTATGCTTTGGCTTAGTGTTTTCCAAGCCCAATATAGATAAATAAATGTGTGCCCTTTTATTTTTATTTAAAATGCTACGTATAAGAAAATTTTAATACAATTTTTAAAACCAATATTTTGTAAGGATTACTTTTACAGGTGCGGAAATATTACTACACTGAAGTATTGTAATGGTGATTTGAATAAAAGAAAAACTGCAACAAAAGCATCGCAGTTGACTTTAACTTTTTCATGACATTATTTTTTATGACACTTTTTTATTTTTTTGCAGAATAGTTTGAAATTAAGTTACGGTAAAAAATTACCAAGGCATAGACAAGTAATACCCAGAATTACAAAAAATCACCATATTGAAACAATATCTTTTTAATTTTCATCGCATAATACGAATTATCTGCATCTTGGTTAGGAATGCCCAAAGTTAACAGAAAACTTGTTCTGAATTAAAAAAAGAGAACACCTAAGTATACATAACAAGTTTCAGAAAAACATAAACATGTTTAGTTCTCATAAATCGAAATACATAAATCTCCTTGGCTCCTGTCACACAAGTAGAAATTTCGCCTATATCAAATACATTGTTGTTTGATTACTAAGAGGCAACAATATATTTATTTTCTTCAAACAACGTGCATTTAGGTCAAAATATTACTTTACTCCAAACAGATGTTCTTTGACTCTGATTTGACTTGATTGTTTTTAGCAATTTTTCCTATATTTAGTTAACGATTTATTTGACCAAAACAATCAATTTGAAATTGTGAGGGTTCATTACACTTGTTTCAAAGTGCAAAGAAACATTTTTTATTTTATTTCTATGACAAAATGGCGGCTCAGCAGTGCACGGAAAGATGGTCGATTTTTTAGGCGTTCCGCGGCTATAGCAGCACAAGTCTCCAACAAAAGTATCTGGAGCAATGGATTTTTTTCATGATATACATGAGTTTAGCTATAGAAGTAATATGGATATTCAGGAATATTGCGTTTTGCAAATTTGGGGGCACTTTGAACAAAAAAGTGGATTTTTTGACTAACAAATCGAGCTTCATTTGTCTATAAAAATCGTAATTATTTATCAAACTCAAAAATTGTAATGTGTACTTCTATATAAGGTACAGCCATAGATGCACTCCACTAATATCGGAATTGTATTACTTATAAAAGAGATTACCAAGTCAGAGGAAAGGAAATGGATTGATTATGATAGCAAATACAAATGTTCTCCAAATGTATACCCAAGAAAAAACTGTATTTGATTCAAAATAGTATTTATTTCAACAGTAGTAAATATATGAAATATATAAAAGATTATTTATTAGAAATCATTAAAAAAAACATTTTTATTGATTACAATCAATTCAATTTTTGTCTGATGTTTGCTTTTTTTGTGTGATTTTTTTGTCTCGTTCTACAAATACAATGTAATCTGCATACTAAATACATTTTTGCCACTTTGGTTAGTAAAATAATATGGTTATGACCAATTTCAAAATTTAAAATGTGGTCTTTAAGGCAAACAAAGACGCTTGTGTAAACATCACGAAAAACAGAATTAGTTAAATTTGGTTTTGATACAAAGTTGGTTTTGATACAAACAAAGCGGAAAAATTCTTACTTGTGAAACGATAATTTGTTGTTTTTCTTCGAATTGCTACCGCAATTCCTAATACAGCCCTTGTTTACCATTGCTGGCACAGGTGACAGGCCAATTGCTAAAATATTTCATCCAAATATTAGAATAAAAGCGATATCAAACACGAACCGAGCGCAATACAAATACAATTGACATTAGCAACAAAAAGCCTAACTTCAGGAGCCTGCGAGGCCGTTAGGATTTTCGGCCGCCCCCACTCCTGTACCATGCGACCTCCAGATTACTATATATTAAACTCGATGACTGCTAGCCGTTTTTGAAAACATGATTTTGAGAAAACTGCCCACATTACGCTTGCAACACGCGTTCTTGTTTTATGCAAATGGAAAAAATGGATACACCAGCCTACACAAACAACATATGTTCAATATTTGCTTCAAACTACCAACTAACGCCATCTGTACGTCATTACAAAACTATATAGTATCATAGTGTACCTTCGCACCGCCGGCGCCGGTAATGACTAAAAGAGGCGAAATGTACACCGAAACTCAATTTGCCATTTTGAAGCGCTCGGACTTCTCGAAAATTCGTCTCATACAAGCACTTAAAATTTTTTTCAAGGATTGATAATGTCAGACATTATTCTTGACATGTGACCAGATATTACCCCTTAAGAAAGCAAATGCCATTCTCAGTAAATGGATGTTTCATATGGACTTATTTGTTTTTCAATTCCTTAAAAAGTTACATCCTTTTGAAATATTATAAAAATTACTTCAGAGGAGTATTGGTCAGGCGGCTTTTTGTGGAATTACTAGTTTTAAGGTTTTCTTCAAGCTGTGAATAAACCAAAACCACGCAAACAGAAATGAGAATAAATTCTCCTAGGTCTAAACTTTTTTCCAGTAACGATTCGTTTTCAAGTTATGATAGTTTCCTGTGTAGGAAAATTTGAATGTGTTTGGAAGCAAACTCTTTTGTTACTTATGATAATATAGATATGGAAAATTTTTTCTGATACCTTAAAGACCAGAATTAAACTTCTGTGGTTCGCAGTCCACGTTAAACTGTAGGTAGTCATAACTTGTAAAAGCCAACAATTTACGGCCAAAGATGATGGCGACACCATAACAGGTGTTATAACAAATGATAATTTGGTAGCTTTCCAGCTTATTTCAAAGATTTTCATATTTAGGAAAACGCTAGCAATACTTATAATAATACATTGGTATAGCTTAATACCACAGAAGGTAATTTAAATTTATTCACTTTATATTGAATTTTCAACTTAAATGCATTTATTTTCCTTGACCGTTCTGGAAAGTTCCAGCTTTCGTGATCGTTTTACTACGTCTCACGTACGTATGATCCATAGAACAGCACGCAAGCTCGGAGGCAGCATAGGATTCGCAAATACATTTTAACTGCTTTAATTTGTTGCACACAGGTTGGTAAATAACATTAAATAGACCCGTAGTTCGTCGGTAGGTCTTTGTCTAACTCGGATGCAAAACTGCAACGCTGCCGCAGCGGAATTGTTTTGGCATAGAAGTGCTCTTCTATTTTTAACGCCAGCGCGCAAGCTACATCGACGTTTGTTTGTGCAGTGGCTTTAGACAAACAGGAATCTATTGCATGCAGTACCCATCAGCATATGCGTTTATAATGATAAATATTAACAAACTGCGACGACCGCAAATGCATAGAAGAGGAAACGATCAATTTGTTTGGTGCGCTTATACACTATTGCATAATTTGCTGAACTAACAGTAACAACAAATAACAAATGATTATTTGACATAATAATGACATAATATACATACTTATAGATACTATAAAGCGTTTTCTTTAATTTGGGTGCACAAACAGGGTTTAAAAACGTCAGCTATCTGCGTCTCCTGGATAAAATAGAATAATTAGAAATTATCCCGAATATTCAGTTTGGATTTCGCCGAAGTCACTCAACCGTACACCAGCTGCTACGGGTATCCGAAATCATTGAAAGAGGAGTATGGTTTTGCTTAGTATTCTTCTTTAATAATTGAAATATGAATGAAATATGTAATTTGAAAATTTAGTAAATAAAAAGATATTGTGCCTATTGAATACTATAAAATTATAAAAGAGAATAATATTTGTTCATTCGTCTTGGTCTTCTTCATCTTCATCATCAGCTTCACAATATTCATGTGTATTTCATTTTCTACAACTTCATATTCGGAACTATCTTCTTTATTTTCAAGTTCCGTTGATACAATTTTTGGTACTAATTGTGATGATATTAGCAAATAAATTGATTCCGGGTTATGCTATGCGTCAAAATAATTAATGCTGACGTTTTGCAAACCATGTTGTTCGTTTCTTCATAACTAACTGAATATTTGTCATTATGGCTAATTTCAGACACGTGCCTTCCAGGCACACGTGCCTGCATCCAAAAACGACATTTTAGCAATTTTTATCACCAAGATTAGCAAAACTCATTTTTTGTTGTTTATTGCTACAATTAATTATAATATTCAAAAATTTTTGTGAAGTAGTCGGCAGCTTTTCAAGCCGTCCCATTAAAACACAACAAAAAATTTAAAGGATGACGCAATTTTTGGCAAGAAAAATCAATCCAACCTCAAGAATATCTCATAGAACAAGAAATCCTTTGACAAAGTTGATTCGTCTAGCTTCATAAGAAAAAAAATTAAGCAGCCTTCCCTTAGACGCATACGTAAATTGAATGTATTACATTCTAAAAATAAACAGAAATTCATTTTGAGTAAGTATGAGGAGAAACTCTCGAACATATTCAAAAAGTACAAAGTCTGATCTTTACAATGAGCTATAATTCTAACCGGGGATATGCGGGGAATTTTTTAAAAGTCTAGGCGAGCTTTAAGTTTATAAAATTTTTGCTACGTTGTAATAAAAGTTGCAAAAAAACATGTTAAATTATTTAACTGCATAGTAGAAATTATAAAACCTATTGACCTACCTTGAGGAGCACTATTCATTTTAGAAAAATAATTTTTTATTGTCAACAAGCTCATAGAAAATTACAATTGCAATAGGGTCAAACACCCAAACATACGCTTTGCACAAATCGACAACTTTGAACTGATACCATTCTTAACCCGTTCAGCAAACATTTTACAATTTACGATTCTGATACGCGAGTGATCAAAGAGTTGTTATGTAGGGTCAATTCTGATTATTTTGAAAACTATAAAATATGAATGTTGGCCAGCTTTTTGGGAATTTTTCACACTGTGGCGTCTCTTTATATTTTGACTAACTAACTACATACATGGCGCATACATATCAACAAAAATATGAATCAGTGTTATCATAGACTAACACAACTCTATTCACTCATGGATAGGAAAAACAACACCAATGTGCACTATTACTTTATAAAGCATTAATTCGCCAATTAGTCACATACGCATTCCCGGTATGGTGCAATACATCGAAGACCAAGAAAGATCGAAACGCTACAAAATAAAATAATAAGAATGGCAATTAACGCACCCTGGTTTGTCCGCAACGAACAATTTCGATTTGAACTTAATATTGATAAATCATTACATTCGTCTAAAAAACATTGAAAAAATCTTCCCCAACCTAGAACAATGTCCAGGGCAGCAGAACATAACCAAGGAGCTAGAAACATCCACATTCGCTTAAAACGGAGATTACTACAAGTTATGTAAGCGGCTCATGTTTGAATAAATAATCAAAGGGCGCATATCTTTCGGGCCAATACATAATTATTATAACTACTTAAGAACAACACCATGTAAAACAATACATTAATTAATGTATAGAAGATTACAATATCCAGGCGGGATGCAAATTTTTAAATAAATTAAAAATTACAGCCACAACCTGGATTTGACCCAGGGACCTTTGTGTCGCTAGCCTTGACATCTATTAGGGAAAATTGTCATATCTACGAAAGGAAGTACCCAATACTATAGGCCTCAATAGCTCAGTTGGATAGAGCTTTGTGCTAGCGACACAAAGGCCCCTGGTTCAAATCCAGGTTGTGGCTGTAATTTGTAATTTATTTAAAAATTTGCATCCCGCCTGGATATCACCATCTTCATCTATACATTGATTATTTCATCATTACGGTGTTAGTAAGTCCCTATGATACGGTATATTCATTTCTAGTTAATACATTAATATTGTCGATCTAGTTATTTATTCTTCAATAAAAAAAACTTCCAAAATCTTCAAGATAGATGAAGGTCTATGAAAAGAGCTCTTTTACAGCAGATGATAGCAACTCTGAAGAGATCAAGCATAGGGTTGTTAGGTAAACCAGGCTTCATCTCTTCAGAGATCTGGTGCTCGTAGCAAAAATTACTAAGAGCTGAATACAGCTCATCGAGAGTTTTTGAAATATTGAGTTGGAATGAGGGTATGGTGGTATGAATAGTATATAGGGGAGAATAGTATCTAAAAGAATAGAGATTGAGAAGGCTATGGCACATCGAAAGGTAATGAGTACACGACAGGGCAGTCCCAGAAGAAGATGGATGCAGGCATTAACCAGGGCTCTAGAGGAAAGGAAAATAACAAAACAGAAAATAAGAGACAAAGAATATGGAATGACATTAAGCTATGGGCCTAAACGGTAAGTTTTATAGTTTAATTTTTGTTTTCGTTTCAGTTTAGGGTTGTTACTGATACCGACACATTCTGGCTGCTCAGATACTTAATTCAACAACTGTACTTCGTGCATATACGCATAGATAAAGTGAACACATATCAAGGATATATTGCATTACAGATTAGATATGATACGGTGCAAATAAACAAGATTCGTATGTCGTTTTGAGTGTCTATAACGAACTACATTATTACTGCTTTTAAATGTTGTGATTCATGTTATATTAAAATTGAAACTCGCGTAAGGTCGAATTTTAAAAAGAGGAATAAAGTAAATATGTTCATAATTTATCAATGCCCATAAACAGCACAAAATTTTCGATAGTAATTTAACAGCATTACATTCATTCACTATGACCAATAAACTGATTACTAAAATGCTAATTTTTCATTTCTTGTTATTCGATTTTTTTGTGACAAAACAATCTTAATAGATTATATTATGTGGTTGGAATTCTTATAGGAAATTCTTGGGATAAAAGCAAATATTCAGTAAATAATTATAGTTAAAATCGGGTAATGATCTTGAAGCACATGATTATAATAATATAATCTGTGTCACTGCACGGAGCCATGGATGCCTGACGATGCAAAGTTCAACTGCACGTCAGCAATGACGGTTGCCTCGCATTGCAAAACAAATTATGAATGTCGAGCGATACTGTTACGACACACATGCTAAATTACGGTTAATTGCGAAAAAAACTTGTTGTTGTTTATGTTTCATGGCACTAGAAAAAATTTTATGAACGTCTGAACAAAATTTATATGTTAATAACTGCTTGATTGGCAAAATTGTTGTCTGGCTCTTCTGCCTAGTCAATGTGTGTAAACAAGGTACGCAAATTCATATGATTTCTTCTTAGATTACGAATCTGGCAACCCATCTGTTCCATCACGTCCTATTGGTGAATTCTCTAAGTAGACTGAAATGAAACCTTGAACATCAACGCTAGGACAATGTCAGTTTTGATCCAGCTATTGACAGGAAAATTCAGTTTCAAGGACTTCAAGGTTCAAGTTATCGTTTAAATACGCCCTCTTGAAGAATTCTATTGTACTTGAAATAAAATTGACTGGTTGGTCAGCTATCTTCGTGTTTATAAATAGATATCTTTGTGATTTTAATAGCTAATCATAAAAAAAAACAAACTTGGCTTCTAAACTATGGCATACTCATCTTCATCTTTTATGCTTTCCTACAGGGCAGGAACTTAAAGTATCTTTAGATCCAATAAACAGTTGGCAACAGCAGGGACACAACAGCTAGGGATCATTATTATGGCTGTCTCAGATGAAAATACCATAGAGTCGAGTAGATAATATTGTGATAATGTAAGTAGAGTATGCCTAGCAAAGTAAACGAAAAGAAGATAGTAGCTTTAGACACAAAATCACCTCACAAAAAAGCAGTTTTATCTATTGTAATAAACAGCATTTATCAAAGGAAAAAGGAATATTCTCGAAATAAACCCAACAAATAAGGCCTTACCCACAGACAACCTGGTTCTACTGTGTTAACTAACAGCAACATTTGTAAGTACCCCTAGTATTTTTGTTTGTTTGTATACTCATTATGAATCATTAGCAAATATGGTTGTGCTTGGACTTTGACCAACAGTTATTTGTCCATTATTAAATGTGGTTTTGCCTTACGTACACATACATTAACATCAGCATATTCTTTGTAGTGAATCATTGTTATTCAGTATTACTATAAATATTATGGTTGGTTTTTGTTTATTTTTTCCTTAAAATCTAGAAAAATAATGAACTAGCCCGAACGTATGTATTGTTTTTTTTTTATTTGTCATCCACTATACAAATACATATTATTATTATCTAGTCTCGTAAGTTACAACGTTGATAGAAAACTCGTGTTTGAGAATTCCTTCTAGAATTCCTTAAAAGTATACCGAGTCCACATAACTGCAACGTGCAGCTGAGTATAACGGACAATACATACAAAAGCTGAGTATCAGTGTAAACACAGTCGATTATTTCTGACTAGTCATCGTTACGTTTGTCTACATTATTTAAGAAACTATTGTACAACAATTCCGCTTGCTAGCGTAAATAGTAATAAAAACACATATAGCCAAAGTAAATCTTTGATTTTGGATGTAATGTGTTCATTCCCCCTGGCTTTTGATATAACAGGAGAAAGATCAACAAGAAAAAGTCATGAAATACATGCTGCTTTATAACTAGTGTTAAAAACATATAACATTTAATTGAAAAAATAATACAATAATAGAACTTAATTATAAAATGATTAATAAACTTCTGAATTTACACATAAAAATTCATAGATGTTCAATTGCAAAAAAAACAGAAACAAACAAGTGACAACTGATTATGTTATCAATTTTTGCAAAAGTTTACTGATTGAAATACGTTTCCTATTCGAACGGCTACTAGATGTTTAATTACCTACAATTTGGGGTATGATAGAAATTTATGCAACAATTTTTGCAAAAGTTATAAACTATTTTCTGTAGCAAGTGATTGAAATGCGTTTGCAATTCGAACGGACATTAACGCCATTTAGGGCTAGTTGTCCATGGGGAAAAACTCCGATCGCCGTAGGCTACTAAGTCATTTAATTACCTAGAATTTGGGTATGATAGAAATGTATGCAATAATGTTTGCAAAAGTTATAAACATTTTTCTTTAGCAACTGTTTGAAATACGTTTGCTATTTGAAGGGACATTATCGCAATTTAAAGATTGTTGTCTATGGGGTAAAACTCGGAGCGCCGAAGGGCTACTAGGTCTTTTAATTACCTACAATTTGGGGTATGGTAGAAAGTTATGCAACAATTTTTGCAAAAGTTTGAAAGCAAATGTTTGAAATTCGTTTGCTATTCGAACGGACATTAACGCCATTTAGGGCTAGTTGTCCATGGGGGGAAAACTCCGATCGCCGTAGGCTACTAGGTCTTTTAATTGCCAACAATTTGGTGTATGATACAAAGTTAGGCAATAATTTTTGCAAAAGTTATAAACATTTTTCTGGAGCAAATATTTGAAATATGAAATACTATTTGAACCAGTTTCCGTTAACCCTATTCTTTTGCTGTTGGCCACTTTTAACCCATGGCCGGCGTTCGTTTTGCACCCCCCTGGAAATACTTCTGCGGGCGCCCATGAATGTGTTGCCTACTTTATATATTATGAGTTTATTTCAGTCGTACAGACAGTCAAGCCACCAACATACACTTTGTAATAATGAACTAAAAACAATACAACAACTAATACATCGAAAACAAAACAAACAACTTTTTATTGTGAGTTTTGAATACATTTTAACTAATTTTAGAACATACGTTATTTCTATGGAACCTCAAAATAATTAAAGAGAGCCCAGCCATATCTTTTCAGGAAGAACAAAATCAACAAATACAGCCTGATCTTTTGAATTTCTTCGTAGAACCATTGGAGATTTTTTAAATTAATTTTTAAAGTATATTAAAGGTTGCTACCAACTATCTCCTCAATTAAGATAAGCAAAATTTATATTTACTTAAATTTCAATAATCAATTGACCAGTTTTTGTAAAAAACAACCATCAAAACGCGTACTAGATTCATATTCTAAAGAAAAAAAATCATACCAGAATTAGTTGTCATTTGTTCGATATTTTTGTTGTTGGCCAGTGTAGTCATTTGGAAATCTGCCGTTGTTTTAATATATTGACGCAAAAGTTTATAGATTATTCTTTTTATTTTGTTAAATACAAAGATAATTATTTTTAATTAAGTTAGACAGCGAATGGTAACCGCTAAATATTATTTTAAATTGTAAAAGACCGCAGGAATCAGAGCATAACATTTTAAATGATGACACTCGACAAAAAAATTAATAAGAACCACCTTAGTCTTCAAGATTTTTTTTTATCTTACGCAGTATGATAAAGTATGGCAACCGTGCAAAAAAAAAATTGAGAATTTAGCGGAAATATGTCCTTTTGGGTCCCCTGAACATATTTGACCAAGGTACAAAAAAATGTCTGTGGGTTGGTGGGTGGTTGTGGGTGTTGTACAATATTGCTTGTCTAGATATTCCTAATTAAAAAAACAATCTGTCAGGCACATGACTTTATCATACTATACAGCACTGTCAAACGCTGCTGATCTAACAATACCGTCAATAGAATCTCAAATATCTATCAAATCCTGGCAAACTAGTTGTAATGCAGATAGGAGCGATATCGATCAAATAGAATATTTTAATGTGTGTAGTCGGGTTAGCGCTGGTTCGAATAAAAACTGCTCACGCTCTACTAAATGTCAAAAATGTTTAGGGTGCCAAAAAAGACATTTTCCGCAAAATCTCTTGTCATGTGTGACAATTAAAATTTTTTGCGTGGAACACTACTAACTACCAAATCGGATCGTCAAAAAATTTCAAATTGTTATCATTTTGCTTCAAATATTATACTATAAATACTAAAATCTAATCCAAGGAAGTGTGATGTACATACCATTAGAATAAGAGTAACAGAACTACATTCGATAATATCAATAATAAATATGACGAGTTTACGACCGTTGTTTTTGTGTAAGACTTCATCGAATGGAAGGTAATATGCAAAGAGCTTTTGTTCCCTGTCCAAAATTTTTCTGGCAATATTTTATCCACGATTTCTTCATCTTTGACGATGTTGACAGACGCCATGTTTGAAGACAAGCTATTCTGTGTAAAGCTCTGAGGAATTGAATATATTTTAGGCATCAACTGGAGATCATGGGTGGATTTATATTACCATAATCCTGCAAACTGCTGCAAAATGATGAGTCAATGAGAAAACAACGCAGATTTCCTTTGGACAACAGAAATACGCGTATGGCCTTGCGGAACCTAGTTGAACGTAAACATGGCATCAGAGATTCAGCGACGCTACATGCATAGATTCTAGACAGATCCATCTATAATTAGGCATCGTGCACGAGCAGCAAACAGAGAGCAAGATGGAGATAGGCCAAAACAATGTATACCCGGTAACTTTTCGTGTGCAGCAACATGTATGTATGTGCAGTACTGGGATAAGTAACTCCTTTTTTGAGTGGATAGGCGTGGACTATAGTCGCGTCCTCAGTTCTGATTCGCCGCAATAATAGCTCATAATTTATCCTCATCTGCCATTGCGCAACATAACTTGTAGACAAATACGAGGCGCAATTGCATCTAAATCTATTTACCCAGGAATTGTGATAAGTTTATGCGATTCTAGCCGCAACTGATAACATTGCACTAACATGATAACTATAAAAGGTCATCCAAAGGATATAGTTGTGCTTATCGGTATAAATATTTCATGTTTTAAAACCGCTGCGGTGGTCTAAGATAATAGTCATTAAGGTGGAGACTTATCGATTTTAATTTTATTACGTAGTTGTGCAATCACTTGCTTACGATCAGTTTACACTGCAATCAATGAAGAAAATTGCTGGTCGTATCAGCTGCTAAATGCATGCATTTGTTAAATAATGTTCCAGTGTGAAGGTGACAGCTGAAAATGGACCGGATTTAATGCAATACAAAAATAATTAGCAAATGAAAGAAGAATTAAACTAAACGTTGATTGTATAATCCTGACGTCACCAGGATAGCAACGTAGAGGCCTTGGTATGCAATCTTTATTATGCCCAAATCACGTGTTTGCTCGATATGGTGAACATGGTCATTATCGATACCTAACAGCAATATCTTAGTTTAGACCGTAGTTTAGACCAGGGCAACAGACGGTGACAGCCACTGGCAACAACATCAGACCAGATATATTAATTACTCAAATAAAAATACGGTCGACCAGATTAGGCCAATCACAAAGTTGTTGCATGCTACATGTTGCCCACTGTCGCCCAGGTGTAAATGACACCTTTGCAATATCACGCACGGATTTTATTTTATGCAGTTGTGACATCAAAAAGCTGTCCAGAATATTCAGAGGTGCTTGTAGTCATATGGCATAGCTACTCGCGAGTTTTAAAACCCACCAAATAAGTACTATGGCTTTCCTTAGTTTTCTCTTTTATTCTCATCGTTTTCATATATAGGCAATAAAACATAATGAACTGGCCTTTTCTAAAGAATTTGTTACCACTGTTAATCATCATTCAACTAAATACCATGACAATCAGGTATTAGGGTGGAGTGAAATCATGCCAATAAGACACGCTTCAAATATTAATTTGATCGGAAAATATCATATGCTCCAAAAACGTTGTTCAGTTCTCAATTTTTTTTTTCAAGAGTCTGTTATAGTATCTGTTATAGTTGATCAAATGAGAAGGATATGTTATTATAGTTACAACATAGTTAATGTTCCCTATAGTGAAGGATCCGTTTTTCAAAATTAAATGTAAAATGTTATAGGAAAAAATTACCGTATATTTGATACTAGGAAATTTGTGATGATAGGGCTAGAAAAAAATGTGGTCTTAGTTAACTCTTTTTTACTGTTCAATATTTTGCCAATATTGTTGGCTTGCTCAGGAACTATTCCGTTGTTTTGTTGTATAGTATTATCAGTGGCGGCTCGCGTATAGGCACTGTGGAACTGCAGCACCCCCTATTATTTCCCCTTAATATTATGGATAACATTACATTACATAGGAAGCAGCACACGAGGCAGCGACCAGTTATGGATAGAGAGAGCACTGTTGTTCCCGCAGTGCCGACCGTGCCGATCCTGTCGTGCTGGTGGAAGGTAGTTTTACAAACTGCAGACGTATTTTACAACAATTACAGTGCTTTCAATGGAGAAAAAAATCCTCAGTTTTCTTCCAGAGACCGAATTAAAACAAGAAGAGTCGATTTAATTTTTACTACGCTTATCTTCTTCTTATCTTCACCTTCACTTGTTTGAGTGCTACATTTAAATCTTGTAATCGAAATTTTACCTACTTCTCATTGTCCAATCAAGTTCATATTTTTCCAGTGGACGATTTCTGGTGACAATGCATAAAACAATAAAAAAAAATAAGGAAAATTTTTAATTTTTAGTGAATTTTTTTAAAGCATAGTTTTTAAAAAATGTATTTTTTACATAAATTTATTAATGAATGTAACTGTAACAATTTAGGTTAAAGTAAATAAGAAATCCGTTTTCATTCCCTAACTTCTTTTACGATTTCAACAAGTCTGAATAAATTTTCTTTTTATACGTTTCCTTTCCTTTTACAGAATATTTTTTTAAACCCACGAAAAAAAAATTTTTGGAGCAGCAGCCCCACTAATATTAGCTACGAGCTGCCACTGAGTATTATGATAAATTTTTAACGCTTAAAGGGCGGGGTTTGTGAAAGTATCTTGTGCGTCATATCATCGACTTGTTTGTGATATTTTATTGGGGCAGGTTGGATTTTTTCCGTTTTTTTTTTGGGTAAAAACGTCTTCGGTGCCTTTGTGTTTTAAGCAAGCTTGTTATGTTTTAAACATGTTTTAAAACAAATATTTTGTTTTAAATCATTTTTTTTTAAAACATGTTTAAAACAGTTTGTTTTAAATGTATAAAACACATTTTTTTAAAACATTGTTTTAAACATGTTTTAAAACAAATATTTTGTTTTAAACATGTTTTAAAACAAATATTTAGTTTTAAACATGTTTAAAACAGTTTGTTCTAATGTTTAAAATACTTTGTTTTAACACATTATTTTAAACATGTTTTAAAACAAATATTTCGTTTTAAAGTATTTTATTTTCAACTTGTTAAAACAGTTTGTTTTAAATGTTTAAAATATGTGTTTTAAACTACCGAAATTTGGACAACATATTTAATTATTTAATCAGAGTTGTATGCTGGTCTTCAAGATTTTTATGCATGGATCAATTAAAAAATCCGAAAAATATTTAAATATTGTATTTATTATTAAAAAAAAGTTCTTTATAAAATATAATAATACATTCAGTGATAACATGTAACTACAATAAACAAAAACTTTTAGAATAACTTAAAAATATACAGGATGACGCATAGGTACTACCGTTTATTTTTTTTGCTTATAAAACTGGACGAATGAAATTTGGGAAAGTGTTAATAGACAAAAAATTGCAATATTTGAGATAGTCTTGAGGTTAATATGACTTCCGGTTTTTCCGGAAATGACGTCATCATTGAAATTTTAAATGGCACCCTATATTCTTTGTGTGATATATTCTATCAGGATAACATTCTGAACACAAAAATATATTGATCGTCCATTTTTATCACGAACGCAACGCCAAAATAACTTTTTTGTGTATTAACTTGGTGACTATGAATTGGTGAAAATAGTCGAAAATTGTCAAATGAGCACTACTTAACTAAATCGATTTTGGCCGACATTGCATTACTGGCGCCCTCTTGCGTCACAACAAAAAGTCATTCACACAACAGATTTAACTCTACTGTGAACTGACGTATGAAAAAACGCCGATGAAAATGTTTACAAATGAACAATTGCGTGATTTAAAACATGTTTAAAACAATTTTTATTCCTTATTAAAAACATGTTCTTTTTGTGATTTAAAACATGTTTTTTTCATGTTTTAAAACATGTTTTTTTGCGAAGTGTTTAAAAACATTGTTGCGTGTTTAAAAACATCATTTTATAAAAAAAAACATGTTTGTTTTGTTCAAAATAAATAAAACGCTTTTTATAACAACCCTGGTTTTAAGACCATTTATTAGGTATGTACAATTCGCTTTTAGCATGTTTGTTGTTGGTTAGTCAAGTGTAAATTTTTACTTTCAAAGAAAGCCAACAATAATTGGCGAAATATTGAACAATAAAAAAAGGTGAAACTAACACCTGTTTTCTGAGCCATAAAATCCCAAAATATACATATTTTTGGCAAAAAAATTACACTGGATTTAAATTTAATTAGATATTAAATTTGAATATTTTTACCTTTTGTCACGCGTCTGTTCTTATTTTATAGTAAACATTATCATTAACAACAAATTATGTCAACTGCATTTGATGTACTATTGCTAGCGTTAATTTTTGATTGAGTCACAATAATAACAAAAATCTGTGGTTTCAACAAAATTAAAATGATAAAATTCTTTTGTCGAATTCCTTAACAAATTTTTAATACAGCAAAAAAAAATACCAAAACCCCATCCACAGGAAAATTATACATTCTTTGCCAATTTGATTTATTGCAATACAGATTCTGTGAATAAATAAATACCTGAAAAACTTATGTTAAACTTATGTTGTAACGTTAAAAAATACAGGAAATTCTGCGTTATAGTATCCATTTTTAAAAAATTAGGCTGATGACGACGTCACATTCAAAACAATAATTTTTAGGTCTTATACTAGTAAAAGTTTTTAGTGGGAAAACTGCAGTAGTTAAAACTCTTAAAAAACAACGTTTTTTCGTGAAATTAAAATTTAGGTCCTCTACCTACTCGTATACTTAGCTCCATCTGTCCAGCCCAAAATTTGTTAAACTAGTCTGTCACATACGTATTATCATTTGTATTTCAATAAAAATTATATTGTAGTGATTCTTCTCTCTCAAAAAGGAAACTACCATTCCTCGCCCCCAGCAATCCATGAGACATCTATCGCCCCCTTGGACTGGCTGGACGCCCCTCAGGAGGCGTAGTTGCCCAGTTTGGGAACCACTGTTATAGGTACTCCGAATACAATATGTTTATCTTTGATAACAAAAATCAATAGTTTTTCTGTTGCCAAAACAAATCACCTCCATCAATTTTGCTGCAGGACTTTAACTCCCCTTCAAAAATAACATATAGACAAATATTCAACAAAATGCACTACTCCTACATGGTTAGAAAGCAATGTTAATAAAACCAAAATACAGTGCATGGTATTTTTGTACTGAATAATAGCCTGTGCTGCTGTGTAGCACATAGAAAGACTATAATTAGATCGGACTTGCAGTGTTATTGTTATTGTCGGTGTTGCATCATACGAATACGCAACCAGCCAATTTGCACAAAACTGTTTCTGGCGAGACCTAAGTTAGCACAACCAAGCTGTATATGCTTTCTAAACGATTCGGGGTGTCATCAGTTCAACAATTTTCATAGCAATCTTCGCTTATAAGCGTTAATGTGCCGCTGAGGTGACATGCTACAAAATATTACCACCCTGTTTTTAGATTCTGGATACTTTTTGGTACGCCAATATAATATTTATGTGGACTATTGTAGTTATAGAATAACTGACAATATGCTTAATCCAACAGATTTTTTTCCACAGTAATATATTGTAATAATCGTAATCGCATATAAACCTTGAAAAAATCAAAATAAATTCAGATAATAATGACGAAGAGAGGTCATTGGTCACAGTTTGAGATACCTCACCATGTTTCTGGGTATCTCGACATACTGTTATTGCCAAAAAAGTAAAAACATTTTGCATAAAACAAATAATTTCATTACGTATTACGTCATGTAATCGTAATGTCTGCCTTCGATACTGTTTTACATGTTTGTGCGATTCTTTAATTTGTTAAAAACAACAATTTTGATTGTTGCTAATAATTACGAATATGTTCTATTCTGAATTTTACCAATGAATATTTTATTTATTTATACGGAACTAAGGTTCCGTATAATTGACAATAATCAACGTCTTTCCGATTATATTGCACAATGTTATCAATTTATTTTATGATGTAAAAACAACAAGCTATTGCGCATTAGAACACAAACAATTTATTATTTATTGTGTACATACGGTAATTTTTAACACTATATTATATATAGTAATGTACCACGGCATTATCAGGGTAATCAGTTTATTTCTAGGTTGTTTCAGTTGATCGACTACATTTTCAATGTCTGCTATGTAATGAAAAAATCTGATGTGACCAGGCACATGACTTTATCATACTATATATAAAATTAATAGTTTAGCTGCATGAAACTCTATTTGATCGAGATCGGCCATGTCTGAATTAAAATAAAACTAGTAGAACTAGACAGATATGACGATTAAAGCTGCGTTCGGATATTATACTCCGTTGACACCGGGTACACCGTCCAAATGACACGTGTTATTGGGTGTAAAAAGTGTAACGGTATCCAATATCCGAACGTAGCTTATATTGACAGTAGGTATTGTCAAAACATAAGCGTTTGACACTACCTACTGTCATTAGAATCAAAAAATCTGACAAATCCTGGCTACTAGTTTTAATGCAGTACGACCGATCTCGATGAAATAGAATTTGCTTATGCAGCTAAACTATTGATTGTACCAAAAAAATTTAATAGTCATAAATTATTCAGAATTTCCTCTACTTTAATTTATTATCTAAATATTTCGACGAAATTCCAGAAATGTCGGCGGGACCCAAAAAGACATATTTCCGCTAGTCTCAAAATTATTTTTGCACGATTACAATACTTTACATACTACGTATGATAAAGTAAAAATATATCATCGTAGAGTCAAAAATCGATAAATCTTGAATTTGGATAAACATTACAAAAAATAGTTATTACCAATATGATTTTGAGTTGGTTTGGGTGCATAATTTTTTTCTTTTAAGAAAAATATCCTTTTATATTTTGTAAATATCAAATAGTGATAATTTTTTGTGAAAATTTGTAGCTGTATAGAGGAAGGTTCACAGGTATTATTCATTATCAATATTTTGGTGCATTGCTTAAATTATGTGTCTAAATACCTGAGCGAGATCCTCGGGAATTTTGTGTTTTGCGACCAAAACGCAGGACGTACGGATTCCAATTAAAACATTCAAATTAATTAAGTTACCTAAAATGAAGGCTTTATATTTTTTTCTAACAAAATCACTAATTTTGAAAGACGATAATGACCCCAAAATGATTGGGCCATATAAGCACAACCTAGCAGGTATGGTTTATTTTTTTATTAATTCTTAAATTGTGAAAAAATAAATTTTTTAAGCAGAAACGAAATTTCTTGAAAAGCACCATTTTGAAGCTGCACTCAATTTGAAAAAAAAAGCATAGGAAACTACACTGCTGGGAACAAAAAACCGGACACCTAATATTTGGATAAGTCTTTATAAGAACTTTTGTATTTTTGTACCGATTTTAATCATTCTTCCAGGAAATTGTAATGAAATTAACAAGATTTACATCCGCCTTTGCAATTTGGTGGTCTTCAAGTTCAAGCATCCCTCTAGATAAATTTAGCAACTTAGTTAGGTTTCTAAGTAATCTCTTAAAAAGCCGTATCAGCTTCCAACTTTTTTTGTTTTTGTATCGTCCAACATCTGAATTTGTGAAAGATGCATAAATGAAGAAAAAATGCACTTTTAGCTTTTTTATTTATTTGTTCAGCATTTTATTGTTTATTTTATTTTTATTGTACGGAAAGGTTCCTGGTTCGAATCCAGGTTTTGGCTGTAATTTTTGATTTATATAAAATTTGCATCCCGTCTGGATATTACAATTTACTTTACATTTTATTGTTAGTTATACACAATTTATGAATATTCCAACCTCGCATGTCGAACAATATTCAAGTTGACAGGTGTATGCTTTTTACCCCTTAACACGATATTATATAATTAATGTTGCATACGATTCTTATATGAATTTAAAAGAGCTATCAAATGATATCTCACACGACCTATATCTACGTTGTTCCCATAGTACTATCTCCCACTATCACTGCCAGTACGTATACTATATTTAATTCTTTATCTTAAATCTGCAACCTCAACACTTTCTCACTTGATTCTAACTTGACAAAATATTTATCGATCGGACCAAACGAAATAACAATAAAATTAAACAAAGACCCGAATTAAAGAACACATTTAATGGTATAATGTCTTTTTGCTCCTTTTCTAGTAGCTATATATGCATTTCATAACTGATCGCTTTTGTCTGCCGGCCCCTGTCTTAATAAATAAGAGAAAAATTGTATCTTCTAGGTTCAATTTTCCCGAGACAGAGATTTTCCCATTAGTGTTGTAGTTATAGCCTCGTTACAAACGTAGTCATTTGTCCAATTGCAATTTATTGTCCTAATGCCCGACCGATTTCAATAATTATAGCTTCTTGGAATTTTTATCCCAGATGACGCAAAAGTTACAACTGCCTTGAGAATCAGGGGGTGCTGTGGCTGGTTGTTTGTCGAATACCATAATACTCCCGCCAATATCAGAATTGCTACTGCTTCGAACCGTTTACTTAATCAAGGGACATTGTTCGCGTCTCCCGGTTACTAATGGCAACAATGCCGATAATTTCCCTGTTTGTCGGGGAATTTGTTTTTGGGCGAAGTAATAATAACGGAGCTGGCATTCAACCTAACGCACGGGCGGGCGCCGCGACGGGAACTTTGAATAAACCGAGGCCACGACGTTTATTTATTCATTGATACGAAACGCGCAAGTTGCGCGCTTTAATGAACAAACTTCCACAAATTGGTCTTTCTTATCTTCCTGTCAATCGCTCAAAAACATCCAACTTTATATAATTATGCCGAGGAACCAGCTTGCTTCTTCCAAACGCACGAAGTAGATCCATTTGTTTTGTCTTGTTGAACGCCTGGCGTTATTTCACGCCTACTGGAGGAGTGCACGACGCCCACGCCTCTAGCAATTTTAATTGGACACTCAGGAGTATCTACTAGAAGTTTCAGGTACCTGTAGTGTGCAATTATTAACTTAAGAATATAAGAGGCACTTCTTTTCGTTAGATTCAAGGCTTTGCCGCTACAGAGACAAATAAATGCTGAGTATTTATCGATTACAGCACCCGTTGCGGGTAATCAGAGAAGCAATTGTTGGAAAAGTGAGCAGTGATGAATTCCAATTCTGTTTGGAGATGTACTATCGTGGCCATATATTATGTCCCCTCTTTTGACGTCGATTTTCTCGCCAATCTAGGGGCAAAAAAATTTGAAAAATTTCTTCGGTCTTTGGGGTGGTGCGGGGGAAGGGATCGACAGCGACGCTGCCGGTAGTGGGAGATCGCACGGTGCATTAGTTACTAGGAGAATAGTGTTTACGGACACAATATAACGACCTATCAGTTTTATACGCTCAGAGCTGCCTTTTGTAATATATCAAGAGTTGTATTTATTGTTATATTGTTTTTGCCTGTATGTATTTAAATATTACTAATAAATAAACACAAAAACGGACTCATGTTTATTTCGATCTTAAAAATTAACAAATAGTTGGAATGATATGAAATTCAAGGGACATGTGACGCAGTAAATAAGGATTATATGCATGCTAACTGCGTTGTCCTGTTAACATTCGTTACTGATCTATCCGCTTCCATCAAAATCTTGTTTACAACCATATGGTATAAACGCTGAAGAAAACAAAAACGCCAATCAATAGAAGAGATTCTGAATGCCATCTGAACAAACATTGAATTCTTACCACAAAAACCGGTTTAGGAGAAAAATAATCCGAAAGACGACCGTTAATTTAGAAATGCAAAAATCGGGCAAAGATTTTGATAGTCATACAACATATAGAAATGATTGAGGAGTATGACACACTTTATTTTAATTTTTTCTGTTCAGTAGTTTTAGAGTTATGAGACGTCAAACACAGTAGTCAATACTATCGACACGAGGGATGGCAGTTAGGGCATTTCTCTCGTAGCGGGTCACATATTATAATCAAAATTCTGCAAAAATTAAGAATTTAATTCTGCTAGTTAAAATCACTACCTTGACAAGTTATCGTTGTTTTTGTGTGTTGGTAATCAGCTGTCCGCCGTTGCCTCACTGTCGACAGCACCGGTAACGACTCCCTTCCCCGCACCACACCAAAGACCGTAGAGCGTCGGAATTCACGCGGCGTTTCAGCACGATCTTTTGTATGGAAAATGCAAGATAAACAATGATTATGTAATAAATTTTAAACCTATGAATTATTGGGTAGCCTATAGTCTATATTTCATTATTCTAGCTCTTCTAATAACGGAATTCCTGGCCTTGCATATTATAGATTTTTGTGGGTCAACCACGAACCCAATCATTGTACAAAAATTCACATTGAAAGCTAACATACCGCGGGTGATTTTCCTTTTTAATTCGTTGAAATCTATGGATTATTTCCGGAGTAATTAATTGCTAAAGTTAAACGAATGAAATTTACGGGGCTAAAACAGCGCCAATTTTTCTTAATTTAGAAAAATCGGGAAAACGCCAACATATACAGCTTTCTCATTTTTATGAGTGGTAGAATGTTAATCAAAGCAGCATCACAATTTTTTCAAATTTTTTGCCCCTGGATTTGCGAGAGAATCGACGTCAAAAGAGTGGACAGAATATATGGCCACGATAGTACATATGATAGTTGTGTGGCTGGGACGTGAAAGGTACGTGAAGAACCTCGCTGTCCTCTTCTTTTTTGTTGTGGAAAGACATGTGCACCGAACTGTGGGGCTTATGGCGTGGAGCTGTTTCTGTTATTTCCCATGGAAGTAGGTTTCTGATTTTATTCGATTCAATATGACAGCTTTGCCGTACATTGAGGAAATAGTAAGAGTGTAGGGTAGATATAGAAATCCACTTTATGAGATTATTCTATTCTGATTTGTCTCGGTAAAAAGCATACCAGGAAATTTGTGTTGGATGTGGTTGTTTCACAGTTAACTTATTGTTTGTATTTAGGCTGAAATGAGCCATTGGGAGTAGTGTGAAACGAGTAATTCAGCAAAACACAGTTCAGTTCTTATGTATATGATATTTCATAATGATCACAATTTTATCATTGTGATCATTCCAGAGAATATAGAATATATAGACATATATAGACATATCAAAATAATTTCAAACTGAGACACAATGAATATTTCTAATATTTTTGATCTTGTTTAGAGTAGTTTAAGAAAATAACAAAAGTAACATTTAAAAAACTGGTCTAAATATTTAGTTTTTGGCATTTATTGGCATCAGTGGCATCTAAAAGAAATCGACGTTATGGAATTTTAAGTAAACTTTGTTATATAAAGAACCATGTTTACCATAGTTATAGTCTTTCTAATGAAGATCGCCCATCTTACAGGGCTCGAGCGAATTTTGCGCGTTTGACACGAGTTTTTCTCATCATTACTTAAGCTTAGATTCTGTCATATTCTAAAAAAACTACCATAATGTAGAAATTCCTCCGAAACATGAACATCATCTGAGAATTCTCCTAGGACGACGAGAAAAAAGCTATAACCGTAAATTTTAAAGCTATGAAGAGTAAAACCAGTGACCAACACAGGGCATTCTATAATACTCTTCAAAAACTTTCATGCAACCTGGCAGAATTCTCTCAGTAGGCTGAAATTAAATCTGGGAGCCTGATCTTTAAAGCTATGAAGAGAAAAACAGCAATAACTGTGTCAAAACTGCCAGCCACCCCAGCTAAATTCAATCATTATTTCAGAGCATATAGAATTGCAAAATTACAAAAAATTGCAAAAATATACATATATTTGCAATTTGCCTGTTTATCAACAAAAACCTATACAAATACCAGCCAAACTTATGAAATATCTATGTACCGGCAGACAACCGAAAACACCGACCTAGCTGGTTGAAAATCGGCCTATCGGTGCAGATATTTTTAACTCCAATGTATTGCAGCACCCCCGCTGGTTATTGAGTTAGGTACAGCAAACATTGTTGTGTGACGAAACCATTCACACACACACAGACACTAGTCTATAATTATCCCAATTTTATCATTAGAGCGTCTAGCCATGAAAAATGATCACTTCCTTAAATTGATATACGCACATTAAATTAAACTAAGAAACACGATGAATAACTGATATAACTAACACAACATCTAAATAGCAACACATCCATACCAGTGCTATGCATATAAAGAGAAACTATCTTGGGAAACAAATGTTTGAACATCGGTGGTCAGTGTTAGCAAGCTACTGTCCGGGTTTATGTCCAGTATTTTGTTTTATGTTTGAGCACTTTGTGTTTGACGTAATCTCCCTCATAATCGATTGATAACACTTGCTGATGTGTTGACTCTGAGCTATCTTCTCCCATTTTGACGTTGACGGTTCTAATTGATCACAATTGCGTATTGTATGTGAATAAGCTAAACAACGCATTTATATTAGTTTTTGGTCGTGTTCCATCAAATTTATATTTTAATTGTTTCTTTTTCTTCTTCTTCTTCACATCATGATTTGTTGTTTCTGCTAATCTTCATGTAGCTATAGCATTTTTAATGGGCATGCAAACCATATGGGTATAAGTATTGTGTATTATTTTCCCGTAATTCGTAGCTTTTTTTTGGGTTAATTATGTATTTCTTTTTTATAATAGCGTATCACGCAATTTTTCTTGGTGGCTTAGTATAATCCCCACTTTTCAAACTTTTCAAGTAATAAAACCATAAACTACGTTCGTCATTGACGACAATAATAGAATTCTTAGAAAAGCCTACCCCCTTGGGGAATTTTTGAGTTTGCAACATCTCGCCGAGGGAGATTTCAGAATCGACCTCAGAAAAGTTTCTCAGACACTTTCTCCAGCGTAGGAGCGGTACCGTATTGATCGCAAAGGGTATTTAACAATTCCACCCCAATTTCGGCATTTCCACGACGGTTTTCACTTTCAATTTCGTCCACTTTGGATCTGTCTTCTCTTAAATCGTTCCTTTTGCTGTGTGAAAAAGCATCATTCAGCGCGATATCTGCCGGTTCAAGAAATTCCGTACCATCGCCATAAATTGATACAACTTTTTCAGCTGCTTTTATTTATTTATTTGCCGATTCCATTACCTGCCACTTTGTGTAACGTAGTGACCATAATTTTCTAAATTCACAAATCCAAACCAACAATCGTTGACACAAGTATAATACTTTGACAAATATAATATTCAAACATTACAAGAAACTTTTATTACTAAAACCAAAACATTGGGATATTGAATGTGCTGAAGAAAGAGCACCTAAGTAAAGAACACATTTGATGCTAAATAACTTTAGTAATATTTCAAAGATTTTAATAATTCTTTCAAAAAAAATTGTAATTTTGAAAATGCTGAAGAAACAAATTCGTAGTCAATAATTCCGAACCCATTCTTATTTTACTAGGTAGAGCACAAATTACAAATTTTCTAGCAATTCACTGAAATAATATGCTGGTTTTGAAACCCATGATAATCAATTTCTTTTCTTATTTTTTTCTATCGAAAAATCAGTCTATAAAGCCATTTTGAACTTTACGGATACAGGTACATATCCATCTTCTAATGCAGCGCCAGTGATAATCTTTTTCGACTGTAAAGTACACTCATGGCGCACAAAAAAATCAGACATAATTTTTTGTAACATTTTTTTATTGCACCTATCCTTGCCATTTCGAAAATATAACTTCCTACAGCTGCTATACAAAAAAAAAACAACGTAATGTGTTTTGGTGGTCTAAATTCAAAAATCTATGTGATGAAATTAAGCAACTTGGTTAGGTTTTCAACTGATCTCTACAAAGCCGTATAGATTCCCAATGTTCTGGTATTCGATTCATTTCAATCTCGGAATGTTTGTAAAAGATACACTTTGCAAGTAAAATATTAGCAATTTGAGCTTTAATGTTTTTTCAGCATATTTTCAATAAATTAATCAAGTGTCATACGCCTGTGCAATTTTGAAAAATAAAAAAACTTGCATCTTTTAATACCGTGAGAACCAAAATGAGTATCTGGTGGTCAAAGTTGGAGACACCCTATGGACAAATTAAATTATCAATTCCGAATATGTTGTTTTTATATTGGCACCTGAATGTCTGTGAAGATGCACAGTTACGTAAAAAAAATTAGCTTCCTTGCAGCATTTTTTAATTTTATTAAGCATTTTATTGTTTGTAATATACGATTTAGGAGTATCCCGACCTCGCATATGTCATATGTAAGGTAAAATTGCGAAGTGTTACTTGTAAATCTGCATGTTTTAGGAAAATTCAAATATTGGAATGAATCAAAAACCAAAAAAACTTGAGAAAAGGTGGTTATTGCAGTTAATGCTTATTTACAAGCGTAAAAATCTAAACCTGTCATCTCAAATATTTTTGAAAAATGTTATTTGTCAAGAATTTGAAACCTCCAGTAGAACCGGCAAATCATTAGCTTTCTGGGAGAGAAATCCAACCATTCTAAAACTCTGTAAAGCCGAATTTAAAGGCAATCAAGCTTTTAGAGTTGAAATTCAGCAGTAGTCACAAGGTCGTTGCCAACGTAATGTTCCTCTGTAGGTACAATCACTCCATTTGTACATTTCGAGAGTGAGCTAAAAGCTGCCATATTATCTACATTAACATGAGACATATTGAATAATTTACGTGCTTTGCGTTTGGGATTTGGAATGATCACCGCCTGAGCGTATAACGAAGCGACAAGAGTAGAAAAAATTGGATACGATTCCCGACCTATCCATTATTCATGGACGAATTCGTTAGGGTATATGATGTTGCCGAACTCAAGACTCGGTTGTACTACACGAGTACTGATAGTACGGCCTGGAGCAAGAGTCACACCACCATGGCCTTTGTTACTTTTTTTCATAATGTAGAGATTTTGAGGCTTGTTCTCACATTATTTGTGGGTTATTTTATTGGTAGTTCCTTGAAATACTATTTCATGTAGTTACAAGGAGTTCCAAAAGATTTGCAACTATTACTAGGCGACGACATAATTTGCTGATTAAGATGTTGAATGAATTTATTGACCCAAATAGCTTGAAAAGAATATACGTACCATGTTCTACAAACATTATAACAATGAATGAACTACAAGACTACGTTACGTCGTCGGTCGACAGCCAAGCAATTCCGTTTGGAAAAAAACAAATTAGCAATGCGGCATATTTAATCGTCATTACTCACAGTGGTAAACAAGTCAGTCGTATGATGCGTGCTATTTACGATGTCCTAAATGCCATTATAGTATGCGTCGTAGTTTTCCAATCATTTCATTAATATTGTCTGCACATTCTCTATTAAATAAAACTCAATTACTGCTGAAGTTCATTTAATTTAATATAGTCCAGGAATATGATATCAACACAAAGCGTTACTTTGGAGAAGTTACCGCTTAAATGAGTTTGAATAAAACCATCTGAAATCTCTTTCAAAGTCAAAGCATACGCAATGGAAAGGTATGCCTTTTCTTGAACTTTGTAAGAACTTTTTGGCAGCAACCCCAAAACCTCTGAGTACTGAGTTTCACTTGAATTGGAAATGCTTTCAAATTTTGGCGACCTGTCGCAAAGAACTTTTACAATATAACTTATTTGCATTAAAATATTTATGTTTATTTGCTCTTCATTTCTGCTATTTTTCCTTTGCTATTGAAATATGAAAATAAAAGTATACAAAGTATACAAATAATAAGAAAGAAAATTATATAAATACACTTTTAAACATA
The DNA here is from genome assembly GCA_963966075.1 of Aphodius sticticus. Classification (NCBI taxonomy): domain Eukaryota; kingdom Metazoa; phylum Arthropoda; class Insecta; order Coleoptera; family Scarabaeidae; genus Aphodius; species Aphodius sticticus. The sequence continues at coordinate 85,250,451 of OZ014506.1, read as the reverse complement.
ATTGTGCCCATACTACATTTTTAGTGAAAAACGCTACTTATTCAAATCGCAAAATTATGATATATTGACCTATTTTTGCAAATAAACGTTTCTATTTTCTTACATTTCGCTAAATTTTAGCAGTTTGTTAATTAAAAAAGATACCGCACTGAAAAGTGTCACAGAAAAGTTATCGGCACAATTTCTTTTCTCAATTTTTTCCCTAGTGAAAAGTGCAATACAATTTGAAATTTGTTAATACAATAACAAGTTGAACCAAGTTTACACAAGCCAAAAACGCGCATTTTCAAATACATTGAATGTATGTTGTTTAATTAATAAAAAATGAATATCACTAGATTTCCGTAAAGGCATTCAATAGGAAATACAGTATCTTCATCAGATTTGTTGCCTGATATTAGAATCATCTTCAACAAGTGTATCTATCTATACATTTTGTCAATTTACCGATGAGACTTGTTATTTAACGTCAAATATGTTTACCAGCAAAAAAAAACTGATTTGGAATATAATTTGAAAGACCATTTTTTTTAGTTCGGGTCTCAGGAGGATATGTCCAGTCATACGACTTCATATAAAATTTAAATTTGCCGCCATTTACGCGCTGTGATCCCCTGGTGAATTGAGCTCAGAAGTAGTCGATTTTCTATCTGGTATTTACTACAAATTGATTTACATATTCGAGATCAGGCAAACTGCACTTGTTTCCAGTTTTGATTCATAAACGTCACGTTGTGACACTGTTTTCGGTTTCATAATGAAAATCTGACCGTATTTTATAAATGTATATCAAATTAAATCACTCAAAGTAGAAAGGAAAGTAGAAATTACCGTATTACAATAATAAACAATAACTACGATTAGAAACGCTGTTATTGAGAAACACCGAAGACGGTTCCAGTGGGAACGCAGCTTGAAATCACGCTCGACACCGGCGCCGCCGCCACCTGGCCTTGTCCCTGAAACAATGTCAAAAAGCGCGCGCAACGTCGATATATCGACAATCGCGTCCCGTATAGAATCCAGTAACCAAGGTGACGTCGAACCGTCTTGACTACCGCTCATTTGAATTAAAACAAAAACTACAACATGAATAATAGAGGACAAATAAGCAAAGGGATATAAAATGGAACGAAGGGCGATGACGCGCGCTCAGCTTCAGAATTAGCGCATGGGCGTTGTTACAAAACTCATTTCATTCATTTTTTCTTTTAAGAAGCATCCGATTATATTTAATGGTTCTGTAATTTGCATAACATCTATGAGACGAAAGTGTGCCATTTCAACGCAGAAACATGGTCAAATCGGAGCATAATGTTTTAATTTTTACAATTTGACAAATGGGAAATTCACGTTTAGCCTTTTATTGTTAAATGCTAATTAAGTTTTTATTAAACCAAAACGCCAAGTCAGGTTTTAGTAGGTAATTAATAATACATAGCGAAAGAGTTATAGACCAATACAATGGCAACGTTTTTGTGACATATAATTTAAATATTAGTGGTATGGGCAAAAAATATTTGCTATTATTTAATCGTAAATTAGTTTATTGGCGTGCTATGGTAGTGATGACGTAAATTGTAGGTCAATAATTAATAAACTCTTAACTTTTTAAGCAGTCAGGTTGCTGAGAGAGATGATTACCTTTCCACAACACAGCAAATCGAAAATAAAACTACACAAAACCTGGATCGTCAAAGAAAATTAGAAATTCCCTGAAAAGGGACTATTCAAATAATGGTGATGACACTTTTCGTTCAACATCACCTTTTACTTTTTACATACCGTAAAATGACTTTTAGTTTCTTTATTTCTTTATCGAACCCTTTCAACGTTATTTTCCATAACAGCTTATAAGGTAGATGGTGTCAGAGCTCTAGTTTGTTCCTGAATATTATCCTAAGTTGCTCTTAAACCTATTGACGAGAACCCAGGTTTGAAGGTAGCCCCTAAGGAAGAAATCAAATCGACCAAACGTGCAACCCAAATTTCAGCTGCCATTTTGCTTCGTTTGCGCTACAGGTAAATACATGATACTCAAATGTCACAAAACCGTTTTCGAGTGTACTTTAACAGGTCAATCGCAAAACAGAATTCTGTTTCGATCGACTTATTATACTTTGGGTGTATTCCTGACAAAGAAAATTTAACTTTTCCTAGGACGCGACGTTGACAATTTTTTAAGGGAAAATAATCGATAAAAATTTTAAAACAGATCAATTAATACTATCAATTGCGTTTTCAAAATCTTCACAAAAGTAACAAACCGGTATTATTTGATAATTTTTTATTTCAAGATATATAAGTTCAAAAGATTCTAAGATCTGAAAAACAATTACATACAGTATTGATCATAAAAAATAAAAAAATTTAGGACAAAATAAATTAAAATTAATCAAATTTGTATTATTGAAATGAAAATAAAAAAAGAAATATTTTTTATTTATTAGTTTGCAACTGCAGATTTCCTTACTTAATTTGTTAAATATTTAGACTCGTAACTAAGTATTTAACTACATCGGATCAAAAACCAAAATGCCGAACAAATGACAAATCAGGCTTTTATTCGTAGAATCTGAAACCACAAAAAGCAATTTGACTCCAGTTATCGAAACAAAAACTCTTCGACTATGCATAGTTGACAGACAACCCATTTAATCCAAAAAAATCGTAATAATTTGCATAATTTTTCACAGAAAAAGAGTTTGGAAAACACTGATATAGGGCATGTATGCATACGCTCTTTATGTTAAAATAATGGAGTGCAGATTTTAAAATTAAAATTCATTTCAGATTGTTGAGATTTGCTCAGTCGTGTTTTCTTCCATCATATATTTGAAAAGCATAAATTCTAAAATTAGACAAAAATTACTGCCTAAGGAGTTTAATAGGTACTCTTTTCTTTTTGTTCCATTTTTACAAGGAAAAGCAATTTATATTTTATTATTTACAGGTTAATGTTTCTAGTGTTCAAGTTGGCTTGAAGTATGATTGCATTTATTATCTTTGTACAGTATATTCAATTGTATAGTGAATGAATACTGTTTTTGGTTCACTAAACATAAATCTAATTTTAATCAAGATTTACCGACAAAAGGTTTTGGCAGCCATTAAAATTAACTGATTACGAAATGCCAGAATACAATGTGTAGGTACCTAACATACCATATGTATCTGTATCATGTAGGTATATATCATGAAAATAACTTGGTATTGCACTAGACACCCCTTCCGTATTTTTGTATTACATATTTCATGCTGAATGCCGAAATAAATGCGTATTTCATGACGTGGAAGACAAAACAGAGTTGGTTTCTTCCTATTGTTTTCAGAGTGTAGGTTTTCTGTGGTTTTCCTTACTCCTCGGCGAATGCTGGTAGCCAAACAACGTAAGACGTGCCACAGACGCGGGCCATAATAATGATAATAATGATGTTGAGGCGTGGATTATTATTATTATTATTATTATTATTATTATTATTATTCCTCCAATACTTCATTCTCACAATATTTGATCAAAATGCGTCAAAACGTAGATTACTCTAAAGAATGAGCGTCGTTGGCATGAAGCCACCATATTCAGTGACTATGGCAGTACTCGGCTGATTTAGTTATAAACAACACATCATTTAATATGTTGACTTTTCACTATCCCTACGTAGAGAACGCAATAGGCTCGATAAACTATAAACACATAAATACAATCTGCTATTTATCTTCGAAATGTCACAAACGAACGAACGAACAAACGAAATAAGTATTTTTCCTTCAATATGTACAGATGATGCGCACAGCTTTAATTAGCATGTCAACCTGCAGACTTGATGTGTTATTGTCGTTATGTATATTGGAACATATAGTACGTAGTAGCTATATACCATAATTTGGGTTTATGAACTGACATATGTAAATGGTTTTTAAAGATTACCGACGATATCTATAAGTTTTTAGTTTGAATATATGATTTTCTTCAATCATTTCCATGTATGATGTTGATTATTGGTTGCAAATTATGCTATTTTGTTTGATGTTTGTTTTTAACTGCCCCACAGAGCGTTTTTATTAAAAACCGAGGAATAATAATTAATAACATATCTGGAAAACATAATATTTTCGACGTTGTTTGCCGCCAGTTGTTTTTCAAATCGTAAATATAGAATAACTAATTAGTTTCTCCACATTGTTATTCAAAATGGGCACGATTGCTATGCATTTATTAAACTGTTTTGTTGTGCTGAAATAAACACATTTCACAAGTTAATAATAATATTAACGATACTAATAATTTATTTGCCAAAGTGCTATCATATTACAAATACACGTATTAAAATTTTAATTAGAAGTCAGAACTCATTATGAATTATGAAAATTATCGTTTTAAAATAAGAAATACTAGCATAAAAAGATCTATATAGTTTCTAGATTATTCCATATAAATATAGTGCACATTGTCATGATGCACACAGGAAAACAGTTATTATGAGTTATCATGATAACGCATTTTTAAATGATAAGTGATAAGTACTGATAATACGATGCCTATTCGATTAGGTAACATTTCGCGTGTAGATGCAACTTGTATATTGCCTGCCAACATTACGGTCCCAACTTTTGGCTGAAGTAATCGATTAAAGTGTCTGCTATATTTATTTTCGGCTACGTTAATTGATTCATTTAGGTGTGTATTTATACCGCAATTATTACTTAAAAAGATTCAGTAGTCCATAAAATATCTACAAAATAATACCTTATTCAATAAGGAAAAAGGTTTTGAAACTTATTACTTAGCAAAAGTTTCTTTGATTGCAATACTTCGGAAATAAAGGAAACTGAAACTGAGACCAAGGCTTGTGAGTTCGGCATAAATAACGCCAAACAGCGATTAGAACCAGTTATTGTATATTAAACTCTATTGTTTGTAAGCAAATTTGAATTGTTGACATTTCGTGTGTGTATTTTCTGCGGACAATTGGCATTGCATTGGCGGAAGTGTAATCGTCAGAACGTACGTCTGAATGTTGATCATTTTCTTACTTTAATAAAGATTTTTGATTTTTGGCAAATTCTAGTATTGGAATTTTTTTTTTGTTTTTAGGGTCGCGTGCTTTAGAAGTAAAAATGGAACTGATCACGCATTTGTCTCGCTGTCTGTCTGATGTCTTTCACAGTCCAAGTTGGAAATCAAAGTGGTCAAAGTTTGTCAAAACAAAATTATCCAAGTTCGACTGATATTATATTTTCAATTATAATTTTCAACCGTATTTTACAAACAAAATGGTCAATTGCTATGAATTACAAAAAAAAAACTAACGATGTGACAACGTGTTGATTTGATAACCATGACAACCGTACTCACTGCGCCGTGTCGGCGTTACAGGATTGACAGCAAAACGTCCACGAAAATTAGACAATTTGTTGGAACCGAACTGCTTCTGTTAAATTTTATATTTGATAAACTTATATCGTAGTAATCTATTAATAAATTAATAGAATTAGAAATAGAACATTCAGTGAAAACGGACGATGATGGATAAGTTACAATAGTGTGTGAAAATCCTTAAAAGTTATTAATGGGAAGATTGTGTGGTTATTGAAACATAAGAACAGACAAACACACACACACGCGCGCATCTTAATATCCAATTAATGAAATAACTATTTTCAAAATGGCGCAGATACAAGAAATCTAATGAGAGATGGTTTTTCAAAACATCTGCACTTTTACGATTTTTTAAATAAAATTTCCGTTAAACGTGAAGAAAGCATAACTGTAAAAAATGTTTGCCTTTTGCTTTGATAGTGCCTTTGCTGATATACATGCGTATATCGGTACTTGAGAACTTGATAACCTGACTATGTTATTAGTCCATAGGTGATATTGGTCGTGGGAACATAATTATGTTGGTTGCCCCTGTATAATCCTGAAAAAAATACTTTACTTTCTGCCGAAAAATATCGACAAAAGATTGCAAATGTTATTTAGGTGTCCATTTTGGTTTTTGCTACGCTCGCCAGCAGAGTGTCATATGTAGTATTTCCGTCCTACATACATATATGCTTTGAAATGTAGTCTTATTTATACTTTAAACCCGCTGCATAGTTCATATTACGTAAGATATTGCCACACATTTTCAACATTGATTTTCTACGAGTACTGTACCGGTTGTTTGTAAACTACGGTCGATTTGCGAGGTGCATTATTAACTTCGCTGGAGGCGCCGGAACTAAATAAACTTGCGTTCGACGACTTAGACCGGACATCCACCAACAAGAAAATTGCATTCCACCATACGTATTCGGACGGGGTCATATACATATCAGCTGGCGGTATTCTTGCGGTGGTTGCGTGTTTAAACTGTTCGTTCTACAGCCGGTAGTCATGGAAACGGAGGCACAGACTCGGTAAACAGCTGAACGCGGGACATTTCGGGGGCGGCATGTACGCACACGCACAGTCCCTTGCACAAAGGGGAGGTCATATCGATTTGGGGGGGAACGAAAGGAAAATCGGACCAGCCGTCAGTTCGAAAACGGCGTCGGCATAATTAAACGACCTAGGGCAACGTTTTTAGTAACGGGCGATCCCGCCGGTACCACACCAGACTCAACAGGTTGGGCTTATAGAGGAGAGAGATGCAGTTCGACTCAAGGTCGGGCATATCAGACGCCGTCGCTTCGTGTTCGCATCGGCGCCCGTATCTATGTTTTCAGGCCGTCCTATATCGAAGGTCGCGAGTTTTTTTCTAACGTAACTAACCTAGGAGGTGGTTCCATGATGTAGGTGGATGTCGATGGAGGGTAAGACTGACCCCTGAGCATTTGCTGCTGCTGCTGGTGGTGATGGTGCATGTGCTGTGGAGGCGTTTGCTGAAGTTGCGACCCCGAGGGTTGCGGAGAAGGTGGTGGATACCAGTTAATGTTGAAGGCTCCACCTCCAACATTATAGCCCTGTCCGTACATATTGGCAACACGCGGCATAAAAATGTATCACGTTATCGCACTGTCACAGAGAACAATAAAACTCTCCTGATAACGACACAAAATCAAAACAACTGTATTTTTTCCTTCGCTCACAGTTTGCACAAGTTTAAAATCCAACCGTGGCTGTTGAAGGAAAGTCCGAAACGTGGACGAGTCTGTTGTTGCGGGGTAACATAGTAACTAGCGCGCAGTTTGGCTGACAAACAACCGCGTCTGTGTATGTATGTGTATATTTATGTATGAGGAATACGCAAACACGAGCGATATGGTTGGCGGCCGGCAAGTAACTGAGCGCGTCGTCTACGTTTGGCGGGCATATCGCGCGATCAAAACTGTAACTGGCCAACGACGACGACGCTCCAATGTGTACACTCACCTTGGTAACAGAGGACCTTCTGGTGAGACGCACGCCTCTGGCGCTGAATCCTCCTCGGTCTCGCAGTCACCGCTGTCCATGCTGCTCATCGCGCCGCCACCTAGAACAACGAAAAATGCGTGCGTGTAGGTAGGCGATCATAGGCTGGGCCCGGACGGACGAAAAAAAGCAACGACAATCAGTCGAAATATGTTGGAAAGGTCATGTCTATTATTTTTGCTCTCTCGCGCGCGCGCTGCTAATAGTAATGAGCCAGACGTCGATTGACCGAACCGTGGGATCGGATTGTATTTATTGGATTTAGGAAGAATTATTTGTACGCATTTTTTAAGGATGTCTTGTGTATATCGAATTCTTTCCAATTACTTACATAATCTTATTAATAAATTTAAGCAATGCTTATACAATTTATTTGCTATATATTCCAAAGGAAATGCTAGATCTTTAAAATGAAAACAAACGGGATAAGTTTAAGTTTGTAAATAAAATTCCAACGGCGCTTTCGCAAACTTGTTGATGAACCAACCAAGCACGTTGGTGTTAATAAAAAATCAGGTTTGGATTAGTTTTGCCCCAAAACTGTAATTTTGTTTATTGACAATACAACTCAAGGAGAAGTGGGATTCATCGGAAAAAGTTTTTGTTTTGCTGTAAATTGGGATCGGTTTACAGCATCAAGGGCCAGACTGAGAATTCACGACGTACGCGGTCGTCAGTGCATAGTGGAGTAGTAGCAGGGTTGCCACCTTTTTGTAATTGTTCACGAGGACAGTAAGTAGGTGAAAATAATATGTCCAATATGGCCACATCATACTGCCACGTAAAACACATGCAAATAATAAAACAAACTATTTTTGAAATATAACAAAAAACAAATATTAGATTACTTGATTAAATGTGGAAAAATAATACTTTGTTGTGGTAATATAATATTAAAAAAAATTAAGTTTATTCTCAAAAACTACCATGTAAACCGAAATTTCGCTACCGAAATTTCAACCTAGCATAATGTGAAGAAGGCTTTAAACTCGTCGACTTTTTGGAGCCAACTTTTGGTGGTTAGCCAGGAATTGTTGAGTTTTGTATCTCGCTTAATTTTTTTAGGTGGCGCAATTCATGATTGCTGTAATTAAGGTAATACGTAGTAGGTCGGAAAAATAGTAAAATATTAAATCTTACCGAAATGTTCAAAACATTTGTAGGTTAGGTTAGGTAGCAGAATTTCATCCATTGACTCAAAGAAATCTGGTGTTTCAATAGAGGCAAAGATATATTTATATGCTGATAAAAACGCATTTGTTTGAAATTTTTGCTTGGTAGAAAGAGCGTTCATTTGTGTCAAACAACCCATGTTTTCAGTTAAAATTTACAATTTCTATATTATAACGAGCAAAATTTCCACGTGTCACCGCAAAAGAATAAATTCAAAAGAATATATTTCTTAAAAACAAGAAATCTTTTCTATCTATGTACACGAGGACAAATGGTATCACGCCGAGGACACGAGGACAAATGATTCGTACGAGGACAATCATCGTGAAACGAGGACAGGTGGCAACCCTGAGTAGTAGTCATAGGAGCCAAACGGATATGAGGGACATTATAAGGTAGTCTGGTCTAGTAACTTTAGAAATGATCGACTTCTAAACAATAATCCTTACAAGTGGAATTTTTGTGTCCGACATATAGATGTTCTAATCTAATATCTGAAAAAGACCATAAATTTCACACCAGAAAATAAATTTATACGGGCTAAAATAGGGAAGAATTCAGTTTTTTTAAAAATTCAAATCACATTAATTATTTCAGCTATTAAACTTGTGTGCTAAAAAAGATTTTGTTTTATGCAATTAATCGTATCCTAAATATAGGTCTCTGAATATAGAAATAATCACAATCAACTTCTAAAAACTTAGAAATAAGGTGTGTATAATAGCTTTTTAAATATCTCAAAAGTCCTATTCAACAATACCCTTAGATCTTAAAGAAAGTAAAAGCGGAAAGGGTTAGTTTTTCCGAATACGGGTCCAAAATAAAGTCCAAATTTCGTCGACATTTCCAGTTTAACTTCTTAGATGACTATTAAAAAATAATTTGTTAAACGAAAAAAAAAAGATAAAATTAAATAACTTCAGTTTAACTCTTTCGTTTTTTAAAGATATAGTTCACGTTGCCCAAGTAACCTAACTTAACAAAAATACATTTTTTTAAAGATATATCAGCCAAAACTATATTACTTTTCCACTATCTGAAAAATTCAGATAATAAAAATGGGATAAAACTGCTAGAATTGTAAAAAAATGACTATATTACGTAGACGCCCCTAAGTCGGAGGAAATATCTTTTTGAAATAAATTGTTTGAAAAAAATTGAGAAATTAGGGGTAATTTATTGGAATGACGGTAAAAATATTATGTACATATATAGTATATGCATCTTGTAAAATGGCATTCTTATATATACAATGGTGTCCAGGATGTTTATAGTCAAAACATCACCACCAGTAAGTAAAAGAGTCTACAGTGTATATAAAGATCAGTCGTCGATGAAACTGATCTGAATCAATAGCTTATGGTTTTTGTAGTAACCTATGATTATATATATTACATATGGATTGAGTGAAAGAGAGAGACAGATGTACCCCGAGGGATTGACTGAGATAGCGATAATTAGGATAGAATGACTAGAGGCGATTTCGCGTGGAACGGTTTGGTTGCGGTTCGACTACCGATTTGAACCAACCATTTTCACATGGCGATTGATGACGTAGCGGTTGCAGTTGGTTCGATTCGGTCCGTCAAAATCTTGAACCTGCCTGGCAAGACGGTTTGAAATATCGGTTCGTTTGGGTTGTCATTTTTAGGTTATAAGTTGTAAAATGCTGGTAAAATGGATAGGTATGTAGTTGGCGGAATGCGCGGTAGACCACCACGTATGTCATTACTGTCATATTTAACAGTAAGTGGGGCACCTAACCTATGAATCGAACCGGATCATTTTCCGTCGGGCGGTTACTGACGTTTCAAAAATGATGACGAGTGATGACGATTTAGAACCGTTCTGTCAGCCACATCCAACCGCCAACCGGAACCAAATCGAACCGTCTAGCCACGCGAAATCGCCTTAGGTGGCGCGTAGAATATGCTCTTCACTGATAATGGCGCTAGATGGCGTTACGGAGAAATTTTAAATTAATATGGGTGTTGATTTGAAACACGTTAAAGGTAAAATAGATTTTTCTAACATGTATTAATTTTGTGTACTTATGTCTAATTATGTTATTTTTAGTGGAAACTAATTTTGTATTATGATGTATCCGTGTGGTTACATATCTGTCAAGCGTTAAAGGTTATGTGCATATGTGGGGTTATGTCGGATATGACAATTGGCAAGTGGTCCGGCTTCAGAGTGAAGATAGTCACTGTCCTAAGTATCTCTGTCTTTCTTCAATTTTATTAAACCATCCTTGTCAATCCCTCGGAAACATACTTTTGTTAGAAGACAGATAGAGTTAGCTCAATCCATATGTAATATATATAATCAAAGGTAGTAACATATTAAAATGTTTAGAATAAAAGTTAATAGAAAAACTTATAATTAACAAAAAACAATAACTTAATTTCCTTAATCGTAAAAATAAAAATACCACACTGAGCAAAATGAACTGGTTAATCTAGTAAAATTAATTCTAGTATATTTCGGCTATTCCTCGTCAACTGATCATTTGACATTAGAACGGTCATTTCTAATGTCAACCGACAAGCATCAAACAATCGTTTGACATTACGTGAAACAGGATGAAATTACTTGAAACAGGATTCCCGAATCCTTTTGATGGTACATCTTGTCCGCTATAGTGTGGAGTTTTTACTTTTACGATTAAGTGAGTGAGATTCGAGGAAAGAAGGATTAAAGACTGACTGGCACAACTGTTCACAATTGGTTTTTCATGAATTGTACATTTTTCTATTAACTTGGATTCTAAACATTTTAATATGTTACTACGAGAACCATGAGGTATCGATTGATATCAGTTTTATCACCGGCATTTGAATTTTATATGTATAATCTAAAATTTCTGGAGGGTAGGTTTATTAAAAAAATTTATTTATTTTTTTTTTTTTTATTAATAAGCATAAGATGCTTAACATATTGAAACTAATCTAAAAGATTAACCATCAATTTAAATCTGGATTCTTAAAACTAGGTACTTGTCTCTAATAGGCTATCCACTGATGTCCCTATATTTACTTTGTCCCAAACAAGAAGCACTAACACGTCACTCACTGTGCTCTGCTTTTTACACATTTCACTGATTCACTAGTTCGAAGGGTTTAGTTCTTTTTAGTCTTCTCACTAGATTCTGGTTGTCCAGTAGCTGCAGGGCCTCTACGTTGACGTGATGGCTTAGGCGAGATTCATGCTTAGTGGCGAGTCTTTTTATCTCTTGGATGACTTGTGGGACACCAAGATCACGGTGCAGGTCACTATTCCGTATGTACCAAGGAGCGTTAACCATATTCCTTAGTACTTTATTTTGGAAGGTCTGGATTCCTTGTATATTGGAGCTTTTTGCGCAGCCCCAAAGCTGGATGCCGTATAACCAAAAAAAAAATTTATTAAAGAATTAAATGTACTTCTGTTTAGCTTTGTAATCACGTACTTATTTTTTTCCCTCAAATAACGTTTAAAAATCATCAACAACTGTGAGTCGGATATCAGGGCCAATTACAACCCGATTGATTTGAAATTGTTAGACAATCTACTCTGTTTATACAGGGTGTTCAAAATTTGCAAATAAAATATCACTTTTGCGAACTTAGGACAAATCATGTTTTCAAATCGAACACCGTGTCAGATATTATATCTTATGATATAATAAAGAACTTAACAGCATTGTTAACTACGTGGTCCATGCTTGAAAATATTTGTCAATTGTAGTGGAGAAGAAATAAAACCTGTTATTTTTATTTGCAAACGTAGTTTAATTTACATTAGGAGACATGTTTCGCCTTCAAGGCGTTATCAATTCTAAATTGTCAAATGGAGATGTGATTCATAAATCTTTATTTTTATTAAAATTTGATTTAAAAACAGAATATTTACAAGATTAAAAACAACTACATGCCTGGGCCGTGTCTCCGTATCTCCTATGTAAATTAAACTACGCTTGCAAATAGAAATAAGAGGTTTTATTTCTTCTCCACTATAATTAACAGCATTGTGATTATCCATGTTGCAGATATGTATGTACAGTCTTGGAATTAAGTAAGTTCGTATCAGTATTTCAGCAGTGTATCGATGGTACCTCCATGTACGAGTTTTTTGTTATTCTGGTCGGCCGCTTGGCCGCTAAGTGCAAAAAATTGTCCGTTTACGCTGCATTCTCGTATATCGGAAATTTATTATTTGCGGATCCTTGTTAGAATGCTTTGAATTGGTTTATAATGATTTATATGATTCTATTTATTAGCTTAATGTGTAATTAATTAATGTAATTCCTACATTGCATTGTAATTGTGTTTTTATTAAATGTAATGTTAATTTTATGTTAATAAACATAAAAGTTTTCAATTACATACCATCAAAATCTCATTTCAAGATATTGCATAAAACACAACAAATTATACAAACTTATTGCATCTACTAGCTTTTTTTGCGTTAATACCTAAATACAAAAATCAATTTCTTGTCAATATTTTTACTGAAGGTTATTTCAGCCCTAACATGTTATAACATTTATTCACAAAATAGAAATAAATTAAAACTAAATTGCTTTAAATTTGTTTTTATGGTAATTCGTTACTTGTGAATTACAGGTGTTTTTGAGATATTTAGCTTCAACGTTATTTTACAGTGTTTAACTTAATAAACAGAAAGGAGTAGGTATGTATTTTTTATGACATGAATGTATCATTACAATTTTTTTATATTATTATTTTGTATTTACTTTACAGCAATATGTTTCAAATATCTGACAACTGAAAATAATGACAATTATGCATATCCCTAATTTACAAAATTTTATAATAGCTTGTGGAAGCAAGCTCTAAACTTTCGACGAATTTTGATGGAATGTAAATACCTATGTAATAACTATTATTAAAAAAATTAAATAAACCAAAATATACGACCATCTAAAAGAACATTTAGACAACATAAATACATAAATACCAAAATGTCTTGTTTTTTTCTAGCAAGTAGAAAGTTTCATATTGTCTTATTGATTTTCTCTGTTCCTTCAGAAGTAGGAGCCGTTTAAAATGAGATATTGTTAATAATTCAAACGGCTGTAACTTTTCAATGAATTGAAAAAGTAATTTGCTTTCTGAAAAAATATTTTGCGGTAGAAACCTGTATATATTATTTCTATAATTTTAATTATTTTGGTTGTCAAGCATGTATTAGATAGCATGAAAGATATTTGAAATATTAACTGCTGTAAAGTAAATACATATATAATATTGCCATTGTCCTTCAAAGAAAATACATACATGTTCCGTACTAAATATAAATTTAAATTAAATTTAGAGAATTTATTTACATTTAGTGAATATATTTTAATATTACAATTCTGAAATAGGTTATATTCCGAGTTATATTCAGTGATAATCCTTGGCAACAAGTTGATTTATGCATTTACTTACGTAATTAAATGTGTATTAAATGAAATATATTTATGTGTCGTGATATTACGCAATATCTTAAAATGAGATTTTCGTATCGTATTATCAAAAACTATGGTCGATAGGATTCTGATTATATATATTATCAAAAACTTTAATGTTTATCAATATTATTATATATACATAATTCGATATTTAATTAAATGCATTACCTACTCGTAAACTTAACTGTAGTGGTCATATTACATTTATTATAGTGCAATGAAGGTATCACATTAAGGAAAAGATCGGACGCACTCGAAATAAACTAAATCCCGTTACATTACATCCATCGAAAAACCACCTCGTGACGGACAACTTTTTGCGATGCGGCCGGGTCGAGGGAGACCAGTACACGAATATATAACCGACATACTATTTTCAAATCCTGCAATAGCGATACGAACTTACTTATTTCCATGACTGTACTTACCAAATATGGAACTGTTAGCTTCACTAAATGCAGTTTAGGACAAAAAGCAGATTATTTAACAAAATTATTTAACTTAAAATTTGCAAAGTATACACCTGGGCTAATATACATATTATGGTATAATCATTAAAACTACTTATTTTGAAAGATAAACCTATATATGCGGATGTTAAAACCCGTCCGAATGTGCCCGGTCGCTCCTATGAAAGGGTCGGGAAAGTAAAGATTTTCGGCAATAAATTCACAGTTATCATTCCCGGCCAGATTAAAATTCGTTGAATAGCTTTTGAGTTGTATCACCTCAAAAATTTCAGAAGTCTTCTATCAGTCTACTTTATTATGTTCGGCCCTTTTAGTTTTGTCTCGGTTTTGTCTTCTCGTCCACAAATTCTTGTCGGTATTTATTCCGCCGAAGATTATTTGAAAATTGAATTGTTACCAATTAGTGTATCTTGGGGTGCCTACATCTATGATCACGTGGGATTCAAAATGATCTAATAATACATTCAGTGTAATATTTTAAATGTCTACTATGCCTAATACTCAAGCAGCATTCTATTGTATTAAATAATTGGTTACAAATGAACAGTACCATTGCATTGTACACTAAAGTTCCTGCCAGAGTTTTTAATTGTTTTTCACAATTATATCCCGTAAATATATACGTGATTATGTTAATGTCTTCTTCGGAATGCTACTCACTAACGTATTATGATAATATTTGAACTAATTTCACATTCATGACTTATTCTAGAAGTTTAGAAATAGACTATAGATATGACAAGTCCCAGGGTTTATAGTAAAACATTTGTTTTATTGTCATTCCATATATCTGAAAAAATCTGGCACGCGCATTAATTTAGATGATTTAGATAAATGTTAGATCTGAGTGATATTGATAATAATTGATAACACATGCAATTGGCGTCATATTTCTGTCGTGATAATAATGCACCTAATCACATCAATCCATTATCCATTTTCTTTGTTATAGCTCGTTTTAGTTTAATAATAGAATCACACTTGATTAGGCTTACTTGTGTACAGCAAATTTGCTGGTTTCAGCTCAATATTGTGCAAGCTTTGTTGACAGTAAAGAGGAACCTTACACACATATATTTGCCTTTTGCGATAACCTTTATCACCCATTTTAGGAGATTTAATTTTGATATAATGAGTAAATACCGACACTGGAAACTAACAGTAGCGCTAAACTTGAACCGGTGTTATACTGCTAAATTCTTTAGTCATATTGAATAATTGTTGATGACGATTTTATCTTTTCCGTGAAATAATCAATAAACAACAGCAGTTAAATTAATATTGATTATAGTTGGAATAGTAGAATGTTCACGGTTTGGTACCCTTCTACACTGTATAGCATATAAATTATGCTCAATGTTGGATTAATTGAACCCGTGAAGGGCAGGTGCAAGCAACATGCATGCATGTTCCACGTAAACAGTTTAAGTACTTTAGTATTCATGTGCCGTTCACAAATTATAACTCAACTCAGGAAAGCTTGAGCAAACTTTACATTTAATGCGTATGCGGCAAGCAACAAACAATGTTCAAACCCGGCCAGAAACGTTTTTTTTTTTACTTTATCATACGCTAATAGATAAAGTATTGTAATAGTGCCGAAAAATTTTTTTTAGATTTTAGCGGAAATATGTCCTTTTGGATTCCCTGAACATATTTGACCAAGGTACAAAGAAATTTCTGTGTGTGTTTGTGTGTGTACCCGTTTTAGTGGCGACAATTCCGGAGAAACTACTAAATGTATCGGGACGAAACTTAGTAATTAGAATTTCATGACCAAACTTAGAGCTGAAAAGCTTTTTGTTTCAAAGCGTCCAAAGGATTTGGATGTTTACTCTAAGCCTTTTTCAAGGATATTGCAAATGAGCCGCCATTTCTGTAATTTCGTCAAAATAGTTAAATAATAGATTAAAGTAGAGGAACTTTTGTATAATGTATGTCTATGAAATTTTTTGGTAAAATTAATAGTATTTGATTGAGATCGGTCTTGTCTGCATTAATATAAAACTAGTTAGCCAGGATTTGACAGATATTTTCATTCTAATGACAGTAGGTAGTGTCAAACGCTGATGTTTTGACAATACCTACTGTCAATAGAATCGATATATCTGTCAAATTCTGGCTAACTAGTTTTATTTTAATGCAGACACGCGATCAAATAGAATCTCATGCAGCAATTTTTAAGTGCCAGCCCAGGGTTGCCAGATTTTATTTATCAAAATATATGAGACTTCTAATACAAATCTAAGAAGCCATAAAAAAATATGTGAATGTAGTGGATCAACTTGATCACGGTTTCATTGTTGCACAGAAAACTTTTTTTGAAAATCTTACGCGAGACTCCGATTCGTATTCAGGGCAACTAATTACATCCAAAACGCATTTTCATATACTATTTAGAATATCCATATTCCCTAGAGTTATCAATATTTTGCAGTCTTCAATTCTGTTTTTCACAAAAAAAAATTCATGCATAAGGCTAATTTTTCCGCACTATTAAGACTATTAAAAGCTTTACCAAAATCACTAAGAACAATATGGGTTTGCCATTTAAAGGAAATGTTGATGATGTCATATGCCAGAAATATGTTAAGGTCGAAAATTTAATTTTACATATAAATGTTTTTTTGATAGTTAAATATCAACGAAAATTTTGTAGAGTAACAAACGTTCTCAAAGCTTTTCTCATGTGTCCATACTTTACGCGCTCGCACTGTATAGGTACATAAAATAAATATACAAATTAACAACTGATACTCAAATGTTGAATAACAACATCGCGTCGCGTCCGTCTAATACTCATATGGCTTAAATCCAAAATAATAAAATTTAGAGAAAAACGGTTCAGATTTGTATAGAACCAGATGGAAAAAGGTGCTTTATTTATTGGGGATGCAAATTCTTATACTATAAATTATTATGATACGTATAAATTATTATGTATTATTATAATTTTGAATGCCTTACTCGATGAGAAGTTTGCTTATTAAATTATGCAACACAAAGCTATTTTGGCAAAAAAAATTGGAACAAGGGAATTTATAAGAATTCCCACTACAAAATAAACTGCTTCCGGGTTATGCCGTGTGTCAAGATTTGTTAATGCTGACGTTTCGCGAGCCATGTTGCTCGCTTCTTCAAAGCTAATTGAATACTGTCCCTTGTTCTGTCAGTATAGTGTATATACAGTATACTGTATATACTGTTACAGTTGTATGAGGCATTCATACTAAAAATATGTTTATTTGAATCAAAATATGATTTCTTCGGCGGAACTAAACCTATTTTTAAGGCAAAAAGATTACTTTAAGGCTCAATTCTCAATTCAAATAGCGAACTGTAACAAACTTCTCTCCAACGCTACGAAATAAAAAATCACCAGGTGTAGATGGCGCTACTATAAACATGTCTGTTTTTATTTCGTATTTATTACATTTGATGTAGGTATGATATAACCTAAAGAAATACATGTATTGCTGTCTATTTGTACAAAAATTCAAACTGGACTGTGTGTGAATTTTCTAGTCGATGATATAGTACTTTCACAGTCGTTGCTATTGTAAACATGTTAGCCAACTCACTAAACATGCACTACAATACTCCAGAGTGCAAGCTTAGCGAAGGTTAGAAGAAAATAACTTGTGCTCTTATAGTTATCATTTAATTATATTTTATAATGTTTTACAGTAGACAATAATTAGACGCAACTGCCATCGGAAAAGCATTTCTATATTTGTAGTCCACACCAAAGTTTCCATAAATAATTTTCATAAATATGTTTTGAAATTTCTTTCCGATAGCAGTTGCATAAGGACCTTCAGAAGCGAATGGTAGCAAGCATTTCACGATTGATGCAATAATTATGGCGTGGTTTATTTTCACGCTTTGGGGATCGGAGACGAGAGCCTTAAAGGAAATAAATCCCTTCTTGCATATAAATATATTTGTTTGTATCAAAATTAGATATCTTTGGTGTAAAGAAACTTTTTTTTGTAAAAGAAATATTTCTTTAAAGAAAATAAATTTTTGTTTGTATCCAAATATAAATATATTTGACTTGAATAAATATTCCAAATAAATTAATCTCTAGAAGCAAATAAACTAGAGTATTCAATGAAGTAAATATTGTTGCCGTCAAAGAAATAGCTATGTTTTGGCCAAAAGAATAAACTCAAAAAAATATATTTCTAACAAGCAAGAAATCTTTTCTATCTGTGTATGGGAGCATTTTTTTTTCTACCTCCACCGGCGGCTTTACCCGTTAAAAATTTAAATACTTTTTATATCATTATACAGTGTGTATCGGAACCTGATGAAAGTCGATGAGCTGTGATACGTGTAATCCAAAAATGGAATAAAAAATATATATTTCCATTTAACATAACAAAATCGGTAGAACGGTAGTGGCAGTGGTAGTGAGAGTATTTCAGTTTAAAAGTTCGGATTGAGTAGCTCCTGATTCCAAACTTTAAAATATATAGAATTAGTGGAACACAGATCTTTCAATGGGCAGTTTGGGACAGAAAAATACGGGGAATTTCCCAGTATCCGCTGAATATATCGTCGGAAAACCGACGGCATTTCACCAGCAGTTCTCCACATAGGGTTGCCAACATTGCGCCTATATATGCTGACCCGGAGAAAAATAATTATATTATGCAACATAAGTTTGTTAATAACAGCCGCCACAAAAATGTGCGGCTTCGATACATACTTTTTAGTGGCGCTTTGATGTGAAATTTGGATATAGGTAGTATAGAAAAAGATGAAATCTAGATGCTAATTAATTTATTTCAATTAATGTCTACTAGTTTTCCCTTTTTTCGTTTCTGCCTCTTATTGTCGATTTTTTTACGACACAACTAACATGAGACAAAATGCCAATATTACCACCTAAACCAAGCATAACTTTGATGTACTGAGAGCATTTTTCAGGGATCATTTATTTTCATTTTCTTCCGACAATATTGGCATTTTGTATAAACCTCATAATAAATGTGTCTCTAGTCAAAAATGATAACTATATCTCTCAGTCTTTGTAAATATATTAGTCTAACTAATAATAAAATGTTCAAATAAATGTATCGCTGTCGTCATCTCCATGATTTAAAACATACTGGTTTATGGCAGACCAGTATGATACTATTCTGTGAACTGCCTTGGACAAACTCAAACATATTTTTGAGACATTTCTTATCATCTGAACAACATACATATTAAAATAATCAACGAACGTTCAAAACATATTTTGTTAATTAATGTATCAATATTAAATGTTGGTTTCTGACAAGCAAAATTTCTACCTTTAATAATACCCGTCTCTTTGAAAGACATTTTTGATATTAGATTTCTCTATGATCATCGAGGCAGGATAGAATCTTCTGCGTTCGTCGTATCGCTACAGAATTCCTACTGTATTCACTAGAGTACTAGACATATGACAAAATCTAAAAATACAATTGCTACTTTCAAAGTTTCTCACATGCTCTCAAAAAGTAAAATTAAATTGTTGTGAAGATTGAGCTTCTTATTTTGAGAAAAATTCCTTTCTTTCAATGGAAATCGCTGCAAACTGTATGATTAGAATAACAATAAAATTACTGTACTATAATAATTTTAAAAAAATATTTAGTGGTCGGTACAGTTTCTCAAAACATCGATGATTACCTTTCATTAACCCGGAGAATTTAACTGAAAACCCGTAGCCCGCAGAATGGCCGCCAAACCGGAAGTCTCCACCAAGTTGGCAACCCTATCCACAGGAGTCCTTTTCACATCCAATTCTTAATTTTTTTTAAATCCAAAAACGGCAAGGCAGATTTCTTAAGAAATTGACATGGAACAATTCTTAAGTGAGTTATTAAATTTAAGCAAATGGGTTTAACGTTGAACATAAAATCAAGGCCGTCCTCGAACTGTACGAACTGCGAGCCCAAATAAACCAAATATCATAACCGAATTTGAATTTCAATACGAAACGTTTCAATATTTTTTTCTACTTTGCGTTCGTTATAAGCTCATAACGAAACCGCTTTCGGTGTCGTTAACACTAGATCACAAACTTTTAGTAACTTTTAGTTTTCCATGATTGATGACGGAAGATTTGACGTCAAGTGTCAAATAAGGCTGACATTTCGATCGCTATTGGCTCGCGTCAAACGTATTTGTGAATTTTACCACAACCACCAACTGTTGAATATGAAACTACTCTAGATTGTAAGATGACAACCGCAATTTTCGAAATTTATGTAAATTTAATGTCGCAAAGTAGAAAAAATAGTATATAACACTCGTTTTATAAGACGTATTGGCGCACTCCCAAAACAACTCGTGCGCCAATGTTTGTCTTATAATACTTGTATTATAATATACTATTGGCGCACTGGAATGCATACAAGGACAAGTCCACATCCACAAAAATGTTGGAAGTACCTATACCGCGTAGATCAAACGATTTTTTAGGTGTGGACCCAGCTTAACCTTCAACGTTTCAGTCAACCAATAATATGGTGGTATTTGTGACTACATAAAGTACCAAATCCTTATCGATAATACATTAACGGTTATAGCTATATTTTCGTAAAGCAATAAAGGCACGATATGCGCAATAACGAACAAAACCCATGCCCTACGATAATAAAAAATGCATTATCTGTACGATGGATGTATAGTGGAGCATGACGCAGGCGCATCTCTTTGACCATATTATTTATCTTTGAGTTTTGCGATAACTAAAAATATACATACGTTGTTATGAAACCAATGATGATTACGAGCCACAATGATTGGAATACATTTTATGTTTTCAATAATACATACCGGACTATTGTAAGTTATAACTTTTGGGTTAAATGGGGTTAAATATATGTATATGCACCGCTTTCTTTGAAAATGAAAAATGTATAATAGAATGTGAATATTTGTCGGTAAATATATAGAATTTTAATAGATGTTGCACATGCCAACTATGACCGAAAATAGAGTAGGTATGCACGTTAAGATGGAAGAGTTTGATTGCTAGGCACCTCGAGTTTATTTTCAAATAGTAAAGTTTGTGTTTTTTCTTATTGCGACCGCTAACTGACTACATTTAATCAACTAAAGTTTGTAGCTAAAATTGCAAAACTTTGCAACGGCACAAACAAATTGGATTCAATTTGAAGTTTATAGTTAATAAAATTTCAGAAAGTGCGATACTTTATATTAAGTGTCTTATAATGTGTCAGAGTTAATAACCTGTAAATAAGAGGCACTTGAAATAAAAGAACATGACAAATCTTACGGCCTGAGTACATTAGCGAGCAAAAGCAAAGACCGATTGGTTACTTCTGGTGTTTAGTAGTTTTAGTATTACCGTTGATTGTCAAGGAATATAGATAGTCAGCCATGGGTAGTTGGGGCCTTAACATCCAGAGGGCAGGGTTTTTTGCAAGATTCATTCACAAATTATAGCCTTTTCGACTTATATATTTATTATATATTTATGCTCGACCTCAGCTAGTTCGCACCAAGTGCGTGCATAGAACTGTATAAGTCGAAAACGCTATAATTTGTGAATGAATCTTGCAAAAAACCCTGCCCTCTGGATGTTAAGGCCCCAACTAACCCATGGCTGACTATCTATATTCATTGACAATCAACGGTATTACATTTACACCACATTTGTTGTTACATATGATGTCCACTGATTTCAAAACTTAGTTTTGAGAAAAACGCGGTTACAGTTTTAAGGGTACTATCCGCGCCAAAAAAAAGTCGTACAGCTAGGTTTAACATCATGTAAGTCTGGCTTGTCAACTTGACAGCTGGTGCATGTTTCATCCCTATGACTAATGTCAGAATGACAGCGTATAGGTTATAAAAGAACCATTTACAAAGCTACAAGGTGTACGACTTTTTTTTGGCGTGCATAGTACATTCTGGTATAAAATTTCCAAAAATTAATGATTTCAACGTACTGCAAAGACAAGCGGTCCTTAAAGTGAATAATCAGTCGATAATCTTTTTAACCTCCTCCCTCCCGTCCTACAAATTACTCCTCTTTAAAATAATTTATCATTTTTTTGTCTAAGCTTATTTAATAGTTTTGGAGAAATCGAAAAAAGTATAGGCGGCAAGATTCTTAACTGTCTGCAATTCCTGGGTCATATAGTTAATTTTCACCTTGCCATCAGATACAAACTCCCGTTATTTAATTAAATTAATTGCAGTAAAGTAAGACACGAAATATAATAGAAGTGTAAGAAAATTCTTAATAATAATCACTTCTTTCCAAATTCAATTTCTTAGCTTGAATTGCTTACTTTAAGTAAAAAAAGAAATCTGATATCAAATCGAAATCTGAAATCAAATAGAAATCTGGCATATTTGTAGACCTTACTAACCCGCATATATTCCAATAGACAAAAACTAAAAATGTTGCCCACTAAATTACTGGAGCCAAAGTTTGGCACATAAAGATAAACTACCTTAGCATACGGTCATGTGCGGTATCATTTGAAAGGACTCTAAAAGCGTCTAAAAAATATATTTTAAATTGTATGTTTCGAATTTTTCGAAATTTTCCCAAAAACACGTAAAAACCAATGCGTTTCTATTTTCGAAATTACTGCTAAAGTTTGAGAGAAAAATACTGGCATTAAAACTACAGTACAACTTCGTTAAAGTGGAGAATTAAATGACAGGCAGTTGTCCTCTGTAAATATGGATTATTCTGTTAGTTGACGGTTAGAACATATCACAATTATTGTTTTATAATCTATAATATAAATATTTTTATTATTTTGCAGCTTATCAACGATGACTAATGCTTTTATCCAAATTCTAAGCATTATTATCGGGACATTGTCCCCGTGACAGGTTATTGTTGCTGCGAAAATGATAGCAACAGTATTTTGGGGCGCTTATCGTCATATAATATCTACAAACAACTGCACAATGGTAGACAATTTAATGTAAATTCAGGTCTACCAAAACATTTTTAAAACCTTTAAAAAAAAAATTAAAGATTTTCATGCATTTTCATATTTTTGAATACCTACATATGATTATATATGATTTAGTTGACCACCCCAGATGTGTAGTAGTTGTAGATGTTAGACAATTTTTGTTTTTGCAATACAATAAGTAAATTGAGTAAATTGGCAATACAATAAAAAAAATTAGGGGTTCAGCAAAATTTTGACAATTAGCATGCAATTGTTTGTCCGATCAGATCTCGGCAGCTAGAGTTACTAACATTGACAGTAGTAAATGAAGAACATTTTCATATTTGTATTATCCTTTATAAAAAATTATTTGCGTGTATACTATGTTATAAAGTTTATCAACAATATTAGAATATTTTTATTCATATAAAAAAATCACGTGGTGTAAAAACTAAAAATTAAAAATTTTTACAATATTTTGAGCTAGCAGCAAATGCTATGCTCCCGTACAAACATTTAATTTAGATATACAACTGGAGCTAATGCGAGTGTCTGCCTTGTGATGTTTAAGTGTAATTTACAGGAAACACGATCATTATGTCGATTACGTGACCGTTTTTTAAATACTCTGAACATGCAAAGTATGCACAATAGCAATACTAAGCGAATACATACCTACATACAATGCGGTTTAGGTGGAAGCATTTTTAATTAGAAATTGGTTTGTAAGTACATTGTGAGGTAGTAAACAATAAAGAATCATAAGCCGACATCAAACGTCTTTTAGATGAGCAGCTAAAAAATTTTCAGAAATATATCATTTCATTTATTATCAGAAAAAGAAAGAAAAAAACAATCTTTAGGAAAATTAACTTACCTATATTATTTATATAAAATATCAGTTGTAGCATCAAGCAACGTGATATTTCATTGCAGACTACTTAGGTTTATCAAGTTGCTTAGGGTGGTTCTTATTTTATAAAGAAAATATTATTATTTATATTATTTATTTCCCGCCAGAATTTCAGTAATTCACTGCAGTTACTGTTGCAATAAAAAAAACATCAGTACACAGTCAGTCAAATATTAATAACAAAAAAAAATGCTGGAAAGTATATATAGATTATTTATCGACTGGTATAAAAGTAAAGAGCACAAAATTAAACCAAAGTTCAGGGAATGCGAGGGTTTGTCCAGCATCAAATATGCATTTGATATTGATTAAAAAGAACAAGCCAGGTTATTTCTCTTGAACTCACGGACCCTTAGAACTTTCAAAGTACGCCTTCTCGGCTAATGAAACAAAAAGGTCCGTCTGGTCTATACTGGGAATTCAATATAAAATACATTTACCGGGAATGTCTATTTGTTTTCTGTTATGATATTCCAGCAGCTTTTATATAGAGAATATTGACATAAAAATGGTGTCTGTAAAACAGAAAAATTCCTCTGATCATATATTCTATTTCAGTGTACCTATTTCAGATATTTACGCCTACTTAACCTACAAAACAGAAATAATAAATCATTGAATAAACAAAAAAGACAAAAAAAGCAACTATTATGTACTTGTATTATATAATAGTATATTATTTGACGAGCACATAATTAAGGATATAAATGGCGAGCATGAAGTTTATACGCGAGCCGTAGGCGTGCGTGTAAACATGCGAGCGATTTATATCCGTTGTGTGCGAGTCGAAGACGACATTTTATCTACGACTCTTATCTACTATTTTAAATGTAGTTGTCAATGGTGGCGAGCCAAACGTTAAATAACTGTCATCCACGTAGGTTTTGACAGTACGTTCATATAATGATGACAGTTCGTTTGAATAATGAAGTCATTATTCGAACGACCTGTCATTATTATACAAAGCTACTGTCATCATAATCATCAGTGACACGTATATCATCATAGACACGTATGCAATGAACTTATTATATGAGAGTGATGAACGTAAAAACAGCTGTGTGAAAACATCAACAATGAACAAGTTGTTGTGAATATATTATGAATTATAGTAATTGCAAATTTTGATATACTACCGTCTGTACAAGATAACTTAAGCATTAATTAGTGTAATAATATATCATGTGTATTTCAGAAATGATTGACTTCTATATAATTGGCAGATTTGTGGAAATTTTGTTATTAAGTGTGGTTATGGTCCGTTTCCTTGAAAATAAATCATGATAATAACTGACTCTAACAAGTCAGGTTTAATTTACGACTTGTTTGTTTATAAGGCGTAAAAATACCAATAAGACGTTTATAAATTCATCAGTTACCACACCAGTAAATTTTTACTTTATCATACGCAGTATGTAAAGTATTGTAATCGTGCCAAAAAAAAAATTTGTGATTTTAGCGGAAATATGTCTTTTTGGGTCCCCTGAACATTTTTGACCAAGGTACAAAAAAATGTCTGTGTGTGTGTGTGTGTGTGTGTATGTGTGTGTGTACCCGTTTTTTGTGGCGACGATTCCGGAGAAACTATTAAAGGTATCGGGACAAAACTTCATATTTAGAAGTTTCATAACCAAACTTAGAGCTGAAAAGCTTTCTGTTGAAGAGGGTTCAAAGGAACTGGAGGTTTAGTCTTAGCATTTTTGAAAGATTTTGCAAATAAGCCGCCATTTCTGGAATTTCGTCGAAATAGTTAAATAATAAATTAAAGATGAGGAAATTCTGAATAATTTATCACTATGACATTTTTTGGTACTATCAATAGTTTAGCTGCATGAGCAAATTTTATTTCAACGAGATCGGTCGTACTGCATTAAAGCTAGTAGCCATGATATGTCAGAAATTTTGATTCTAATGACAGTAGTTAGTGTCAAACGCTAATGTTTTGACACAATATAAGCTGCGTTCGTATATTGCACACCGTTACACTTTTTACACCCAATAACACGTAAGTATCATGTTGACGGTGTACCCGATGTCAAGGGAGTACAATATCTGAACGCAGCTTTAATAGACCTATCTGTCTAGTTCTACTAGTTTTATTTTAATGCAGACATGGCCGATCTCGATCAAATAGAAACTCATGCAGCTAAACTATTAATTTTATATATAGTATGATAAAGTCATGTGCCTGGCCACATCAGATTTTTTTGTATTAGTTTATGTATTAGTTTGTTTGAATTTTTATTAAACTGTCATTGAAAAATTTGTTTTAATATTAACTTATGTGGCTAAAATTAGTTAAAATGGAATTGAAATTGCAAATAAATATACTTACTCAATATTAAACTCAACATATTAACTCAATATACGAACAAATGTAATACCCTGCGGAAAAGTGTGAGGTAACTCACACACCTAAAAGTTTCAAAAAGTATAAGAGGATGAAAACTTAATACATAATCAGTTTGTATGCTGCAACGTAAGTAGGACATGATGGCACTGCACCACAATGATTACATGCAACGACATACATAATTATAATAGGGCAAAGAGTGTAGTTAGCACAATTACCGACTTCCGTAAAGCATTGCATGCATGCCAGCATTGAAACGTTTTCAAATAGAATTGTTCTTACATAAGCACAATTCATATAGCAGTGGCCATGATATTGAAGATGCGGTTGTTATTGTCGCGAAACTTGTTAAATTACGTTCAAGGAAACCTGGTTGCATGGCGGTAATTAATTCCATGTGCATGTAATGAACGATAAAAATAGTGTGAGCTTCTGGGTTGCAACCGGATATCTGTACATGTTTTACAATAAACATGGTGCGTGGTAAAATATGCCGCATGTAGCGTACCGTGAGATGTTAACGTTATTGTTGTTATCTAGTTGTTGTTTCCAGTTTGAAACAAAAAATAGTTTACATTGCGTATATACAAATGCCGCTCTGGAATGTGTAGCGATTGCGTTCTCTTGTAGATAATAGAAAATAATAATATCTAATAAACGGTATTATTACGACTAGAGCGTAGATTGCTCAAGAACATAATTGCATATGTTGATTTATTGAAAGGAGCGATTAAAGCATAGTAAATTCGCACTCTTATCATATTTTGTCATGTTAACCTATCGAGTGCAGGCCACAGGGTTCGATGTCTAATCAACACAGTTTTTGACCTCACCACCGTAGAAATAAAATGTGCCATAACTGTTGTCTTTACGTAGCTAAGTAAAAACACCAAAATTTTACATTAGTTAGTTTTTATTTTAGAATACGGAAATGCAAATTATCAAAAATCGCTCACACAGTATATATTTAAATTGAAATTGTAGTTCATGTGATTGAGCTAGAGAAGTGGAATAGGTGTCATTTCTTCAACATTGTCATTCAACATTCTTTTTAATAAACAAAATCATATATTCTTTATGAATGTCATAATATTCAATGAATTAAGTATTGTTATATAAACAACTTTCAAGAAATAATGATACAATTATAAGACAAATTTAAAAAGAAATGTGCCGAATGTCCATGCTATTTCTAATGGCTATACAGGGTGGTGAGTAAGTGACGGATAAAAGAAGCTATTTTCTGATTTTTACATTATTTCAATGACGTCAACCATTTCCTTTTCTAATTTCAACGTATATTTTTACTTTATCATACGCAGTATGATAAAGTATTGTAATCGTGCTGAAAATTTTTTTTGGAATTTTCGGGGAAATATGTCCTTTGGGTCCCCTGAACATATTTGACCAAGGTACAAAAAAATGTCTGTGTGTGTGTGTGTGTGTGTGTGTGTGTGTGTGTGTGTGTGTGTGTATGTACCAGTTTTTTGTACCACGATTCCGGAGAAACTACGGAAGGTATCAGGACGAAATTTCAGATTTAGAACTTTCATGACCAAACTTAGAGCTGAACAGCTTTTGGTTGAAAAGGGTCCAAAGGAACTGGATGTTTACTCTAAGCATTTTTCAAGGATTTTGCAAATAAGCCGTCATTTCTGTAATTTCGTCAAAATAGTTAAATAATAAATTAAAGTTGAAGAAATTTTGTATAATTTATTTCATTTTATATTTCATTTTTTTGGTAAAATTACTAGTTTAGCTGTATGAGCAAATTCTATTTGATTGAAATCGAGTCTGCATTAAAACTAGTTAGCCAGGATTTGACAGATATTTTCTTTCTAATGACAGTAGGTAGTGTCAAACGTTGATGTTTTGACAATACTTACTGTCAATAGTATAAACATTTCTGTCAAATCCTGGCTAGCTAGTTTTATTTTAATGCAGACACGACCGATCTCGATTAAATCTCATGCAGCTAAACTATTAATTTTATATATGTATAGTATGATAAAGTCATGTGCCTGGCCGCATCAGATTTTTTTATTTTACATAAGAAAAAATCAAGAAAAACGGCTATAAAGGTTTAACAGATTAAAAGATACATGAATAAACTGAACAAAATAATGCGGGTGTCATTAAAAAAAAATAGGAAAATTACAAAAAAATGGTTTGACTTCGACAGTCGGACTTACAATAAATTTTTAAACTGCCTACTCTGTACCAGCTGGCAATATCCGACCCCTTCATAACATGAATTCACCATGTTGTGAATGGTCTCAGGCGTTAGTAACTGGCATGTCTAATTCATTCCCTAAGATCATTCTGATTGTTAGGTCGCTTTGTGTACACCTAGCTGTTTTAAGCGCCCCCAAAGAAAAAAAAAAGTCTAATGCCGCCAGACCAGAGGACCTAGCCTGTCATTCCATTTCTCTTCTTCCTATCCATCTGCGTGGTTGTAGATAACTCCATCAGGATTGTCAAACGCTTTTGCAATTTTGTGAATCTTGCAGCGTGCAGCTATACCGGTAGAACCAAAAGAATATTGTGGTAGCCTAAGTTCGAGACATCCTGTAGAGTAATTTAATGAAGCACTAGCAACTCCACAACAATTACTGATTAACGATATTTCTAAGTGTGTGTAAGATGTTTATAAAATATTATTTGTTTTAAGTAGGAGGAACGAATTACGAGCTAAAGACAGGAGTTATTGTCGCAAGAAGCCATACACAATCTGTACCGAGGTCGTCCCTCCTGGTAATAATATGGTTGATCTTACTTTATGCTACATTTTAATCATTGAAAACTTTTACAACAATTGCTTTTTTATCTGCTGACATATCTACAGATTAATTTAAAATATATATTTTTTTCCAGCACACAAAGTAGATCTTCAGTCTATTATAAACTACATGATACATATGTTTATTAACTATTTTAACACAACAACAAACTGTGTGTCTAGTATGTTCTTTAGTCCGTTGCATACATGTATATGAAATCGATAATGTGCAATATGAACATCATTGCCCTGGGTCATTAAAATGTATATGCACTTCGGTTCAAAAAATATTTGTTTCGATACCGACCACTCGTTCGTGTTAAAATTATATTTGTACTGTCTGTCTGGATAAACAGAATACTTGTTGACTTGTCTGATCATGCTTATCATCGCGCCATTAAATATTACTTTAAAACTGATTACACACTATTCTAATTTCGGGTATTTTTACAATTGTGTGGCGAGTTTTATTATTCACGAGCACGTAATATCGTTACAGCTCGAGTATTGTACATAATTTTACCTACGACCGACAATTACAGATCCAATCACTTACTTTAAATAAAGAAGACTATTGCGACAGAAGTAGATGTATTAGGTTAGGTTAGTATATTGACAGTTCCACAAAAATGTATTTTACCTACGACCGTATGTGTAAATGTCCCTTACGTCACGGACTGCTTAGTTCGTATATCGCTTATAACATACGTGTGCCTTTGGCTGTGCGTTTGTGTTTTTTACGCACGACATAATGTCATAATGACAGATGTCGCGCGAATATTTTGATTATTTATTTGTTATTTTTAATACAATTTATATTTATTGAAATTTTCGGTCGTAAGTAAGTGCAATACTCGAGCTGTAACATATTATTACTTGCACGTGATAATTTATGTTGAATTTGTACTGGAATTTTCGATGGACACTTCAGACAAAGTTCTCCGTAGTTGCAGTAGATGTCGCGCGAATACATTGATTGGTTAACCGTCAAATATTCTTACCTGTATTTGTTTGACATTTTTGATACTATTTATTGAATTTGTCGGTCGTAGGTAAAGTTATGTACAATACTCGAGCTGTAACGCATATTACATACTCGTGGAAAATAACAAAACTCGCCGCTTCGCGGCTCGTATGTTAAATTTCCACTCGTACGTAATACGCTATTTACAGCTCTTGTAATGTAATATACTATTACCTACGACCGTATGTGTAAATGTCCCTTACGTCACGGACTACTTAGCTCGTATATCGCTTATAACATACGTGTGCCTTTGGCTGTGCGTTTGTGTTTTTTAACGCACGACCTAGTGTCATAATGACAGATGTCACGCGAATATTTTGATTATTTATTTGTCATTTTTGATACAATTTATATTTATTAAAATTTTCGGTCGTAAGTAAGTGCAATACTCGAGCTGTAACATATTATTACTAGCACGTGATAATTTATGTTGAATTTGTACTGGAATTTTCGATCGACACTTCAGTCAAAGTTCTCCGTAGTTGCAATAGATGCCGCGCGAATACATTGTCAAATATTCTTACCTGTATTTCTTTGTCATTTTTGATACAATTTATTGAAATTGTCGGTCGTAGGTAAAATTATGTACAATACTCGAGCTGTAACGCATATTACATACTCGTGGAAAATAACAAAACTCGCCGCTTCGCGGCTCGTATGTTAAATTTCCACTCGTACGTAATATGCTAGTTACAGCTCTTGTAATGTAATATACTATTATTTATTGCTAGTTATTCGCGCGTCATCTTTTCAACTGTGGGGAACTACATTTGCGTTGTGATGACATTCTGTCGTGCGTTAAAAACACAAAAGCACAACCAAAAGCACGTTTATTATAAGCGATATACGAATGAAGCAGTCCGTGGCGTGGGACATTTATACATACGATCGTAGGTAAAATTATTTATATTTACTTGTTAGATTTAAAGCAGATTTTGTGCGTTCAGCCATTTTTATCACGGACAAAAAATGGAAAACAAGCAACCATGAGCAACAAGTCCAAGAAGGTAGGCGTCAAGTTCACATTTACCAAGTTGATTTCCATTTTATCTCTAACCGTTTTGTCCTTGTGCTTGTGTTTGCAAATATTGTGCACAGCACTCACCGTATGCTACTAAAAACTAACTAATTACATTGTAAACTGCGTATAACTATAAACCGCATAGAACTTATATACAACTTTTGATCTATTTGAGTGTAATATGCGCCTTAAAAGGCAGGGGTTGCCAAGTTTGTGGTAGTTTCTGCGCTGCCGACACAGTTTAGACTGCGGAACAATGTGATTGAAAATAGAAATAATAGGAATAGGATACCTACACAGATCCTACGTTGGATTAACAGGAGGAACTCGTGGCGATGTTGTTGCAGGAATACGTGTTTTCTGATGTGCCGGACTGCATTGTTGGCCCGTTGCCAAAACCAAATTTACGTAAGGGAATGCATTCTATGTATAGGGTATGACGCGCAACACGCCCGGTAGTGTGGTATAGATACTGGACCCAATAATTATTTAAATATGCTAGGTCAGATTGACCGCATTGCGGAACATCCTGAACCGGCTTTTTTGTGGATCAAGGAAGCGGCCTTGGGGAGCCAAGAGATTTGATAGTTGCACAATCCGGGAACCACACGCAACACTACAATAAATTGATAGGGCAACACTGTAAAATAAACGTATGTCAGAAGTAGCCTGTGACGTACCTACTCGCATTCCATGATATGAATATGTATGACCAGAACATCGCGAACATGAAATTTATACACGGGCCGTAGGCGAGTGTATAAACATGCAAGCGATTTAGTTATGCGCGAGTCAAATACGTTGTTTTATCTGCTACTCGTAAATTCCATTTTATATCAAATATTTTAAATGTATTTTGTTGTGTATTATATGTGTTTATATATGTTCATCTCTATACCCATGTATGTATTTCTGTAATGCTTAGTAACATCACAGGTTGTTGATGGTTACCAATAACAAAAATTCTCGAGCTGATACTAAAGCGTCTGCGCGTTATTTCTAAACTCTTCTGAAGATAAACCTCCAATCAACCCTAGATGCAACAGTGAATGGTGGCAATGCGAACTAACAATGAACTGTCAACCTCGTAGGTAGTAGAGTTGAATAATAAGAGTTTCTGAATAAACAAACCATTTTTAAAAGAACTGTCATTATTACTCAAAGCTACTGTTATCATAATCATCGGCGTGCATCATAATAGGGATTGTATGTATAGACACGTATACAATGAACTTATATGAGTCGTAGATACAAATTTTTACGAATTTATAGTCAAACCCGGCTATAGCAGACGCTTAGAGCCTTTTCAGACGAGGACGGCAACGGCACGGTTTTCGCCGTCCACTGCCGTTGTGTAGCTTTTCACACACACGGATTTCAAACGGCACGGCGCGGTACGTGTGAAAGGCTCCATTTAATCTCATACACTTCGACCCGTCGACGGCGAAAACCGTGCCGTCGCCGTCCTCGTCTGAAAAGGCTCTTATGACAAACGTCCGGGTGGTGCGATATTCGTAAAGCTGACGTTTTGCGAACCATGTTGCTCGCTTCTTCAGAGCTAACTGAATACTGAAGACTTACCAAAGAAATCTCCCGTATATACCTAATTTACACCTCACTGCACACATCTGGAGCTGCGGCTCCCATGTGTTTTTCTACCTGACCGAGTTAGGAGCGATTACCAGATCCTAGTCAGTGCCGCCCTCACGATTGATATTGTTATAATAGTTGTAAATTTCGATGGTTTCTCCAATAAGCCTTCGATGATAATTAGTCATCCTTGCCAACATCTTCGCGTCATGGAAGTTCATTGTGTGTCCCGACTCATGGCAGTGTTCAGCAGTAGCGGACTGTTTCTGAATCTTGCTTAGCCGGGTGCTTCTACTGTGCTCTTTGACTCAACATTCAATATTTCGTCGTGTCTATCCTACATAGCATGTTCCACACTCGCATGTTATCTTATATAATACCTCTTCGTTCCTCTGGAGTGGTGTGATATGCTTTGGGTTAGGCATAATATTCTTTACCTCAGCTGGTGCTCTATACAGTACAACCTCTCTTAACCGGCCTCGGATCAGCCGGCCTTCGCTTTAACCGGCCGGCCACTTCTTGGAATGCCCGACTCAGCGTCAAGTCTCAACTTGCCCATTTGAGGCGCCTTGTCATAGTTAAAAAAACATAATTGCGATTGAAAATTAAACTTGTAAGTATTTTTAGTTGTTG
This sequence comes from Aphodius sticticus, assembly GCA_963966075.1. Taxonomy (NCBI): domain Eukaryota; kingdom Metazoa; phylum Arthropoda; class Insecta; order Coleoptera; family Scarabaeidae; genus Aphodius; species Aphodius sticticus. The sequence continues at coordinate 85,216,714 of OZ014506.1, read as the reverse complement.
ATTACAAAATTATTAATCACAATTAAAAATACACATTCATTGTTAGTTTTTAATTTTTATTGCAATTTAATTGTAACTAAATTTCGAAAACGGATTGTTGTGATAATCGAACAAAAACTAAATGCGATCGAACGAATAGATAAAGGAAAGTCTGTAAATAAGATTTGTAATGATCTGAATGTGGGAAAAAGCACACAGTTAACGATTGGCGTAATTGAAAATCTATTGAAGACTTTTGCACTCAAATAGAGACGGAATAAGTTTCGACAGAGCGGCAAACTTTGAAAAACCTACAAACGAAATGGTTTTACAAGGGCGACCTATTTCCGCACACCTATTTCCGGACCTATTTTTAAAGAATATGTCATAATTTTGCACGCTACGTTTGAAGAAACAATGACATTACAGCCAACGCTGGCTTGTACAGCCAAGGCTGAAGTAAATTTGTAAAAATTTGTGGAGAGAAAATGTCAGCAGATGCTCCTGCAGCAAGTCAGTTTGTGACCAAAAACAAAAGATTATATGTACAGATGAACTCCTCCCGATCAAGTTTACTAAATTTCAAGAGACCGCCACAAAAACACTAATAAATTATAATAAAAAATAAATAATAAAACTATAGGTCTGTTCTCGGTAGCGCAAACTACCGTTTGAAAACCGTTGGTTACCATGAAGCAGATGTATCAGTGTGGGAAGGGTAGGGTAATTGTAGCGAGAGGTTGCATTGGTCCATCATAACCAACGGTTTCCAAATGGTACATTTTGTTACCGCGAACAGACCCATATTGATACTACTCACAACATTAGCGTTTGCGTTCATTTGCGTTGGGAAACATGACTGAATAGTATGATTAAGTCATGTGCCTGGCCACATCAGGTTTTTTTTTCTATTTAATGTACTGTAATCTATACGTTAATTTTGCCCGGTAGTGCCTATAGATATGATTTATTTATGATTGTCCTGTAATTGGTTCTTGTTGAAGAATCGGTAGATTACTGAAGAAATCTGATTCACTAATCTACCGATTCTTTCTGATACACCACTTATCTATGGTAAACAAAGAAACCCCTTTGGCTCTTGCGGTTCATGTAGGACTTGCGGTTTTCTTTGTGTGACACATCTTATGTTAGAATTGGTGTATCGATTCTGACGTAGGGCCCACTCCAAGTATTTCCGTTCATCGTCCAAAGCGCCAAGTCGCTTCTGTGGCAACCCGAGTGCACACATAGATATGTTGACTGTGCGATACCGGCATAGTAGATTCCCAAAATATAACGGCAATTCGTAATTTCGATATTCTTAGCACCTACAGTAATGTGGTTAAAAAATTGTTGGAGGTCTACCAAGAGGAGGCTAAATTTTGATACTTCACGTTTCAATTCTTTTTGCAATAATAAGTTGGTAGAGGTACTTATTTGGATCCTCAAGTTTAAATTTCGATATTCTTACTACAGCAATGATGTTTAAAAGACATCCTCACCAACAGGATTTCAAATTTATTAAACTTTATCCTCGTGAATTATAGCCTACATTATGTGCTTCCCTGTATAATAGCTCCTGCATAATTATAAAATAGACACCAAATGACACCTGTCCATTTATCGGCACTGTTTTTTTACTGATGCAATTGATGCCCTTGACATTTATTTTATTATAGCGGAATTTACAATGTATGTCCTTTTATCAGTGCAATAAGCGATATGCATGTACACGATAAAGAAGACGCAAACACAAAAAACGATATGGGCTAGAAAACCAAATACAGAATAGGCTTGGATTGACTATTTGTAGAATTTTCCCACAATTCCTAGTTTGTATACTTTTAGGATGAAATTTGCTTGCCACGAATTCCATATCGTTGCATTTTTTTTATTAGAGAAGATATGCAAAATCGATATAATAATGGCAGGCTGTTTACAAGTGGGAACGACTAGTTATTTTCTTAAATTAAAGTAATTACTTTGTTGTTAACTTTGAACCTTGAGCGCTATTAATAGAAATGTTGCGCGATAATGCATCCAGCTAGCCGCGGTGCATTCGTATGTCCGCCGACAAACCGCAACAATATTTACAACATTATTTAAACGTTATAATATTCCTAGAAGGGAAGGAAACATCCAACGATCGTTTGTCACTTGAACATCTGTTGCCGCAACACAATTGTTAATATGTCATTGAGGTTTTTCAATGTCCTTACGTGGATGAACTCGTCCTACGCATTCCATTACAATCATGATTTGTATATGTTTGCCGTTGTAGGTGTGGTTTGCCTTTCCGCATTAATTATCATTTTAATAGATGCAGATTACACAAATACGCACTTCAATGAGAACGTGCCTCCTCTGGAACTTGACTTTATAACTGCGGAGAAGTTAGCCATAACTATTTTTTTCCGATTTTCAAGTTCAAGTACTATACGCCAGAGTTTTGCCCCACAAATTCATCAAACGGTTTTGTCGAAATTCTTATTTATTTCGGTATGCGTCACCAAGAGCACTTGTCATCTCAACAAAGATTAGCTATTAACTCTGTGCAACCACACCGTAGGAAAACAAGTGCTGCAAATTCCGAAAGCACATACAATTATGCGCGGACATTCTCGTTATTTAGGGGGGTAGTTTGCCGTTAGGCAAAACTCCGGTTGTCGGATTTAATTACCTACAATTTCATATATGCTAGAAACTTATGCACCAACATTTGCAAAAGTTATAAACATTTTTCTGCAACAACCAACCGACGTATGTTTGCCGCTGCGGTTGCTGTTTTGTACGGACATTACGTTATTTAAGGGTTGTTCGCCGTGTAGCAAAACTCCGAGCGTTATAGGTTACAGAGTGCATTTAATTGCCTGTAATTTGACGTACGTAATAACGTTATGGAATAATTTTAACGTAAGTTATATTCATTAATAGCACTTCTTAGTCGAACTGCACGCCAATATCTTATATTATAGTCATATGGTGGTAGGGAGGAACACTTGTTTACTGTGGGGTTGTTGCAAAAATACCACTCTTCATTGGGGTTATAAGTGCTATTATAAAACCGTGTGATGAAATATGTCGAACGTATTTAGAAGACGACAATTTGAATAGCAAATCAATTTCATTACATATATCTAAAATTAAATAAAATGCAAAAATTTATTAAATAAAAAAATAGCGTTAATTTTTAAACCATAAACATTGTACTATTTTGAATTTGCAACATTTTAAAAAAGATTGATTTCCCCACTCGTACAATTTATCGTAGCGTCTACAGGAAGTTTAACGATCTATTGATGTAACTGTTATAAGGGTCCAAGTGTTTTAAATTGTGTCTGCATCTGCAAACATTTTGGACGGTTGCCAAGTCGACGAGCCACCAAGAAATGTCGCTGATGTCGTCAGATAGTCCATTTCCGTTTAGACCTCTGACAATTACGGTCTGGCCCAAGTTTGGTCAGGTATTTTGGCGGTGAAAAGTCGTGCTATCAACGATACTAAATATTTTTTAAAGGCAAATATAAATTTTTGCAGGAAGAACAATCAATCAGCTATGAAGAATCAATGTTAAAGGCAAACAATTATAAAAAAAAATCTGTTGTGGTCAGGCACATGACTTTATCATACTATATATAAAATTAATTAGTTTAGCTGCATGAGATTCTATTTGATGGAGATCGGCTATGTTTGCATTAAAATAGAACTAGTAGAACTAGACAGATATGTCGATTAAAGCTGCGTTCGGATATTGTACTCCGGTGACACCGGGTACACCGACCAAATGACACTTACGTGGTATGACACTTACGTGTTATTGGGTGTAAAAACTGTAATGGTGTACAATATTCGAACGCAGCTTATATTGACAGTAGGTATTGCCAAAACATTAGCGTTTGATATTACTTACTGTCATTAGAATCAAAATTTCTGACATATCCGGGCTACTAGTTTTAATGCAGTACGATGGATCTCGATAAAATAGAATTTGCTCCTGCAGCTAAACTATTGATTGTACTAAAAAATTTCATAGTCATAAATTATTGAGAATTTGTAGAAAATAAACTGCTTCCGGGTTATGCCGTGTGTCAAGATTTGTTAATGCTGAGCATTAACAAATCTTGACACACGGCATAACCCGGAAGCAGTTTATTTTCTAAATGATTCTGGCCGTGAAAGCCTACGTACTTACTTATTCAGAATTTCCTATACTTATTTTATTATTTAACTATTTCGACAAAATTCCAGAAACTGCGGCTTATTTGCAAAATCTTTCAAAAATGCTAAGACTAAACCTCCAGTTTCTTTGGACCATTTTCAACAGAAAACTTTTCAGCTCTAAGTTTGGTTATGAAACTTCTAAATATGAAGTTTCGTCCCGATACCTTTAGTAGTTTCTCCGGAATCGTCGCCACAAAAAACGTGTGCACATACACTCACTTATACCGCAAGGAGTCATGAAAAACAAAAAAACGTTGTTGGTCACCACCGACTATACTATCTTGACAATGCTTGGTCACACACCAGCCCTGAAGAAGCCGAAGACTAACGGCGAAACGTAGGCAAATATGAAAGTCTCAAGAATTAAACCATCAAAGACTGGTCACAAGCTTTTTATTCTCTCCTTGCGAAAAAACGTTACTTTAGTTTACCTGGTATAATCAGGTGTAAACCTTTGTTATTCAAAATTACAATCGTATGTGGTAATTTTGATAAATGTTTTATCAATATCTCGAAAAAATAATGAAAATCGGTTATTAAGATTACCAAAGTTATTGAACATCAAAGTTTAGCAAAATAGGTATCGGCGTTCCTTTAATTGGGCCGGTCATTGTATACTTTAAGGAATATATTATTAGAATATAAAATATTCTAAATAAATTAATCTCTACAAGCAAAGAATCTGGAGTGTGCAGTATATCAAAAAGAATATGTTTCTTTAAAAATCGTTTCTGTGTCACACCATGCAAGAAATCTCTCTCTGTAATGGATAGGCACTTGAAATAAACGAATACAAACAAATAAATTTTCTGCAATTTACTCGAAAGCTTCTACGAAGAAAAATTCCATTTCAGCGCTTCGTAGCAATATTGAAAGAGAACCTTATCAGAGTTCGTTCAACGGGAATTGTTGTTCCTTTGCATTAACGGGCGGGAATTGCAGTCTGGCTTCTGCCGTTTAGTGCGCAATACAAATACGGCGAATTTGTTTTCATTATAAACAAGCGCTGGATATTCTACCAGTCCATAAAAGCAAATTGGCCTGCGTTCGATGCAAGTCGATTGTATGCACTATTGCCTCTAGCACGACAAAACAAACACTCCTGATGACTTTTCCAATATCGATCTCGCAATATCACAATATCAGCCAAGTTGAAGTCCACTTCTCTTTTTTAATTAGTTAACAGGGGAATCGTTAACTGAATGCACTTTAGCCATTAGGAAAATCCGTCTCGTAATGTATTTTGCCTTTCGATGGTAATAATGACTTATCTTATACATAATTTTGTCCATTTAATAATATAGAAGATTGATTACACTAGCCAATAAAAAATGCCATTCTGAATCTTAAAACTGAAAACTTGACTGGCTGAAGGTAGCCCTTTATCGACCGTGAATAATGTACATTTGATACGTACTGCCCACATCTAGTATATCTCCATGCGGCATACAAGTCTATATAAAGTGTACGACCACTAACTTATTTGCACCATATTTTCGATCAATGCATGACCATAAATAAACAACGATAAATAACGATGTTACGGAACATCTGAATTTAATTTTTTTAATAAAACGCATATATATTTAGTTTCTGAAAAAATATTGTATGTAGTCTCTTCCTTGATCTTTTATGTAAAGGTTATGACTTAAGAGTTATGTTCACAAATTTGTTTCAGTCATATTTGGGACAGTATGCAGTTAAGTTTTCGGTGGTACACCATTTTTACCACCTAATGGAAACTTTTACCACCGGAAACTAATGTCTCCGTCAGATTGGGAACGATTTTTTGATCAACGGCAATATCAAATCAAGACTTGCGAAGAAGAACCAGGCAAATCCACATGCGCATCGACATCATGAGGAGGAAACAACTCAAGAGTGAGGGAGAAAAATCTGAAGAGAACTATCTATCAATCATAGCCAGGGTATAGGAAATGGAAATGCTGTGTACACATTACATACTCCTCATTAGAGTAACAAGGGCATGTGATCGGTCCGCTACTGAAAAATCTACAAGACAGAATGGGATTCGTACCATTGGAAGATAAAAGTCGCGGTAGATAATTCACACTAAATCCAGATTAAATCCAGATCCAAACAACAAAATAAAAATAAAACTGCATAAATGGGGTTTGAATTTCCGCAAGGCCGGCAATATTTCTCTCTATCCAATTGTGAGCAGAATACGGTGCTATTTGTTTGGAACAAAATTTAAAATCTGAAAATGCGAATTTTGCTATTGGATTTAATTATTTGATAAAATAACGAAAATTGTTTTGTTCTGTTGCATACGCAGTAACGATATTTTTATTTACAAATTTCCTGGCCTGCGTTATTATTTCTCCCAGATCGTTCCAATGCATATCCCCTTGGTTCATTTGCATTCCCGGAAAATATCCTCCTCCTATGTTTCTCTTGGTCGTCCTCCTTATTTGTGACAAAGCTGATTTTTAATGAAACATATACTGAAGCATACGCCAGAGTTTATCAAACCAAAAATTTATCAAACGGGTTTCCCTAAAATTCGAATAAATTAAGAGAGCGTTACATAATAAGAGCGCCGAACGTCTACATCAGCGGTCGCCTAGCTTTTGGGCCCCACGGACCCCTAAACTATAAATTTAAGCTTCCGCGACCTCTATAATTTGTCTTTTTATGAGGTACTTTAAAATGGTGAATATAATAGACAATATGACTACCTACACTGCTTTAACCATAAAAAGAAATATTAATGTGATGATTGTTGCTGGTTATAAGCAATATGATCATGGATCCTTAGGGTCCACTACCCTACAGGGTAGGGTAGGGAGGGGCACATATGGACATGGGGCACTTTTGAAAAAAAAAAATGTCTTGATGATGACGAGTTACGTTTAACTTTGTGTCCGACTGTAAATCGATTAGGCTTGCTTTCTCTTTTAAGCTCAAATTGCATTCTTTAATTTATAACGAAAGTGGATCTGTTATCCTTATGTTGCCATTCGTGGGATACTCTTCCTTTGGATAATAACGGGCAAAAGATTCTGTGACCGACTGTAAGTGCTGTCGAACAATGGTTACTACCAGACGGTTGACGTCCTCTTCTTTCATACAGTCCGATTGCAACAACAGAATTTTCTTTTGAAATTCGAGAATTGATTGCCTTGTGCCGAATTTTATTTACAACTTTGACTACATCAGAGTGTGAAGATCTGGAGACATTCTTTTTGCTGCTAGTTGCTCACGACGAATAATACAATGCGTAAATATCTTTCACTCTTCTAACAACTCCCAAAAGACACTCGGTCATGCTTGCTGCATTATCTGTGCATATGCCAACACACTTCTTCCACTCAACATCGTTTTTCTGATGCACTTAAGTGCATCAAATCTCTAAGCCAGTTGTTCAACAGGTAAGTTGAGCGTACAGGGAAGGAAGTTCCTCCTTTAACTCTCCTTGGCACCTAAACCTCACAAAACAAAACCTTGTTTGTTATATCTGTTGATTGGTTGAGTTGAATTGAATAAACCGTTGATTTTGTTAACATTTCAATCACTCGATTTTCAATTTCTTCTGCCATGGCGTCAATTCGGTGCTTCACAGTGCTAGCGGACATAGCAGTTACTTTCAGCTTATGAACAGCATCTTGCCCCAAAACCTCTGCACACGTTTTTTTTACTTTTTACGATGTGAACCGCAATTGAATAATAAAATTTTACTAGAGACTTATCCGCAAAACGTTTTCTAATGAAGTATTCCTTCTGTTTCTTAGCACAATCTGGGTGTTCCGGTTGCAGGTGTCTGTCGAGATTTGTAGGTTTCCTGGCATCATTAGATAAACTCTCAGAAAATACTACGCAAAGCGGTCGTGTATTCATCTTACTTCCATGTTCTTACATGAATTTAAAATAGTCATATAAAATAGTCGTATTTTCTTGATTTTGAAACTGAACTTTTTATTCTCTCCGCCTACAGTTCTCGTGTTCTTTCTGATAGTGCGTGTTGGTGGTTGTAGAGAGATTGTAAAGATTCACATGTTATTTAAAAGCTTGTATTGTAGGTATAACATGAAAGAGAAATAGAATACTACTTTTAAAACACCATGACGCACCATCAATTACTAGTTACAGAAATTGATAGAAAATAAACCTGTCTTAGATAAAAAGATAAAAGGATAATAAATATACTTTTATTTCATGTATAAGAAGAGAAAATAACTTATTTTGATATTATTTGTTCATTAAGGTAAGCATTTTGGATACGTTATTGACAATCAGCATATAACGAATATAATTATTCAGCATATAACGAATATAATTATTCAGCATATAAGGTCTCAAATTTCTCCACGGACCCCCAAAAGTTGCTTGCGTAAGGGTCCGCGGATCACCGGTTGGCGACCGCTGGTCTACATAAACAATTGCAAACTACTCCATGCACCCTCATCGCGATATAAATGTTTACAACTTCTACAAATAGTGTAATGCATATTTTTCTCTCATACGTCAAATTGTAAGTAAATAGAAGAGCTACCCACACTCAAATGCTAAGTATTGCATATTGCTAACCACCTCTAAATCACTATAGTATGTAGATACCGATATTGTAAAAATTTGCCCGCAGCCACAGAGACATGATTATACCTTTTACAAATATTGTTGCATAACTTTCTTTCACACGTCAAATAGTTAGCAACTCCCGAACGCTCGGAGTTTAGCACCATTGCCAACAACCCCTAAATGACGATAATATGTATAGATACCCATAAAGTAAAAATTTGCCAGCAGCCGTAAAGAAATGTTTATAATTTCTATAAATATTGTTGAATAACTTTCTTTCATACGTCAAATTGTAGCTAATTAGAAGGGCTAGCCACCCTCAAGCGCTCGTAGTTTTGCACCATTCCTAACACCCCTAAATGACGCAATACGAGTATGTACCTACAACAAAAATATTTTGGAGTACTTGCTCATAGTGAGCATCTACTCAAGACTGTTATTCTTATGACTTGGCGTATTTGCTTCAAAATATTGAGCATAAAGTATATACTCATTTTTATTCATACCACCCAATGACAGGAGCAGGTTTATCAGCCCAGGGTAGAATATAACTTTCAGAACACCTCAAAGGTAAAATTCATCGGTGTTAGATCGTAAGATCGCGGAGGCCAGTTGACGCAGTTAAAACGACAAAGAAGTCAGAAATCTTTTTTGTTTTCTTTTGTATCATCAGCCTAGGTGCAAATGGCGACAGAAATGCCGCTGTGCACAGTACGTGGAGACAAGAAACCTATAAAAAATCCACATTACCGCGGTAAGGACGCATACCAGTTGAAATAGCTCTGAAGAATTTCTGTATCTAAAGCATGTGTGTAAAAATTTGTTCTATGTTTACACAAACAACGCAAATGACAAAATCTGTACAATGTTGATGTTATTGTGTTTGCATAAGTACTGTTAACGTGGAAAAGATAATGCTCACACAAATGCTTATTTCGCGCAGGTTCTATGCTAATACCTTTTGAAATATACGTAGGTGTACATGATTAGTTATGTATAATTAATTGCTGCGCAAAAACAAAAGATCGAAACATGACGTTTCGAGTTTCAGTAATGGTTTCCAGGCCAATTTCAGCAGTAATTTATACTTCAGTTGCACCACCTGGCCACGTTCACACGATGGTACAAATTTAATGCGCACTCTCTTACATAATGCGAGTTTTATTATATTATATAGGAGGCGATGCAATTCGATACGTGCACAGCACACTCTGACGTATTGATTGTCGACAGTTGCGCAGCCACACATGATAGATTACTTCGACCTTGTGTAACTTCTAGTTAATACTGCAAGATGGAAGTATTGCAGCGCTGTAATCCCATCAAACAGAATTGTGGAAATAAGTTTTCTCCCTCTAGTTACAGCTAGGTCTGATTAATAAGTTGCGACAAAAAGAATACAATTAAATATGAATATAAAACAATAAAATATTCGTATCGACTTATAATCTTTCAGACTTTAATAATTTTATGGTACTGAGTTTCATTTTGTATTTTACTTAAAACAAAAATAAATAGTCTATACTAACCAAGTACGTCAGGGGCATGCATGTATACAAATTGTTCGACAAGGTTATACCATCCAGCTGTATTATTCAATGACGACATACAAGTACATATATGAATTTTATGATATTATGTTATAGTCTCAATACATTATCGTTGTTAGGTAAGGTCGCAGTAAATACTTGTATAAAATATGATCCAATTGGAAATGAGGAATTTAAATATTGCGCCATTTGCGTGGTTTTATCGACACATACAAAGTGTATCTTATGTGACCTGTACTTGATCAGGTAAGTACCCATAAATTAGTGATGGGTATATGCATTAGGGTTACCACCCGTCCTCATTTCGCGAGGATTGGCCTCATGTCCTTGAAACATTTTATAACCGTTTGATTGAAATTATGTAGACGAAAATAGGGAAAAATTGCGCTGAACAAGTTTATCAAATATTAAATTTATCATAGTTTCTTACTTTTGAAGATGTTAATAATAAACTCACATTTTTGTGTTTTAGTTAGTTTTAGTCAAAGGTCATAGGAACTATTAGCTTGCGACTCAAATATTGTTGTAATTCTAATAGAGTAATTGGATATAAGATAACCTTAAAGATGGGAAAACCATAAATGTAAACTTGTGTTGCCTCGATGTTTGGCTGTAGTTGTTACACGTTTTTATTTTTACTATTTCTTAAAAGGACTGCCATAAGTGATACTATTTCATTAGGGTGTCGCAAAATATTTATCTTTTTCAAGCGACATTATTCAAATTCAATGAAATAATTAAAGCATTTTCTAACATATGTTTGTTAATTTTAATAATAATATCTGATGCGTTTTTCCGTATCTGAATCAGTGCACAGAAATAATCAGCTCAATCGTCGACACGTTTTATTGGAACCACATGTCTTCCAGGTCAATTCCATTCAGCCAAGACAAACTCAAACCGTTCGTGGTTTAGGCCAAACAAACATAATTGGATTTCTAAAATTCGGTGTGTCTGCCTTCTCTTGTCTCTTTAATCTGCTAAAACTTTCAACCACAACAGTTAAAGTTACACCTTGATATAACTCTTTCGATTTGAATAATCTATCCCTTATACCAGTAATTGTTTATTGAGTTACCTTCAATCGAATTAACTTCTTTTTACTGCTTTTCAGGTTCGTAAACCAAAGAATTTGACGAAAAAGATTCGATGTGCGCTGCGTTCTTTTTTTCGATTTGCTGCCTTCGATTTTTGAGAAAGCATAACGGAGGACCATAATGTTTGACCCGAAAACATTTGGACTTTATTATGGTAAACTATTGAAACCTTTGGAAAAGGTATCTCTACAACTAAACTATAGCAAAATCTTTTATATTTATCTTTCTCTTATCCTACCGTTAACTATCGTTAACTATCTTTAAAGTTTGAAATTGTTTGTAGTAGGTGTGTAAGAAAAAAACGGATAATTTATGGAGAAACATACAACAAGCTTTTCTTGTTGGATTTTCGATAAATACGACATTCAAAATTCAAGAATTCAAGACGATTTATATTTGTTTTTCAAATTTGATTTTTGACCATATATGCATCGGGTACAAGATTGAGAAGGAAACATTTTTTTGTCGAAACAAACTCTAAAAACTTCAACTTTGAAATCGTGGCAAGTTGTAACTGGTATGTACGCTAATTTTAACGTGCAGTGTTACCACTTTATTACTAAAAAAGGAGGAGGTTAGCAATTGGACACGTACGTATATATGTAGGGATATTTTTTTTATGTATGTTTGCGCATAACTCTAAAATGCTTAGACCGATTTGTATGATCCTTGTCTCTTAAGTTTATAACCTCTGAAAAAAGACAAAGGAACTTTTTACGACGGAACCTAATAAAATGTTTGGTGAGCGTATGGTAAAGAATCTAAAAGTCAAATCAACATGGGTCCTAAAATGAACCGTTTCTGAGATATGGTAGGATATAGGGAAAACTCAGAAAATTATATATGTACGTAACAAAAAAGTTCAAAGTTCCTTTATAAAAATCTTCTACTTATTTTTGATACGGCTTGGAAAGTGGTTGCTTAAAGCAGTATGTATACACAAGCAGTATGGCTTCATTGTGCTAGAAGTACACCATATGTGGAAACTTATTAAGCTTTACTTTAAAACATAAAATATTTACAGACAACTGGGAAAAAACTTATGTTGATAGGTTGCTCTCCATGCCATCGGAATTTTTGATAAAATAGTAATAAAAGTCGAGAGTTGGTTTCAAATGTTGTTTTATTTAAAATATTTGCTACGTTTCGAAACAATTTTTGTTTCGTCTTCAGGCCATGCGTTAAAGTGTTCTTGATGCTAATAATGACACGCGGTGTTTGAGGTTATATGTGTATGTGGTTATGTGTATCTTACTCCATTGGGAATTGCACCTTAATTAGGTAAAATTTTACAATATATTTTCGACATAAATATTCTATATAATTTTGGTACAGCGCGCAAGTACGTCACGTCGTTCAACGCAGTCCGTCAGCGGCTCGGGATTTGAGGTCGACTACAGAATGTATTACAGGCCCGTACTTAGAATTAAAATAAACATCGTACATATTTATTGATGTAACCAGCATTAAAGTTGAAGATTAGAAATGGTGGACTCTTTGTTTAATGAAAGAATAGGTTGCAAGTGTACAACGAAGAGCTGTAAGCATATTTTTTTTAACGCCTTTTACATCAACAGCAGCAATCAAATATTACCATTTACCAGGTAGCATAAATAAATAAAATAACAAAACCAAATATTTTTTCTCAGGCCCCAATAATATGATTTTAAAATCAAGATAACAAATACATAAATATTCATTGAATAAAGTTTTTTGAGTAACTTCGTTGCGTGCGTACGTGTTTGAGATATGGCAATCTCGCAACACAATTTTTGGTTTTGAAAATCAAATCCAATACATTGATATTGATCATATTTTTGACTCAATTGTAGAAACAATTATAATAGACTTGCATGAAGATGATGATGATGACGACTTATTAGACTACAGCGACAACAGTACAGATAATGATAAAGAAGTTGCCGCAATATTGTTCCAATGTTGGTGGTTCTTCTGAAACTGCACAATTCGTTCAAATTTTAGGACAAATACTTATCGCCATTGATCAGAACATCAACTACTGATTTTTTGCAGAAATAATGTTGTGAAATAATAATAAATCACAAAACAGAATATGTATACAATTCCAGAAATAAAAATAGATCACTTATGCTATTTTCAAAAATAAAAGTGAACGAGAAGATGACGAAAATATTGAATACGGTCCTGAGAGTTGATCGTTTGAAATCGTCGAGCGAAGCGTCGCATCGTTTCGCGCGCTTTATCCCCTTTCCCCGAGGGGAACCATCCTGCGCACCGGATCGATCACATTATTTTCCCTATTTAAAATTCCTAAATAACTTTATTTATTATACATCAATGGATGAGTATCACAATAAATAAGGATTGTTTACGTGCTAACTGCGTTGTCCTGCTATCGTTCGTTTCTGAGAAAAAGCTCGCTTACAGACTTTATTACATAAGAAATCAAGAAAATAAAGCACCAATCTATAGAAGATATCCTAACAGTAACCTGAAAAAAAATTTAAAAAAAATTTTTTGGGTAAGTGATTTAGGAGAAAAAAAAGCGGAAAGACGAGAATTATTTTAAAACTGCAAAAATCGGGTAGGTACCTTTTTTTACTTCTCTCGTGCTCGTGCCTAAACCGACGCGACGGGCAGAAAATTTTGATAGTCACTCCTGTTATAAAGAAATGATTCAGTAGTATAACGCACTTTATTTATTTTTTTTGTTCAGCCGGTTCGGAGTTACTAACTAGCCTTCAAATCCAGGGATCAATACTTTTTCAACCGATAGTAGTTGCTCTAATAAAATACCTAGTAGTCATTCATACGCTCTCCTTATTTTAGACCAAATACAAGTATCAAATACAAGTAGAACAAAGATTCACAAAGCCTCAAAGTGCATTTGTAATAAGCTAATTGCCAAGACAACAATTTAAAGTAAAGGAGTCTAGAGTCAGACTCTAGACTCCTTTACTTTAAATTGTTGTCTTGGCAATTAGCTTATTACAAATGCACTTTGAGGCTTTGTGAATCTTTGTTCTACTTGTCACTTATTCTAAAGAGAATCGATATCCGAACAAAAAGTTTATTAGTCTAGTTTTAGTACCTACTCCAAAATTCGAACATACTTCAAAGTTCTGTTATGGAAATGACGGAGAACCATGCAAAGAACCAATTTAAATTTGAAACATTGATTGAAGAAGCCGTGTCGGTAAATCAGCTGCGGATCGGTCACGAGCGAGCGTGCACCTTGATGAACAATTGGCCTACCTGGTGCTTAGTATGTCGGTCGCCGGGTGTCGTGCAGTGCGATTATATCTTCGCGGAAAAATATTGACCCGTGCAAGGTTTCGCCAGTTGCGGCAGGTCGTGCAGAGGGCGCACCATGCCGCCCGGACACGTACACAATACCAACGCCTCGGCCCGCATAGACAATCAAATTACATTTTAAAAAAGTTCAGGGTCGCTGACGACCGACAAAACCAATCCGTGGTTCGTTTATGATTCACAGGAGCATATTTTCGCACATCGCTTACCTAATTACCCAACACAGTACTCTTTGTCTAAGGTCTCATATGAGCAACCACTACTATCTTGTTGACGAACATTTTGTCACCTATCGTGAATCTGTTTTGGTTAGGTATCAATTAAATGTTAGATATCAGATAAGTATATTGTGTACCAAGTCGAGAATAGTATATTGTGTACCAAGCCGAGAAAGTGGTTCTTTTCCGGGTCGAGAGAAGAGGCAGTTCTTGAGGCCCGGAAAACCACTTTCTGGGCGTGGTGCACACATAATTTTATATCCTACACAACAATATCGTAATAAAATCACCCGTTTCTAAAGACCAATCACTGACCTATTGGCTTCTGACAAATAAAAAAAACGTTGACGTTTTAATCGCAAACGTCAAACCGAATCGTAAGTTGTGTTTTGAATGGACAGACCATTTGGTCGCTACCTATACGGACAATTATTTTCGCGGCTAGCGCTGAAAAGTGTTGCTGAAAAGTGATGCGAAAATTACATTTTCGCATCGTCTAGGACAAAAAATGATTATTTTCAGGTTGGCGAGGCTGGACACTTCTCGAGACCAGGCAAAACATTTTTTGGGCGTGGTGCACACGCCCAAAAATGTTTTGTATCTTACGTAAATAGTCTAGTCATTTTAGACGCAACATTACTGAACGTCGTAAATAATTCGCCCGCCCGTCAAAGTAATAGCAATAAGTCCAGAAAATTGTCCTAATCATCATATCAAAATATTTACTGAATTTTTGATATTATTATTATTAAAATTAACTAAAAACTATCAGTGATTTGTCATGAAATGTTTGTATGAATATCTCCGAAAGTATAACCCGTTTTAACCTTCTCCCAAACATACATCTTTCAATATGTTTAAGTAATTCTTCATTTATCATCTCACATCCTTCGTTGTTAATATGGTGAAACATTTTTTTAGGGCTAAGCTTAATCCTTTCGGAGATATTGATGCAAACATAGGTGGATAACATTTTATGACGATTTTGTTAATCACTGATAGTTTTTGATTAATTTTAATAATAATAACATCAAAGGTTCCGTAAACATTTTCCGTTTCTAGCACAATGCTCTCCCAGCTGAGCTACTGAGGCCTATGTCATTTGTTAGATATAATTTGTCATAAAACCAGGAAAGGAAGTAGTGATTACTACCAAACACTAACCTATCTTGACGTACACCTATCAAATGTCATCTACTTGGAAGTAGGGTTCACACCAAACAACGGATTCACTACTTCCTTTCCTGGTTTTATGACAAATTATATCTAACAAATGACATAGGCCTCAGTAGGTCAGTTGGAAGAGCATTGTGCTAGAAACGCAAAGGTCCCTGGTTCAAATCCAGGTTGTTGCAGTATTTTTTGATTTATTTAAAAATTTACATCCCGCCTGTATGTCACCATATTATTAACCTATAAATAAATGAACATGTTTAGCGACATACCATGGCAAAGTAATGTTATAGCTTAATAATATGGTGACATACTGTAACAGGCGGGATGTAAATTTTAAATAAATCAAAAATTTCAGCTTCAACCTGGATTTGAACCAGGGACCTTTGCGTAGGATGACATTTACGCAAAGGTCCCTGGTTCAAATCCAGGTTGTGGCTGTAATTTTTGATTTGTTTAAAATTTACATCCCGCCTGTATGTCATCATATTATTAACCTATATTATAATAATAAATTTACCCGTTAGTAAAGACGAATCAGTGACGGACGTCCTTTTACAAGTAAAGAGCGTTTACGGCTGGTGTTCATATGGTAAAACTTTTTTCGTGAACAGGCATAGAACTTCTATTTTGTCTATATGGCAGTTAGCTTCTTTAGTGTCTCCATACACACGAGAAAATAACATTTTCCTACATTGTAGGATAAAAAGATAGAACTGCGAGTAATCCCTCTACAATGTAGACGCATACAAAAAAAACAGAAATCATAGAAAAACAAGACGATAGTACAGATAAGCAGTAATAGATAAGTAGATAGAGTAATTAGATGTAGATTAATTATTTAAGCTTTGTATTAGTAATTATTTATTTTATCATTAATCTTTTATTAATGTTTTGTGTAAGTATCCATATATCCATATATGATAGTATACGTGACAGACAAAATGGTTCTAACCTCATTTAATAACGTGCAGAAATCGATCTACTCAGACTTGGCTTGTAAATGTTTTATTATTTTGACAAATACCTCTCTATATGTAAGACTGCATTAAACCGACGTGTGCAACTGAAGGCGAGCCGTGCTCGAAATCTAGATATTGCCCGAATAAACTGATTGAACTCATCAAACCCAGCATTTTTACTTATTACACCCATAGTTGAAAAATGGAGCTATTTCTAACCTAAGTATCCATGTTTATACATGCTCTAGCAAAATGTTTACAGCCCAAAATGTTGTGTGGTTTTCAATACTATACATACAATTTTGCGATACAGTTATTGTTTTGATTATTTATTTTCGAGGTATTGCTTCAAATTGAATGCCCAGCTTATTATTGAAGCTAATATTTTCATGTTTGCTGAGAACATACGTTAATATCATCAAACAAAATAATGTTTGCTACATCATATAATAATCCAGAAGTTTACTGTTTTACAGTCTAGAAATCCTTGTAAAAGGGACCATAAACATTTCTAACCTAAAAGTATTCTTTTATTGACTAAAAATCCATATGAAATCGAATCTGTGCACTCATGAGTATAGAAAGATTTTATTGGGCGAATTTTTAAAGCATTTCTCGATTATAATAGTGCAATATATATTTACTATGGAACAATCAAATTCAGCATGATATTTAATCGGCTTTTTCACATTGGCATTTTCACAACAACTAGGCGTTCAAGTAAATTGTGAACCAGCTAGACAGCATAACTTTTTTAATACAACGGATAATGATTATTATTACCTACATATTTAAATTATTGGCCAACCAATTATTGCTTGTCACCTACATATTATATGCACTTTTTGCTAATATAGCATAACTAATTGATGCAATAAACAATATTTTCAACCTCTTAAAATAATTTGTATCGATAGTAGTCCATTTTATAACATTATAATAATAATAATAATAATAATAATCCACGCCTTAACATCCCCCAACAGCTTTCGCCACTACGGGGGCATCGGCAGGCCCGAATTATTATTATTATGGCCCGCGTCTGTGGCACGTCTTAAGTTGTTTGGCTTTCAGCACTCGCCAGGGAGTAAAGGAAAACCACAGAAAAACCTTTACTCTGAAAGCAGGTCGTGAGGCTCGAACTCACGACCCCCAGACTGATAGCCAAGCGCTTTACCACTGGGCCACAGTCTGGCTATTTTATAACATTATAAAATAATTGAAATTTTATTCTCAAATTCAGACCCACTGACGGTCAATCAGTGAACTAATCATGTTTGAGTATTTTTATGCGCTTTTTCAGAATTAATTTCTTATGAGGACCGTTATTGCAATTCTGCGTACGTGTTAATAGATAAACCCTCGAGATTATATTAAAATTGATATTACACATTCTTCTAAATCATTGGCTACCAATTGATCTAATAGTCTAGTGATTTTAGATTTGGGTACACAAATACCCGCCTATGAAAATAACACCAGTAGAGTCAGAAAAATGTCCTAAACATCATACCAAACTGTTTACTGAATCTTTAATTGTAGTATTATTAAAATTAATTAAAAACTAACAGTGATTAAAAAATTCGTCGTATAATGTTGATCACGTATGTTTCTATCGATATCTCCAAAAGTATTAAAGGTTAGCACAACAAACTTTTCATCATATTCAAAACGAAGGATGTGGTCCATGATAAACTGAGAATTACTTTAAAATTTTGAAAGATGTTGGTTTGGGTGAAGCTAAAAAACGGGTTTTCAGACCTGAGATAGTATGTCAATCAGGCCGATTTCATAACTAACCACTTAGAATGTGGTTAAATTTCCAACCACGGTTCATTCTACAGGCATAGAGATGATAAAAGGAAAGACAATGGCGGCAAAATACAGTACCTTACGGAAAACCAAAGGACAAGAAATTTGTACTAAACCCCGCGCGGATATGTCTGCATTATCGCCACAAATACGCCAAATACTTATTATTAGTAGACACGTGCAGCGTTTAGAAATACAAGCAAATACTTGAAGCATCACTGTTTGCAATAGGCGTTTGTTTATTTTCATACATGTGTTATCCTATCGGAATTTATAAATAAGACTACTATATGGTAAAATCTATTAGTCTAGGACTAAACATTATCAACATGTTTTCTTTTCGAAATTGTGTGTTAATATATATGTATATCAGTTACTGTGCAATAGAGACAATCCGTCAAATGTCAGATTCATTGGTTGTTGTATCCCAAGAATACTTAATCTACAAAGATTGCTCAATGGCTGTTTTTAGGTTCTTCACAATGAACGCATTTCACGTCATCATCCCTGGGTTACCGCAATACAAACATTTCAAACTTCAAACGTCAAATGTGTTTTTTCCATGTCTCCTTTTGACGTTTGAGATATTGACAATCACAACGTATATTATTGTGCTATGATTGGTCTGATTGAAATCCCCGCGTTTTTACGTGTCAAGTGTGTCTGCTTTTGACGTTTCAAACAAACATAACCACAACATAGATTATTGCGCTACTAGTCTGTTTGAAATCCCCGCGTTTTTACGTGTCAAGTGTGACAGTTTAAACAAATCTGGGTAGGCAACCCGATACACAGACTCGGCGGAATCGTCCCATCATTGTTTCGGGTGTCCCGACAATTTGACAATGAATGCGCGTGACGTCATGCCGCTGATAACGTTGTAAGATAGGGATTGAGCAATCCTTGTAAGAATCTAATATTGGTTGTATCTGGCGATGTCACATATAGCGTTTTCTTTTGGTAACACTATTGCGCCCTAGAATTGCACTCACAATGTGCAGATCACTGATTCAGAGAGTCCTCGCGCATTGCCAGTGCAATTCTAGTGCGCACTACTTTTACCAAAATAAAACGCTAATACTTATCGCGATTTCTGTAAATCCGAATTCCATTACTTGATTAGGTCAGTATTATCTATGAGTAGGGTAGGGCGGGGGTTAAAGGTTCGTCGGTAAAAAGGCATTTCAAAAACTAGTGACCAAATCACATATGCTGGTCGCGCGATGCATCTGGAGGGAGATCAAGGGAGATATTCGACCCATTATGACGACATTATGCGCATCTAAATTTGCAGAAAAGTAATGTTTTCTCGTTCTTTCCTTTTAGTGTAGAACAATGTATTACTTTCATTGGTACTTTATAATAGCTCAATATTTTCTGTAATTTGTTTGACTTTGTCATATATAGCAAGTTTTCGCTAGTTTTCGCTTTTCCAAACGTGGCTTCAACTCTGCCCCCATGGCAGAGTTGATAAATATTCCAAAGTATGTGTATAATAATAAATTGTTGTTTTAGAATGCGAATCTATAAAAGAAAACTTAGAAAGTTTGTTTGCTTGACTATACCACAGAAAAGAGAACAAGCAGAACGGAACCTCTCGTTGGCGGGAAGATCTACGCAGACCACCGCGCGCAGCTGACGCCATGTTGAAATCACGCAAACTTTTGACCAATAGAAGACAAGCAGGAAGGTACATGTTGTCATTTAGCATGAACGTATTTTATACCGACTGACCGGTTCAAGTACCGTCAATTAATTATTTGCCTTATCTACCTCATAACGTAGGTGATTGCTCGATGTATTTGTTTGGTCTAGCTTGTGTCTAGACTTCGTTCCGTGCAGGTCCGTATTGGCCGTTTGAATTAGGATCTACATGCATAACGCATATGTAGCGACAGGCCCATCATTTCGCAGGTATTCCGGCCCTGTGTAATCCTCAGAAAAGATGGCGCGAGGTCATAGAATCTGACCGAGAAAGATCAAAGGCACCGCCGAGAGTTTCCCTTCTGCTTGATTCCTGTTCTGTGAGTATACTGAGTGAGTCCTAAATAAAAACAAATCTCAAAAGCAGGTATCTATCTAGTAACTATTGACATAAGTAAAAGATTTACAGAGATATTGATAAATAAACCTGACAACTTTAGTAGGCCAAACCATAGAGCTACAAATCATTGCTTTTTTACTTTATCATACGCAGTATGTAAAGTATTGTAATCATGCCAAAAAAATTTTTTGAGATTTTAGCGGAAATATGTCTTTTTGGGTCCCCTGAACATTTTTGATCAAGGTACAAAAAAATGTCTGTGTGTGTGTGTGGATGTGGGTGTGTGTGTGTGTGTGTGTGTGTGTGTACCCGTTTCTTGTGGCGACGATTCCGGAGAAACTACTAAAGGTATCGGGACGAAACTTCATATTTAGAAGTTTCATGGCCAAACTTAGAGCTGAAAAGCTTTCTGTTAAAAACGGTCCAAAGGAACTGGAGGTTTAGTGTTAGCATTTTTGAAAGATTTTGAAAATAAGCCGGCATTTCTGGATTTTCGTCGAAATAGTTAAATAATAAATTAAACTAGAGGAAATTCTGAACAATTTATGACTATGACATTTTTTGGTACAATCAATAGTTTAGCTGCATGAGCAAATTGTATTTCATCGAGATCGGTCGTACTGCATTAAAACAAGTAGCCAGGATATGTCAGATTAAATGTCAGATGTAATTTTAATGACGGTGTAGATAGTGTCAAACGCTAATGCTTTGACAATACTACTGTCAATACAAGCTACGTTCGGATATTGTACACCGTTAAGGTGCGTTTTCATTAGTGCTAATGGCAGTGGTAGTAGACACCATTATAGTATTTCTAATAGAAGTTGCTAGTGACTCAAGTTTATGTACATGCAAACTAATATGTGGCACCATCACGACATGTGAGAAACACTATAATTTCGTCTGCTACCACCGCCATTACCAACCATTGCCACCAATCGGAACGCACCTTCACACTATCTACACCCAATAACACGTGTCATTTGGACGGTGTACCCGGTGTCAACGGAGTACAATATCCGAACGCAGCTTTAATCGACCTATCTGTCTAGGTCTACTAGTTTTATTTTAATGTAGACATAGCCGATCTCGATCAAATAATATCTCATGCAGCTAAACTATTAATTTTATATATAGTATGATAAAGTCATGTGCCTGGCCACATCAGATTTTTGACATAAAGACTAGCAGGAAGCCGCTAGAGGGGAAACGTATATATAGTAATACGCGCGCGTCGACCGCCTACCCCCACTACTAGATCGGTTTGGAGCGCGCGGGAGTTTTCGGTCATGTTTGCAAGCATTTTTCACCTATTTCGCAACATTTTAACGCAAAATCAGAATAGAGGTTTTGTAGCACAACACTTCTACTTTCGAAATACGTAAGAAAAATTTAAATCGGACCACCTCCGACGCATTCAGGCTCGCCAAATCATATTGCATACAAATATTCAAATCGCAATTGTGCAAAATTAATCACCGGACAACGCCTGGGTTGTCCACACTCAAAGTACCCATCAATCGCTACTTTCATGCGCAAAGCCTCCGCTACAACTTTGAAAATGGCGGAGTTAGGAATTTTTGAAAAAACGCAGATTTTCCGGTTTGTTGAAAGCATTAAGATTGCTCCATCGGTTCAGTTATTACAAGCGAAAAACGAAATAAAAACACGATTTTTCGAGGTTTTTTGTATATAACCAATTAGGAAATGATATTTGCGAGTAGGAATCACATCACAATACATCTACGGACTGTTCCACGTGACCTGGGATCGTTGGCTTCCTGCTAGTATTTTTGTCACGCAAAAATCTCTATTACCTGGTCTATAGGTTTAGTCATGGTGTTCCAAGACAGATCTTTAATAGAAATTCAGTCTTCAACATCATACGATCCTCAGCCTTCAACATCATTGGATCTTCAGCATTCAGCATCGTTCGATCCTCAGCCATCTATTTTTGGTTCGCAGGTGACAAAACAAGTTGATAAAATAAGTGGTTTTTCTTTTTGCCTGAAGATGTTCAACCACTGCCTAAAGCCATAGCTGGAAAAACTATCAATACAAACGTCGCAAAACTGCAATTTTGATTGATACTCCTGAAAAGAAAAATCTGTAACACGAACAATGTAACAAGAAAAGAAAAAAGTGATTAAGAAGGATCTAAAAAGTATAAAGTGAATACACTGTAGATTATTTTACCAAAATCACTTCTCTGATCCTGGCGGAGCCAAGCTTTAATGATTACTTACTTCAGAGGCACCATATCACATTGCCACTTTATTTGTTGAAAGCGGAGAAAATATCAAAAGCTGTGATTAATTATTCTCTTTTCATATTTGTTGATAACAGACTTGCCATCAGAGTCTTGATGACAATGATGGCTTTTCCACTGCGTCGCTTAGTAACTTAATAAACAGGAAGCGATAGCATTGTCAATTTAATGCATAAGCAAGTACTAAAATTTAAATAAACGTAACTTTCCAGTTTCAAACTGGACTGTGACGTATACCTCCGATGAAATGTCTTACTATTTCGTTATTTTCCGTCATCGTTTTAGAAGAGCCTCGCATCATAAAATTTCCAAGCTCTGAACACCACATTTATTGGAGCGCCAATTGAGACGAAGACAGCTTTTCTGACGGACGGACGTTTTTATTAACTATTGCGAGCGGTATTACTACAATCCTAAGATGATTTTGTGCTTTTGTCAGTTTTATTCAATTTGTTTCAGTTCTACAGATAACTTTTCTAATAGTAAGCATGTAAGCAGAAAAGAAGCAATAAATACAAAATAAAATACTAATTGTTTAATAATTAATAAAATTTAATACTAAATTAAAGTTTATAAGGTCAATTAACATGTAGTGAAACGGTATATCATGAAACACTTTAATGATTTAGAAAAGAAAAGAAAGAAAAGAACAATCACGCTGGAGGCTCCATCAATAGCCACCATGAGTATGCCCAGTTTCTCATGCTAGCTCCAGACTCAGCCCGAATAAGCCGGCGAAAAGTTCGGCGAGGCTGGGTGAGATATAGCGGTCAAAGAAGGCAATCCACATTCTCGGCGTTCGGCTCGTGCATTCTCTATTCATATGCTAGTGACTTAGAATGGACGTCGCTGAAGTAGCCGCTGCCTCAGCGTATAGTGTGTGTGCATACTTTCATTGAAATTGTGGTTATTATTAATTAATAATTAATTGAATAACGTAAATAAAAGATTAATATAAAACAAGAAAAATAATAATAAAATTTTTTAAAAATTTCTTAAGTGCTATTGATTTCTTATTCTGATCATTTATATTAGATACCATATACTAATATAGTAATACGATTTTCCATAAAACAAAATTAAATAATTGCATAATTATAATTTTGTATAATGTATTGCGTTCAAAATCAAATATAGTGCATATCTATACAGAGTTAGCTAAAATTACAAATAAATAATTCTTCAACCGTAAAAAAAATAAAGAAAAAAACATTTTTTTTGTTTTAAACTAGCTATCGAAATTTGGTAACATTTCCTTCTTCAAATAGAACAATACTGTATATTTTAAAATTTTTTAATTCTAAGGTTATTTCTAAGAATCTTTTGTAAGAACAATTTTTTATAAAATGCATAATTAAAACTGCTGAACTTTGAAACTGATTTTTTTCCCACATACTTACACACGTTTATTTTAATTTGCTGTGTGTTCTATTAAAAAAACGGAAAGGTTGCCAGTTTCCATAATAAAATAAGCACTCTGTATATTAAAAATATATTTAGACGATAGCTTCTTTAAAATCAAACAACTTATGTTTGATTGTTTTCAAAATGTTTACTGTTGGTCAATTATGTAGGTGCTCCGGATATTTTGACCAACTCTGTATACTGGTAGGTAACAACGATATTATCAATCGATAACTTAGTAAATGCCCTATGTAGATCTCAGTCGTAATTTGCGATTGTCGAGAAAGATAGAACAAGAATGACTGTTGAATGTCTGTCGACAGTGAATAAATATTTTCCCCAATGTACGAGAAACACCTGTGCAACATTCCCCATTAATGAGGGTAAAATTATACCTAATTACCAGGTAGTTCTCAGCTGGCCCAAGTAATCAAAGCACCAAAACGATACAATAGATTAAGACATCATAGAAAAATAACACTAATAACTTGAAACTGATAAGATTTACTTGAAAGAGATAAATAATATATTCTTTAGTTTTAATTAATTATTGATTTAATATTGCTATTAATTTTAATTTTCATGCATTTGCATTTCTTCAATAATACAGAAACAAATATCAGTATCTGGTATATTTTGTATTTTAACTTTGCGTATGTGATTTTTTTCCTGACAAATTATAGTAATGTGGACATCACAAATAGAGAAAAAATTACTATCGGATATTGAATTGTATATCAATGTAAACTATTTGTATTTTGCGTATAAATTTATTGTGTTCAATATTTTTTAATACTAAATAATTATTCCATTCGCTACCTCCTTTTCGGGTGCATTGATGCTCGAACAGTCCCTTCACCGCACGTGTTTGATGTTATAAATCAGACCCCTGTCGTAAATAATACCTTCGGGTACACACAAAAACTGCGCGAGCCTCGTCAAATATCCAGATTGAATGGATCTAAGCGAATGCGTAGAAAAGAAGCGAGCCACCCGTCGAACGCGTGATTTTTATCCGACTATCTGCATCCGTAGAGACTTCTGGCAACTCGAATGTTAGCGGATTTGGGTAAATGTGGCATCCACACTCTCCCGATTCGCGGTCGCTCGCTATATCTCGCGAGAGTCTGGAAGAGGTATCACAATTAAAGATCTATTTAATTTTTCTACTACAACTATTTCCTTCTAATTTCCGCCTTGTGACTGAGATATCGATTTCCACTGTGCACTAAAATACATTTTAAGCTTTTTGTAGAATTGTCAATAAAAACCCGCCAACAATTTGCCAATATTCCAGCTCAACCATGTTTAAAAGAAGTCCTTCGAAGTTTGAGGTGAGGTCGAGGCGGGGAGGGGTGTCAAGGGGTGTAGGCCTCTGCACATGATGGGGAGTTATATGGACTAGGGGGCTATGCCCCTGGGTCCGCTACGGCTGGTAACATAGTATCATACCATATTTATTTTGTTATGATGGTAGTATGTCTTGAACTTTTTAATAAAGGTTGCCTAGTCACTATTAGTAGAGCGCTGAGAGAAATAGACTACACCGTACCTAATATCTGAAAGAGATATACCATGTTTCACCTCTCTACTAATAGTGATTCGACCATATACGTATATATATATATGTATTGTATACAGTCCAGCTAAATATAGTACTGAAAATAGCACAAGGTGCTTCTATCGCTTATTGTTTGATGTTGCAACAAAGGATGAAACACGTTTATATAGGTAAATATACATATAAAAATATTATTTAGAGTTTCCCATCTCGGTACGCTAATCACAGGCAGACGTGGTGCGGCAAGCGGCAACGTTTATTATTTCGTCCTTGCATTTGACTTTGCATCGGACGGCCCGGCCGGGGCCCGGCGTGCATTTTAAATCCCCGGTTGCAGTCGAGCAGCAATCGACGTATTGCATATCCTGGCAGGCTGACAGAACGATTTGCAGCTGTTTGTGTTTTATCATCGGTGACAGACTGATGACCTTGAGCCCGCAACTCAAGAATATCCTGAATGTGGTATTTTTGAATCACCTCCTGAATATAGCAGACGTAAATAAATATTATATTTGTTGTTATTCATAAATTTGGCCGCCTTGCGTAAAACAATTGAATTGTCTTTTCGAATACACGCGAACGATAAGAATAATAAACAGTCGAGTGCACTACTCAAGTCGAAGTTCAATACAGATCTAAAATAACCTAAGTGGACTATAGAGTAACAAACATGAATAGTTAACGCGTAGTAGGCAAATTACAATGAAGTTACTTACATAAGTACTATAAGTAGCAATTATTTATGTTTTTAACGTAATTACACACTAGCAATGTTGCCAATTTTCCGTATTTGGCGGTTTGCACAACTTACGTTCAGTTGTACCGGATTCTGATTTCCGTCTGATCGCGTTGATTCATGATTGGCGGGATAACCAATGATCAACGTGACTAGTTGATGACTTGGTAAAGTGCCATTGCCAATGTCTGATGGTAACCTGGCCGCAGATGCAGGCAACCAAATATACACTTACACTTCAGGCATTGAAAACGGCACTGAAAACCCTGGCCTGCTTTTATGTTTCCGATACAATTCATACCTACACTAAGAGCTTGACCGTCAATAATAATAAATAAATTTTGGCAGCCTGTTGCCTTCCAAAATAGCCTGTCATTTTGCGCCATCCACCTTTAGTAATGGCCTGGTTGCTGGTTTGTAAAGGAATAGCTTTTGCTTGCTGGGTTAACGGATAGTTTCTGGTCTTCTATCTCAGTTACCCGGATCAGTTATACCTTTAGTAGGATTTTGCTATTTCTTTATGGGATAGTTTTCGGTGTCACGTAGGTGTTGAAGATAATCTACGAAACTTTATTTTAACTTTTAGAGTACAATCAGACAAATTATTAAAAATACAAAAATTTCATCTCTATAAAATACGATCGATTCACAAATTAGCACCTCATCTTTTTAGATGAAGCAACGAAACCACACATGTGATAAGTGCATTTTTATCAGCAGTGGTCATCGTCAGCCGATACAGGGTCGGCAGTTTAAGTATTTATTTCGTTACGTAAACTGTCAATGTCAATTTATTATTGTTTTACACCCAGATAACGAGATTACTTACAATTTTGATGTATTCTCACTAATAAACCTCCCGGTTTTTTCCTTATGTAAGCTATTAAAAATTTTATAGCATTGAAGAGAGATTAAAAATCCTACCGAAATAAGAAATCAAAAATACAGGTTTTCTGTTATAAAAAAGGTAATAAGTTATAAATCTTAAATAAATCCGTAGAAAGATTTGAAAATATGTCCACATGTGTGATATAATTTTAAACCTTACCCTTTTCACTTTATCATACGCAGTATGTAAAGTATTGTAATCGTGCCAAAAAAAAATTTTGAGATTTTAGCGGAAATA
The DNA here is from genome assembly GCA_963966075.1 of Aphodius sticticus. NCBI lineage: Eukaryota > Metazoa > Arthropoda > Insecta > Coleoptera > Scarabaeidae > Aphodius > Aphodius sticticus. The sequence continues at coordinate 85,188,726 of OZ014506.1, read as the reverse complement.
TGTCTTTTTGGATCCCCTGAACATTTTTGACCAAGGTACAAATAAAATGTCTGTGTGTGTGTGTGTGCTTTTGGTTCAAGAGGGTCCAAAGGAACTGGTGGTTTACTCTTAGCATTTTTCGACGATTTTGCAAATGAGCCGCTATTTCTGGAATTTCGTCGAAATAGTTAAATAATAAATTAAACTAGAGGATATTCTGAATAATTTATGCCTATGAAATTTTTCGGTAAAATTAATAGTTTAGCTGCATGAGCAAATTCTATTTCATCGAGATCGCTCGTACTGCAGTAAAACTAGTAGCCAGGATATGTCAGATTATATGTCAGATATGATTGTAATGACAGTAGATAGTGTCAAACGCTAACATTTTGACAATACCGTCAAATATACTGTCAATATAAGCTACGTTCGGATATTGTACATCGTTACACTTTTTACACCCAATAACACGTAAGTGTCATTTGGATGGCGTACCCGCTGTCAACGGAGTACAATATCCGAACGCAGCTTTAATCGGCATATCTGTCTAGTTCTACTAGTTTTGTTTTAATGCAGACATAGCCGATCTCCATCAAATAGAATCTCATGCAGCTAAACTATTAATTTTATATATAGTATGATAAAGTCATGTGCCTGGCCACATCAGATTTTTAGTATATAAGCTGTACCGATAGAGAAGTCGCTAAGATTCTACGTCTGCTGATGAAGGTTATTGTTATTTGTTAATAAATGGGGCTCAAAATGAGGAAAAAAAAGATTTTTGTTATTTTTGATACACTCCAAAAAATTAATTCGGCGTGATCAAATTCACACAATTTATTCGTAAGTTGGTTGAAATGACAGCTAACAGCACTATTAATAGAAAAATGTTTCAGCTCTATCGCACAGCAATTGTTATTCTACTGGCAGGTGCAGAGTTTTTAACCGCGTTTTGACAAGGAAATACTATTTCAAAAAGGAGTATTTCCTTATGCTTTTGTCTGGCGTAGGCCTGCCCGGTTATTGACATGTAATTTGCACAAATACAAGGTTCCTTTAGCAAAATTTGAAGCGGTAAATCGGGTCAGCAGCTATTACTCTACTTTTTTTTTGGTAACAGCAGTATAGCGTCGAACGAAATCAGCTGTTTTCGTCAGAGGTTGGAGAACCGCTATGGAACTTTGCCGCTCTAGTACGGCAAAGTACAAAATACAAATTTCAAATAAACTAAGATCACCAGTTTGATTGTTTGTTGATAAGGAATATGAACCCGTTGTTATATCTAATTCAAAAAACGATAAATTGAGAAAATTGTATATAAAGGATAGCGACGGGTGTAGTTTTATTTTAGTATGTTGGTACGCATGTGACTAGTGATGTAAAATGGTAATATTACCGCGGTAATATTACCGGTAATTTTCGTAATATTACGTAAAGTTACAGAAGACAGATTTTCGGGTTGGTAATATTACCGCGGTAATATCACCGGTAAATTAAGTAATACTACCGATATTCTAACTTATTGCCGTTAACCATACAAAAATTTATTTTTAAAATTAAATTTTATTTTTCTTACTTTCATATTAATAAAATAGTTACCTACAAGATTTTATAATATTATCTACCTATTATCATACGCCACGCGATTAGGTTTGCATGGTAATGACCTGTGGGTAATATTACCGGTAACACTACCGGTAATATTGCAAGCTATCAAGTTACTGGTAATTTATCATCACGGTAATATTATCGGTAATATTACCATTTTTTAAATTACCGGTAATTGTACATCACTACATGTGACATCTACAGAGTAAATGAACAAATATAAATCTCTGGTACCAACCTAACATTTCTTATACAGAAATATAACCATTTTTTAATTTTTTTTTAAATACATATTTACTCAAAAAGCAGCACAAAAACCTTGTATGTCACTCCTGCCGAAAACTACATTGTGCTATTCCGTACTTTCGGCACTTGTGACATAAATAACTATTTTTACTTTGCGTTCGTTATAAACTCATAACGAAACTGCTTTCGGTGTCGTTATGAAAACACTAGATAACAAACTTTTAGTAACTTTTAGTTTTCCAAGATTGATGATATTGACGTCAAGTGTCAAAATAAGGCTGATATCTCAATCGCTATTGCCTCGCGTCAATCGTATTTCTGAATTTTACCACAACTACCAACTGTTGAATATGAAACTACTCTGGACGGTAAGATGACAACCGCAATTTTCGAAATTTATGTAAACTTAATGTCGTTAAGTAGAACAAATAGTATATAAAACGATATAAGACGTATTGGCGCACTCGTGCGTCAAGTTTTGTCTTATAACACTTGTAGTATATTATAATTACTATTATCAAATCCACATGCAAATTGCAAAGTTGTCAGTCCCTTTTTTAACGCATTTTTTATTTTTTTATCAAACAATCATTGACTTGATTTTAGAGATGGTGATCAGATGAGTGGATTAAAAATCCAAACATAGGGTAAAAGACTGTTTTCAAGCATGTGAAGTCATTTATGTGACTAAGACTATGCCGACTTATCTTTTGTATTTTGTGACGGTATTTTCCTAAAGTCCTGGATGCCAATAATAAACATGAAACTACAAATGAAAACCTAATTGTTTTCTTTGACAGTTGTTTAACAAATTTAATTAACAACTTAAATTTGATGGTTTGTTAGCAGATTTCCCGATATAACTTTCATGAAACAATCATGAAAAATAAACGATATATTATAAATAGTTACATACCGTAAATGTGCCCTGTCAATCGTCACACTTCGTGCATTGGAAGCTACCTGAAATTAAATAATTATTAATTTATCAGGGCCAAACCAAACATTTTCAATAATTAATTCAGTAACTGCTATTATTTTTTAATCTTTAATCAGTTTCAGTTATTGAACTTAATGTTATCAATAAATACCTAATAAAAATTGCCGTTTCATCGTTTGGCGTCTGCATTTGCAATTGCAATAATACTAAGTAATATACCTACTAGCGTAATAGATGATTCTAAGCTTAATTAAATTTAGGGAACCCACCAACTGTTATAAGGAATACAATCTTCTAAGAAATAAATTGAAAAAGTTTGCTGTTTATTACAAACTTTCTGGGAAACGTGTATACGGAAGATCGTCGCAAAAGGCCCTGTATAGTTGTAATAATTCTTCGATATTAAAAGACCTTGACATAACATAATGGTTACAGGGTTAAATTAAATAGCTTCTTAAATCCGTGGAAGCTCTTCCCACATTCGTTAGTGTTGCAGTCACGTGCAAATACACCGCAGTGGAGTAAAGTTATTTTTACATTGAGACCTTCACCCTGAAACCTTATTTGGTGCATGGTTTACAGGTGTTTTTGCGACTTTTATGTCCCACGAATGTGCAACAACTGTAGTGTGCTGGTTATGGCGTTGGTACTAAAAAGGATGTTGCGTAATGGGCCATTCATTCATAAAACGCCTACGCCCACGGCTTTCCATTCAACTGCAGCAACCTTGCTGCTTCACTGAGTACCCAGCAAAATATAGCGAGATGTTAAATGTCAAGGAGAATGTAATTCTAAAGGGACGATCGATAACACATTAATAATAAATATTACTTCAGTATTCATTTCAAGATTTCATGCAAGCTACGTACCTATTTAATGACTTTTAATTTAAAAGTGAATTATTTATTTAGGACTATGAAAAATTGTATTTAGTTGAGTCAATATGTATATGTGACTAAGTTTACTAGTAAATGGTATAGTAAGTACCTATTCGCATATCCTCTTAACGATAATTTTTAATATATTAGAAAAAAATCTCTCGCAAAAATTAATTGATTTGAAAATACAGAGTTACGAAACATAAACGTAAAATAATTGGCCTACATATAAAAGATCAAAATAGAGTAAATTATTGTATTAACATGGGCCTGACAATGAACCGGGTATGTACAGGGTGTCTACTTAAACATTGCATTTTTTTGGTTTAATTAGCTTCGGACTTTAACCTTTATCCTTTATCTGATTTACGTGTGTAGGCCGTTTAACAGCTAGTGAACGATTTACTGACCCGACTTTATACCGCTTCAAATTTTGCTAAAAAACCTTGTATCTGTGCAAACTACATGTCAATAACCGGGCAGGCCTACATCGGTCCAAAACATAAAGAAAGTCTATTTTTTGAAATAGTAGTTGTTTGTCAAAACGCGGATAAAAACTCTGCACCTGCCAGTAGAATATCTATTGCTGTGCGATAGAGTGGGAACAAGGATTTTCCATTAATAGTGCATATTAAAGTGCTGTCAGCTGTCATTGAATTAGAAACGAAAAATAAAAATATTAGTTTTATTGATTTCTTCAGAACTTTTTCTCTATTTAACTTATTTAACCTCATACCAAGACAAGTCATACCCGGACAACTTATACCACGACAACTCATACCGGGACACTCATACCAGGAGTCCAGGGTTGCCAATTTAGTACAATTTGTACTAAATCTGGTAGAATGAAACATTGATCTGGTGGTCAAATTTTTAGTCTAGTAGATAGTGGAAAATCTGGTAGATTGATATATTTTTACTTTATCATACGCAGTATGTAAAGTATTGTAATCATGAAAAAAAAATTTTTTGAGATTTTAGCGGAAATGTGTCTTTTTGGGTCCCCTGAACATTTTTGACCAAGGTACAAAAAAATGTCTGTGTGTGTGTGTGTGTGTGTGTGTGTGTGTGTGTGTGTGTATGTGTGTGTGTGTGTACCCGTTTTTGTGGAGACGATTCCGGAGAAACTACTAATGGTATCGGGACGAAACTTCATATTTAGAAGTTTTATAACCAAACTTAGAGCTGAAAAGCTTTCTGTTGAAAAGGGTCCAAAGGAACTGGTGGTTTACTCATAGCATTTTTCGAAGATTTTGCGAATGAGCCGCTATTTGTGTAATGTCGTCAAAATGGTTAAATAATAAATTAAAGGAGAGGAAATTTTCCATAATTTATGTATATGACATTTTTTGGTAGAATTTATAGTTTAGCCGCATGGGCAAATTCTATTTTATCGAGATCGGGCGTACTGCTTTAAAACTAGTAGCCAGGATATGTCAGATTATTTTGATTCTAATGACAGTAGCTAGTGTCAAACGCTAATGTCTTGAAAATGCTACTGTCAATATAGGCTGCGTTCGGATATTGAACACCGTTACACTTTTTACACCCAATAACACGTAAGTGTCATTTGGACGGTGTACCCGCTGTCAACGGAGTACAATATCCGAACGCAGTTTTAATCGAGATATTTGTCTAGTTCTACTAGTTTTATTTTAATGCTGACATAGCCGATCTCGATCAAATAGAATCTCATGCAGCTAAACTATTAATTTTATACATAGTATGATAAAGTCATGTGCCTGGCCACATCAGATTTTTTAGTAGTTTTCTATTCTGTACTTATATTAGTTTAAGTTATACTTAACTTATACTAATACTAATATACGTACAAAACTCCTTACTTCTTAACAAATATGGCCAGTGTTGCCAAATCACTAGATTTTTCACTAGATCTGGTGATTATTAGTGAAATCACTAGAAATCTAGTGTCATAAATCATAACTCAATAATGTTCTGTTCTATAGAATTTAGTCCTACAAAACATATTCTTAGAATTTTTCGGTGTAAGTACGTAGGCTTTCACGGCCAGAACCATTTAGAGATAAATGCTGTCATACCTGATGTTAAAGTTTTTGCATTCAAACTAAATTGCACTAATAAAAAGTACCCGGCTGAATTCAGTGTAGTGAAAGTATAAAAACAAAGTGAAATATTAAAATCTCCAATAAAAAAAATATTTTGAATTATTAAATAATGAAACATGAAGTTTGTGTCCACTATTAAAATCTAGTTGAAAATATTAATGAACATCTAGTGAAGTTTTAGTAGAAAAAGGTAGGTGTTCTAGTGGATAAGCATCCGTTGGATTTGGCAACACTGAGTCCAGGACTACTCATACCAGGACTACTCGTACCAACGTAAATTAAATACAAGTAGCGCAAAAGCTGTCGACTCCTTTGATGTCGGCGTCCCAACTTTTCAGAAATGTGGAAGGGATGAGGCCCCAGTTCGTTAAAGGATACTAGATGGCGGATGCAAAATGGAACTGCTATTAAATAAGAATTGATTAAGAATAAAGTGATTTTTCATTCAATTATGATATAAATTCCTCTAATATTGTGAATGACGATGTAATACAGGTTTAAATATTCCCTCTCGATAATTCAGTGTCGCCCTTCTCGATATGGTTCGTTAAAATGATACTGTATGGCGCCACTACCAGAACACCAGCACAGTTTAGATATGGCATAAATACCTTAAATTTGTGAAATTCGATGTATTACCGTTTTAAAAATTCCCTCTCGATAGTCGAGTGCGTAATTCACTAATATTGTGTTTCGGCACAAAACATGCAAGCAGAAATGAGCTAGCGCCACCTTACGGGAAAATGGTGAATGTGGGCCTCAGCCACGCATGCGCCCTCAAAATCTTGACGAAATAATTGCCGTTACGCTATTACTTGTATTTAATTTACGTTGCTCGTACCAGGACAACTCATACCAGGATAACTCATACCACGACAACTCATACCGCGACAATTCATACCACGACAACTCATACCACGACAACTCATACCACGACAACTCATACCAAAACACCCATTACAAGCCGACAAATGATTGTTGTCACGTACGGTGTCATCTAGTGTAATTAGGAAACTTTCTTTAATGCCTTATTGTTAGGTATTTGAGTTTAATTTTCCACACTATACACTGCCGAGAATTTGCAAACATATCACATTTTATACAACGCGGAAGGCTACTGCCATCTAGTGAAAGACTAAGGTAACCTAATAAATAAGCATGATCCTGTCATATAGAAAACATCCACACCATACGCATTGACCAAAGTTTGCTAATCACACTAGATGACACCGTACTGTGACAACAATGATTTTCGGCTTTTTATGGGTGGCTTGGTATGAGTTGTCGTGATATGGGTTGTCCTGGTACAAGTTCTTCTGGTATGAGTTGTCCCAGTATGAGTTGTCGTGGTATGAGTTGTCCGGGTATGAGATGTACCCGACCCCTTCAGTCGGAGTCAACATGGATTTTCGGTGTCGATGTCATTTGACGTTTATGACAATTTATAGTTGGACACACGTTGGAGTAAAAAACAGTGAAAAACCTGGATGGCGGAATGTTGTGAATGGACTGTTTCATTTTACGTATGCTCGATTAACTACTGTGAAGTGTGCAGTCGTTTGATTGGCTATAATATAATATATCATGCATTAGAAGGATGTTAAAGTCGTTAAAAATACGAATTTGTTAATATTGCCCACATCAATAACTTGAAATTAAAAATAAATACAGTAAAAAGATGCGGAAATTTGTAATTTTGTTACTTATTAACAAATATATTTCCTTTTTAGGATTTTAATGGGTATTGTTTGTGTTCTTCCTTCGTTGTTGCATTGTTTGATATCTATTCTCTTTTTTATTTGTATTTTCTTTGTATGACCTCATTTCAGGGTTTTGAAACTATTTCGGCCTTTCTTATTTTACACTACACTACTTTCGTCTTTTTCTAAACTTCTTTTTAGTAACTAGAAAAAGTTTTAAAACTACAAGAGTTGGGTATACTAGACACACTTCTTTATCTATTCCAGAATAGGCAACCAAAACAATATTTTCAGTATTTAAGGTTATGTTGTTTACTACTGTAGTAAAGGATATTGGGTAACAACAGGCTTCTAAATAAACTTCTAATTAATCTTGACTTTGTTTATTTCGTTCAATATTTCGCACACATTTGTTGCTTCATCAGGAACTAAAAAGTAACGAGTTAGGAAAAAACAGCAGTACAGATTCACTACGATATTACCTCAATAACAGTCTTACAAACTTAAAGGTCTAACGGTGATACATCGGTGAAAGAGCACGACAAAGCCAAAACAGAACGGAAAAAAAGGGGGCAGCAACACGGGCATCAGTTCTTAATTTAAGATTGAAAATCACGACGACGGTGGTATCTAGCATTAACTGTAAGAACAGAAACAAAAAACAAACCACATAACCATAATGTTTCAGATGTCCTCTGCAGAAAAAACAAGTTTACCTTTCTAAAAACACGACTTTAACAATCCCCAACTTCAAACAGACACCAATAAAACCTCGGGTATCTTCTCAATACAATCAAATACAATTATCAGCTTAAACGAAACTTTGTAAAACAAAACGCAGTATGACAAGGCACAATTAACAGGAAAGACGGCTTCACAATGAATACAGCTGTAGAACGGGTGGCGCGAAGGGGAGGAGAATAGATATGACAGCGCCAGTCCGAGAGCCAACAGTTTACAGAAAACTACCATTCATCCCGGGTTTATCACAACAAATCAGCCGGTTGTTTAAAATTGAAAACCTCAGAGTAGCTCACTACAACTTATGTAAAGTGAAAGATTTCTTTACTAATTTAAAAAGCACGACACCGTTTGATTATCTCTCTGGGGTGGTATACCGGGTTCCTTGTGGGGACTGCAATTCTGAATACGTGGGCCAGACGGGCAACTGGCTGAAGACAAGATTGAAACAACACAAGGCTGACATCAGAAATGGCAAGCAAACCAGTGCACTAGCCCAACATGCGACCAGTACGGGCCATAACATCAATTTTGACGAAAGTAGGGTTTTGTATAAGAGGCGCAATCTTCGAGAGCGTCTTTTTTTCGAAATGATTGGAATCAAGGGGACTAGGACTGCAATGAATATGCGATCAGACACGGAGGACCTTAGCGCAATATACACTTATCTCTTAAACCTTGACTACGACCACAGAGGAATGATAAACGAATCTACACTGGGTCTGGGAAACTTGAGTGACGTAGTTTTCTAGGTCACAAAAGTACGTGTTTCAACAGTGTATGTTTTGGTAGTGTTAGTATTGTGCGTGGTGTTGTTGTGTGGCGCCACCCGTTCTACAGCTGTATTCATTGTGAAGCCGTCTTTCCTGTCAATTGTGCCTTGTCATACTGCGTTTTGTTTTACAAAGTTTCGTTTAAGCTGATAATTGTATTTGATTGTATTGAGAAGATACCCGAGGTTTTATTGGTGTCTGTTTGAAGTTGGGGATTGTTAAAGTCGTGTTTTTAGAAAGGTAAACTTGTTTTTTCTGCAGATGACATCTGAAACATTATGGTTATGTGGTTTGTTTTTTGTTTCTGTTCTTACAGTTAATGCTAGATACCACCGTCGTCGTGATTTTCAATCTTAAATTAAGAACTGATGCCAGTGTTGCTGCCCCCTTTTTTTCCGTTCTGTTTTGGCTTTCGCGTGCTCTTTCACCGATGTATCACCGTTAGACCTTTAAGTTTGTAAGACTGTTATTGAGGTAATATCGTAGTGAATCTGTACTGCTGTTTTTTCCTAACTCGTTACTTTTTAGTTCCTGATGAAGCAACAAATGTGTGCGAAATATTGAACGAAATAAACAAAGACAAGATTAATTAGAAGTTTATTTAGAAGCCTGTTGTTACCCAATATCCTTTAATACAGTAGTTTACAATAACCAGGCAAGAAATTATATCCTTTACGTTATGTTGTTTGTTTACTTTATGTCGGTTTATTTCTGCAATATTTTGCTGTAATATGTCAGTGCAAATTAATTTACATAAACTAAATCACATGTACAAAGCGTAGCGCGTCACTATGGGGTTAAAAGTATATTGCAGTATGTTGAAATAAAACAAAATGTGTCACGTTGGCACTGTTGGCAGACCTTACAAATGCCTTCAATGCCCATGAGTCTATGCTAAGCAAAAGTGAAGTAGTGGAATGTAAAATAGCCTTAAATCGTACATAGGTAGTACATATAATGGAGTCAGTATTAAAAGATGTTTGACAAGTTTTGATAAATTCTACTTCCAATCCATTTTCTTTTTGACTTTCCCTTAATATCAAAAGTCTTAAAAGTGTTATTTCAGCATGACTATACTTCTGTCTTAAAATACTTATAACTCAAATTCCAGGAACTGGTCCTTTCCATATCCTGGCACACATTTATTGTCTTGGTGTGGAGAAGGCTTCTTACTGCCAAATAAATAAAATCTGGCTCTCAGAAACGGATGAACGGATTGAATTTATTTTTGGTAGGCGTATAGGGCTCCATCCGCACTTCAAAATAATATGTCAAGATAGGGAATACCATTTTAAATTTTATAGTGTTGCGAAAAATTGATATTCTTACGAAAGAGAATCGATTTGTTCATGTTTAAGTCAGTACAATCAAACGAAACTAATTAATTTTCCAAGAAACTGTCGTCCGTTCTTCGCAAAGCCTTTTTTTTCTTCAATATTATTACAAAATCAACCCCCGTGACAATCAGCCAAGGCGGCATCGTTTTCTTGCGACTGGCATGTTTTCGATTGAAATAAGCAATTTAATTATGAAAGTTAATTGCGAATGGGATCCGCGCTGGGCAACGCGAGTAAATATAGAACCGCGGACAAACTAGCGAGAGCAGGTCGGTTTCTGCCCGTCAATACGTTGTCCCGTCGACGTGATGTGGTGGTTGATGGAGAACCTCGGCGTCGGCGGGTGTCGTTGTGGTTGCTTGAGAACTAATGAATCTTGAATAAGTCGTCAGCCGCCCGTAGAGACTCAATCTCAACAGTGGGAGATCGCGCGTGTATCATCTTGGCCTCATCATCTGCGTAACATTGTACATCGGCTATCTAGGATGACTGTGACGGCATAGCCGAAACACGGATTGTATACAGTGTGTCCCATATACGACCTGAATGCGTGGAGACTATTAAATTGATAAAGCTTGATGAAACCAGAGTTGGGCATTTTGTTAATCGAGTGACCGAGTGATGAGTGAAGAGTGAATTAATCGTCACTTTCCGTGAACGAGTGAAGAGTAACACTTTTCACTCGTTCATTAAGAGTAAAGATTAATTCACTCTTCACTCGCCACCTACGCACATGATTGAATTACTCGCCAATCATGAGTAATACGGAACGAGTGATGAGTGAAAGTTAATGTTGTTTTTATCTCTGTTGTCATTGTAACATAGCTGGGCCTGCCGCCTGAGTATCACATAGTTGTATCACGTCATGAACGGTGTTTTGTGTGTGTTAAAACAGTCAACAGACCTAACACACACTTTACGCTGAATGCTGATGAGAACTGAGTCGGACCGCATAGACAGATATGTGGTCGGTGTATTGAAGTACCTGTAAAACATCTTTTTACTGTCACGTCGGCCGTCGACGGAATATTCAACACGGACATATGGTTACTCGCTCAAAAATGATTTACGATTGACGAGTAACGATTGACGAGTAACACTCATTTTGGTGATTGATGAGTGAAATATATACTTTTATGATTGATGAGTGATGAAACAACTCTGGATGAAACCCTTTTGAGTTAGCATACAATTATGGCAACTCATTGGCAAATCATCAACCAACATGGTCGCGGACATGGGACGGTTCACATGCGATCAAGCTATAAGTTTATAGACTAATGAATAAAATGCGCTTCTTTCAGTAAATAATGTGTTTATTTCCCCACTATCTCAAAACAGCCGACGTTTCGCCCACCGGTTTTGGGCATCTTCAAGGCATGTTTACGCGATGGAAAAGTGTCAAATATTAAAATTATTGGGCCTCATGGCCAACAATGTAAGTGTTTGTGTGATCGTGTGATCGGGACCACAGAGACAGTGCTTAGTGACGTTGTCATGGCGTTGACAACACAGAAGTTAATAAAAACTTCACGTAACTTTTGCTAGTCAGGCAATTTCATTTGAATGTGTCATCGAGATAGTATAAAAGAGGAGGAGTCATATGAGCTTAAAACATGGGGTGCTTACTTCCCATACGCAGGCGTTGATAGCAAAATTTTAGTTCACCCCCCCGCGCTATCTCTGGCTAGCGCCCTGCTATACCGGCCGATGCTTGATACCTATTGGCTCGTTCAAACCGTCACTGTGGATGTCGCGTGTTGCGTAGTCATGGCGTTAGTAAACCATAAACTATGCCATAAACAACCATTAAGTTCTGTCAATTAACTGTCTAGTGACACTGCTAATTTTTACCACAGACATTTAAACGCATATTTTTCACTTATATATGGGTGATGTATGTAACTTTAAAATTTCTGTGGTAATTTTTGTTCTGTATTAGTTCCATCACGTTTTCCTGATCTTATGAATTAATTAAAATATAATATGAGAAAAGGCTAGAAGTGGGAAGTCTATTAGCGCCTCCTAGCGGATGGGGGTGAACTAAAAATAGAAGACACAAAGATTGCCTTGAGTCGCCCATCTATATTAGTATATATGTATTTTATCTATGGCTTAAAATTGGGATCACATGGGGATACTTTACTTCACACTTTATGTCAAATCATACCGTCGATTTTACGACCCTTACGTCAAATTGACAAGCCGATACATTATATTGGTTTAAGTGGTTTCTAGTGCACTATAAGTATTGTTTCATAACTAATTAGCATGACAGTATGCGATGTAAGAAGCTGTCGCAGCAGAAAGGGTCCTGGATGCAATAAATCAGCGGGAATTACGTTTCATCGGTAAGTGACGTTAGATGTCAGTCAAATACCAATGAAGAGACCCGTATTCAATAAAATTTGAGTTAATACCCGCCCGAGCGGGTATTAAGCGTTGCCATGGTTTATATGTCAGATACATCAAATATTTTACATTCAAATTGTAAATTTTTAATTCGTCAATGTAAATTATTGGCGATTAAGGTTATTCTGTTTGACAATTAATTGTCTGCATTATCACTCAACTCCGAATTGTTTGTATTGTAATTCAACTCCGTAGATACGCATGTCTCTTGATTACGTCAAAATATTTATTAATATCATTCAAACGGAGGAACAAAACCATTGTAGGACATAAAATTGTGTACGTACCAAGGACATTACTTGATGTTTATACCCTCGGGCGACTTAAAAAGCCCGAGGGATAGGCCCTCCTATTTATGTTACTTATAAGATTTATTTTACATTAGGTTAAACAAATATGTACAAGATTTATTTTACATTATTTGTTATAACCTTAATCCAGAGAGTTTTTGTGTTTATTATATATTTTTACATTCTTTAGTTATCAAATACAGTTAACATATGTTATGTTGCACTGCAATATTACAGAAAAAGAATTATAATTAGTCCGGACCTGTGCAGACCGACCGTTGTATAGTCCCATAAGCCACACCTACTGACGCCGTTTTCAGTATAAGAAAACCGTCGTCATAGCGTCTCCTTTCTATACTATCTCGATGGTCTGTGTTTCCTAAGGTCTAATATAACCAACAAGAGATGAATAGATATCGGATAGTCATCCACTTGTGGGTTTAACCTCCACGATAAATATTTATCTCTAGTTGGTGAAATTGGAGTTACAAATAATTAATGTAGTATTTATTATTTTTGTGAGCAGAATTTTGTTTTCTTATTGTTTTTTGAATGCTTTTCATTTCTTTCCATTAAAATTAAATTGTTACAGTAATAAAATAAATCTTATATTTAGCCATCACTAGTCATGAATGTTGTTCATTTATTCAAACATTAGCAGATATTTCAGATTTGCAATATTTATGCATATGTTTGTAATATCTATTAATTCGGATATTTTGTAAATCCGGATTTAGTAATCAAATAATGGCACATATGTATGTAGATCATTTTGGGGTTTGCATATAAATAGGCCATATAAATAGGTCATCCACAGAATATAATACGCCAATATACTAATATGGTAAAATAAAGTATAAGTTTACGCGGCCTAGGTTTAACACACGCACACAAATTTAGTCTGAAGGAATTTCATTCCCAATCAAGAAGGTCGACCAAATATATTATTATGACTTATGATAGCACGTGGCCACCGGTTTTATCAGTTTGTATTTATTTTACGTATATTTGTTAAAATGTGTGTAACTTCTTTACATAAGGTTCTGTATAATTTCGTTTTTAAATAAATTTTGTAAGTATGCTGGTATGCACATCCTTTATATTGACACTCTGTATCTTTGCTGTAACTTTGCATAATTCCAGCACTTATATTTGTCCACGAGTGTAAGTGGAGTACAAGGATAATTCAACATGTAACTCCCACGTATTGCGGTTTGCGTGAACCGGCGCCCGGAATCGTAAATTGCCTATGTCTGCATCAACATTCAATTTTCAAGTGGGATGACAAGTGTAATTACCGGGACAACTGGACGAGTCCAGGACAAACATAGTAACCTGCGCATAGACGCACGTGAACGCGGCAAAAAACAGATCGACTCCGAGCGTTTATCTTGAACCGGCATGATACTTCCCAGGACTGAAATTTACCCCCGATATTACAATCTATATATATTTATGTATAATTTTGGTTTGATTAGTGAATTGCTGGAATTAGCGTTCACGATCTACCTACAGGCGTCTAGGCAATTTTGAAAAGAGTTGTTATGTTTGAAAGGAAGTAAATTTATCACGTCATGTTCTATTTTTAAAGAAAAATTTGAAAAGGAAACTTAACAATACCAATAACATATAATTCCAGTATATTATGTATTGTATAATACAGAAGGATTTTAAATAATAGAGGATATTTTGAATTTGCCGCCACACAAAATGTTTGCAACAAACGCAATCAGTTTGTTATTGTTAAAACCTCAAATACATTTGGTTTTAATAGGTTAATACTATTGTGACGACGTACAGGCGGGTTGTAAATTTTAAATAAATCAAAAATTTCAGCCACAACCTGGATTTGAACCAGGGACCATTGCGTCTCTAACACAATGGACCTTTGCGTCTCTAGCACAATGCTCTCCCATCTGAGGTATTGAGGCCTATGGGTTACACATTTTCATTTGGGTTTAATGTTCAAAAACAATTTATAACGTTTAATTTTTCGACCTGACGTTATCTTTGAAAGACAGGTAAGACATTTGAAAAGAAAATGTGCTTTTAACATAGTTACATTTTGTGGAATGCTGGTGTAGAGGCTAGATAAAAGTAAAAATCTGATGTGGCCAGGCACATGACTTTATCATACTATATATAAAGTTAATAGTTTAGCTGCATGAGATTCTATTTGATCGAGATCGGCTATGTCTGCATTAAAATAAAACTAGTAGAACTAGATATATATCTCGATTAAAGCTGCGTTCGGATATTGTACTCCGTTGACCCCGGGTACACCGTCCAAATGACACCTACGTGTTATTGAGTGTAAAAAGTGTAACGGTGTTCAATATCCGAACGCAGCCTATATTGACAGAAGTATTTTCAAAACATTAGCGTTTGACACTAGCTACTGTCATTAGAATCAAAAAATCTGACATATCCTGGCTACTAGTTTTAAAGCAGTACGACCGATCTCGATGAAATAGAATTTGCTCATGCAGCTAAACTATAAATTCTACCAAAAAATCTCATATACATAAATTATAGAAAATTTCCTCTCCTTTAATTTTTTATTTAACTATTTTGACGATATTACACAAATAGCGGCTCATTTGCAAAATCTTCGAAAAATGCTATGAGTAAACCACCAGTTCCTTTGGACCCTTTTCAACAGAAAGCTTTTCAGCTCTAAGTTTGGTTATGAAACTTCTAAATATGAAGTTTCGTCCCGACACCTTTAGTAGTTTCTCCGGAATCGTCGCCACAAAAACGGGTACACACACACACACATACACACACACATACACACACACACACAGACATTTTTTGTACCTTGGTTAAAAATGTTCAGGGGGCCCAAAAAGACATATTTCCGCTAAAATCTCAAAAATTTTTTTTGGCATGATTACAATACTTTACATACTGCGTATGATAAAGTAAAAAGAAATGAATACAATATTTTGTTTGCTCTTCGTTTGGTAAAACCAACGTTAAAGTCGTTAAACGCCCGATCTCTATGATAAGAATGTCGCAAATTGGTCTAATGGTATGGTAGAACCACTAAAACGTCATGTTACGACGTTTCTCAAACACAATGTTTCCTATTTCGTTCATTCAAATACGTATCTTTAAGAGATAAGCATCTCGATAGCAGCCGAGTCTCTACAGTGACATCTGAAAAAAAAACCTATCAAGAATAACCATGTATTTACTTTATCATACGTAGTATGACAAAGTATAGTAATCGTGCCAAAAAAATTGAGATTTTAGCGGAAATATGTCCTTGTGGCTCCCCTGAACATTTTTAACCAAGGTACAAAATGAAAAATGTCTGTGTGTATGTATGTGTATGTAGTTTCATGATCAATCTTAGAGCTGCAAAGCTTTTTGTTCGAAAGGGTCCAAAGGACCTGGATGTTTACTCTTAGCAGTTTTCAACGATTTTGCAAATGAGCCGCCACTTCTGTAATTTCGTCAAAATTGTTAAATTATAAATTAAAGTATAGAGGAAATTTTGTATGTCCATGACATTTGTTGGTAAACTAATAGTTTAGCTGCGTAAGCAAATTCTATTTGATCGAGATCGGTGGTGTCTGAATTAATATAAAAGTAGTTCACTTGGATTTGACAGATATTTTTATTCTGATGACAGTAGGTAGTGTCAAACGGTGATGTTTTGACAATATCTACTGTCAATAGAATCAAAATATCTTTCAAATCCTGGCTAACTAGTTTTATTTTAATGCAGACACGACCGTACTCGATCAAATAGAATCTCGTGCAGGTAAACTATTAATTATATATATATATATATATTATGATAAAGTCATGTGCCTGGCCACATCAGATTTTTTAAACATGGTATTCTGCAGATTAAAAAAGAAGAGGGCTATTTATCAGTATTGGTTCATCAGTGTTGCTTTTTTGATGGATTTTACATTCAACATATGTTTTGGGTTCGAAATCAATCAAAAATAAGCATCGTATAAAATATTAGCTCAAGAAAATTATGAACAGTAGAAAATGCAGTTAGAAAAACTTAATTTTCTACAAGTCTACAAGATAATTTGATTTCAGAACAACGGCAAGCGCAAAGATGAAACGGTCTCCTTTCATCTTTGAAATTATAGGCAAAACCGGGAGAGGTGAAGTTGACTCATCGCTTAAAATCGTATGAACCAAGATATGGACGTACCGCGCGGATTGGTTCTATTGCTGTGTATATTTGGTTGCCTACTAGGTAGTTCGTTAAAGATTAATACATATTTAATTACTAAAAATACTATCATTGGTCATTTAATTGTGATAATATCCTATCTAATTTATATATCCATCATTACCATGTTTAACAGAAGCAAAGTGAAAACATACCAACTAGCCCATTTAAGACGGTGTATTTGTGCGGTTGGAATTAGCTCAGAAACAATCATTTTGTGACTGAGTGCTTAAACTTGGAGTTTCTTTTCTGTTAGTGTAGACATTATTAAATATGTTTTGAAATTCATTTCTGAATATTTCAGGATAAGTATTTCACAAAACGGTGGTAAAGTTTGTTGTAAATGTGAGGTTATGTTTTTAATACGTGCTTTGATAATGGATTAAAAGAAATATGAACTGAAAATTACTTTATTTTGATAAAATATATAACATATATACATAAATAATAATATATATTATATTTTAAAAAAAAACATGGTCTTCTTCGACAACATTGTCCAGTATATACAGACATAAATAATAATAAAATATATATATAACAAAAAAACATGTTCTTCTTCAATCTCATCCTTACGTTTCTTATGTTTATTGTAAATTTTGCGACGTATAGCAAGTTTTGTAAAATCGTCAACATCGACAGATTTAAACTTTGGTCGACAACGTCTCTTCTGCGGTGAAGATATTGAGGTACCTTCTGTTTCTGCCGTTTGAAATCTTAGTTTTGTACGATATACTGTTGAAACGGTAACACCACAAGCATCAGCAGTCCTCTAAATTAAAAAAAAAAAATAAAATTGGTCTTTTGAGGTAACAACTTAAATAAAATGACTTACTTCCATAAGTATTGTCTCGCCTACATTTTCAGACGTGCGACAAAAATAATTTAATACGTTCATGACCATTACCATCGATTTCGTATTTAGGGCCTTTCCTTTCAACGAAAACATTTTGCTCACATTAAATTCACACGTTCGCGCTGTGTTATTATAATAACTGGAGGTTAGGTTGCAAGTACCGCTGTCATCTGTTCTAAGAACGGACGTACTTTTTGGTCTTGCCCATTTAAATTATACAGCAGACGTATGAAAGGGATGCTATTTCGTTTTAACACACGTCAATATTTAGAAATAATCTGTAACGTATGTCGAAAATAACAGCTGAAATCGATGAGTAATCTTCACCTCTCCCGGTTTTGCCTATAACTTGTAATTGATATTTTGATAGATTTTCAGTTCGAAATAGCCAAGCAAATCTGTATTAATAAAGATATGTACGACGGCTAAATTATATTATACTAGTTTCGTCGTTTCCTTACTAAACTTCTACTTAGCATCTAGCAAAAAAGTAAAACTACAAGGAATTCTTCCCATGCAATTCCAGAATAGCCCCAATCAAAACAATATTTGACGTTATGTTCTTCTTTTTTTGTCATGTTATTTATTCAATAATGGTAGTCCAGATTAAGTCGCGAGGGCTTTTGCATACCACTATGGATACAAATGCCTCTACAAATTTGTTTATTACTCTCGTCTTCGCTCCAATCTAATAATGATAAGGTAATAAGTTTATAGCCTAAAAAGTTCAGAAGAATTATAAGAAATACATCTTTTAAAATGTTATCAAAATCGGTCCATTAGTTTTTACGTTTATAGCACGTGTAGATATAGCGTTGTCGCTTTTGTATGAACAGCGCAATATTGCGCATTCTAATGCTAATCAATAATCTGAAGATAAATTTGCCGAATTCTTGCCAAAAAATGAAACTCAACATTTCTTTGATATACAAAACATTGAAACAGGAAATGAATAACCAAAACGTCAGCGATAAAGTGAAGCTTTTTTAATACCACATCTCCCTATAGCCAATAAAAAGAGTTACTTCACACGAAAATCAGGAGTTTATTGCATTAAATCAAAGTTGTGATGTTTGCGCACAATTGATTGACGGATCGGATCTGGCGGTTGATTCTCTTTTAATTCTTGGGAATATATGAATAAAAGCCAATTCGCTGATATAAACTGCCGCATTCCGTTGCTAGACTTTTGTGGATGATAATAGCAGTATTGATAAATACTTCCAGCATAACACCGAATTATTTAAGCGCTATCTAATCTCAGCAGAAATCGATAATAGAATAATTCCGATGAACGTCAAAATGTCGACAAGCATGTTGTTGCATTCTGGGCGTTTATCTAGTTGCATCATTAAGTCGAGATTGGTTATCGACTTTTTTTACCGCAAGTAACGTTATCGCGACCGAGGTAAGTGTTTGGTAAATAAAATGCAAAACACGCGTGATGTATACGCAAATATTGACATAATTTATTCACCATTGGCGAGGCGATGTTTTCTCAGATTTTTCATTGACGACATTACAACATTCGATACTGTATACTGTTTACAGCGGAATGTAGCCAAACAGGTAAAAAAATACGACATGGGCGTGAATTAGCAGAATCACGTCGCGGGATTGGTTTAGCTTGATTGGTTAATTTACTGTATCAATTATCAGTTTCAGTATTTCCAGTATGGCGGAAAATTTATTTGGATCGCATTTACATCAAGAACACGTCGGTACTGACCAACAGGAACAACCAAGGGTTAAATAATTTGCAAAACACTATTCTATTCTAAGCAGCGTTTCTCAACCTTTTTACGCTTGCGCCCTTTAAATTGTATTGGAACCTGGCGGAGCCCCCCAAAAATATACAATGCCCTTCCCAATGTCATGTCGAGTATTCTTTTGCGAAGAGAAAAGCGTGTAAAGTAGTTTATCAAGTAACCAGACACAAGTCTGTAAAGAAACGCAGTTCAATGATTGAAAATTACTTCCTACTGTGAAATTAAAGTACTTTTACTGTGAAATATTAAAAATGCCCTGTAAAATTACGGTGGTACTGTTGTAATTTCACAGGAAAATGTATGTGGTATATGATTCTGTAAAAACAATACAGGAATATAGCTGGTATCCAATAACCAGCGATGTTACTCTTCTTAAACAGCTTTTTTGGTAGTTTATTACATGCATTTTCTGTAACATTGCAGATATTTCTCTATAGGTATTTGTCCTTTTCAGTTAATTCAAAAGTTACAGACCTTTCAAGTATTGCCAAAGGAAGGAAAAAACAAATCAAACAATGCGAAAACGAAAAATACAAATAATTAAATTAATAAATCCATTAAAAAATTTAAAAAAATATCGTTGGGTTAAATACAAAAATTAACATTTTTTATTCTGAGTAAAAAGTTTCATATGGATATATTGATAACTAGCTAATATTCCTTAAGAAGTTAAAGCCATTTAAAATACTGTTTTAATATATTTTTATTATTTTGTAAGATATTGAAAAATAGATAAGTCCTGATGAATGTCTTGTTGTTATTGTTAAGCAAAAACAAATGATTTCTATATTTTTTATATTAAGTTTGTTCAATAAGAAAAAGCTTGCTCATACACACACAATGTTGATAACTGCACTAATACAAGGTAATTAACTCTAGGTGAAAATTTAATGTTTAATTTTTTTGCGTTGTCAAAATTAGTACTTAGATCAATATAATTATTTTTTGTTTAATTAAATGCAGTCACTTTAGTTTCTTGTCCGCATAAATTTTAGCCTAGAATTGCAAATCACCCTGTATATTTATTGATTTTCTCTGAATGGGATCGACATAATTTTTGTCATCTGGTGATAGGTTAGTAATCTTATCTGGAATATAAGATCATATTGAAATTCATCGCCTACAACTCTGTTTTTCTCCTAAAGTACCATTATGAGCAGCAGATTCATATTATCGGTTTATTTTGTTACACATTCGGAAAGACAAAAATATTGAAAACAAATAATGTTACATTTTGACCTATAACCTGCCAGGTTGTTGTTTCTACAGGTTATTTTGCTGTTCTGTAACAGATAATTGTAAGTATTATTATCATTTAAAATTAATGAATAATTGTCTAGAATGTTGTTGCCCGTTGGATGTAATATCGAAATAACAGTGTTTTTTGTGTTAGAAAGGCTCCAAACCAATATTGTTCATGGATTGACATTGTTTATTAATCCAATTTTTAAAATAATAATCCAATACTAAAATGATTCATAAAAATGACAATGAATAATGTGTCCATGAACCGGCGACCGCCACCGCTATTTGTTGCTCTTTTTCCGCGGAACCCCTGACGAAATCTCGCGGAACCCCAGGGTTCCGCGGAACCCCTGTTGAGAAACGCTGGTCTAAAGAGTCGGATACTCTCCTAGTATATAGGATATAGTGTCCCGCATGTTTTATTGGGGAAGGATTCAGCTATCTTGGTGGCGACAATGGCAAGAAGTAGATATTGGCATCTTGAAAGAAACTTAATAAGCCGTTGCGATATGTAGACGAGTGTTATATTGCCGATAAAACAAGAGATTTTACCACTGCGCTGTCATATTGCCTCGTATGAGTACCAAAAGACCAGTGATGTTTACCATATTTCCTTCGATGGATGGTTTGAAACTGATTGTAATAAAATCGTAACTAATTGGTGCCTACTAGGGCTTCTAATACCGCTCAATACAATAATTTGTAATGACCTAGGGACCGGGTCTGAAATGACGCTGTATCCGAATATAGCATTGCATCAAATTGCAAAATTTAAAATGGTTTACCAGAAAATAAAAATAATGGAAATTTTCGGCCAAATCTTGATTATACGCATTTTATGTGCTTTTAGGGACGCTGAATCCAAATCAGAATGAATGAATGAAATAAGTAATTAATTTTGCAATTTAAATGTCATATTCATAATCAGCGTAATTCAAAACCCCTAAATGCTATTGTTGAAGAAGTTATAAGAATAAATAATAGTGAACAGTTTTCTCGCGACTGGTGGGCATAGTAGGTATATCAAAAACTGTTGTCCGCGATAAACTTTAAATTTTTACTACATGTTAAACAAACATTGCTTCATCGCTTCATGAACCAGAAACTCAATACGTTATGTATTTTTTAATTAATAAGAAAAAAAATATTGACAAATATGTAAGCTAAAACGACAATGTTAGTTTGACATGTACTATTTCCTCAAATATAAATATTTTTTCATTTCTGGTTATACAACATATCCAACGCGCTATTACATCAAACATTAACTATCTTATCAGCATATGAGGTAAAACCACAGAAGACAATCTAAACAAATTGCAACGACAACAAAACAAAAATTATTTGCAAGTGGGATAGGAGAAAGTCAGCAATATATGTCATGAAACAAAGCAAAGAACTAAACATAAGAGAAAGAAAACAACTAAACAACTTCCTGCTCTTATATAAAATACATAATGGCATGATAAAAATCAACATACCAGTAGCGGAAAACCCATACACATACACAATCACCGATCAAGGAACAACTCATCACTAAGAACACACAGATTTATATCAAGAATAGCAACTGAAGAACTACTAACGGAAACCATACAAAAATACAACCAGCTGGATAACAACATAAAAAAATATCCTATAAGACATGTCCAACACCATCTGAGTAACAAGCTAGGCCAAACATGAAAAAAAAAAAAAATAAATAATTTTAAAAAACAGTGTCATGTTTTTATTACTTCATATTTTATATACTGTGCTGACATTCAGGCCAATTCTGTAACGCTGTTGTAACGTAGCAAGTTGCTACGTAACGTTAGTCTAAAGCAGTGGTTCTTAAGGCTGGGTTATCGCGCGGGAGTCTTGACCACGGCTTGACAAGCCTCATACATCGCCCCACCGGTACTATATCAACGAAAAATGTGGCGAAATGATGGTGTACTTTTGGTTGCCGTCTCAGCGAAGAAATATGTATATTATTTTTTGGTGTGACCTTGCCGTCGCGCGCTAAGCACTATTCTGTGCTTTCCCCGATGCGTATGTCAAGTCATGTGATATCGATCGTAAACATTTGTTTTCTCCGTCTCTCAAGAACGCGCGTTCTCTCTATTTTTTTTCGTTTGTGGTGTATTTTATAAACTCGTGCTTGAGATTTGCTTTCGGCCGGCCAAAATTTTTGAAATTCGCGCGTATTCTGATGCACGCACAAATCGATTTAACCTACAAAACTAACCTATAAACCACATACATAATATAAATAAGCTTGCTTGCTTGTTATTACCTATGTTATTTTTGTTACAATTGCAGGTAAGTTCATATTTATTTATTTTATTGTTGATATTTATATTGCATTTTACAGTACAACGTGAAAATTATTTGTTCATACTTTTTGTGGAAATACAAATATACAAATATGATATGTACCTTACAAATGTTTACAATTCCTGTTAAATTTCAAATCAAATCAGCTGTATTTAACTGAAAATTGTTGGCTTAATGCCATTCACTGCTCAAAAACATTCTCTATCCAGCACAGTTGCATACACAAGGTGTTATCGTATGGTTAACAAAAAGAGACTGCTGCTGTGAAGATTTTTGAGACGGGATTTAAAGTAACTCGTGCAGGATTATTTGTAGACACGGAATATGGTTTCTTGCCCTGCATCCCCAGATGATAAATGTTATTTATGTATATTATGCGTCATGTCACAAGATAGGTGCTACACTTTAACTTGGATATGTATAATAAATAGCCTATCTATTTCGGAGATAAGTGTTCCTTGAAGTTGACTACTTATGTATTTAAATATAATGACGAGTAATTGACTTTGAATTTTAGAACTTTCTCATACAATTGTATATGTTCATTTAATGTATAGTATCTGATAAGTTTATTGTTCTAGGTCTATAGGTACAAACGTGCTCGTAGAAGTGAAGGCCTTATAAAAAGTGCACAAAAGTGGAAAAACTCTGGAAGAGGCTGAGAAGACAAAAAGGTCTATGCTTATGATGTGTAATGGGACAGTTATACTTAAGCAAACACATAATTATTATTATCAGGTATAAAACAATAATAATGTCTACTTTAACTATAAACTTGTTTTCCATTTTAGATTCAACGGCAATTAAACATCACAAAGAGGGATTTGTGATTCTTCATTGTATACATCAACGATTCACATCCGCTGCATATAGAGGAAGAGAAAAGAAGCGACTTTTGGTGTGGTTCAATGTTGCCCAAACTTTAGCAATTCTATAAACACAGCATTTTACCAGAACTTATTATGGGTGACATTATAAAAGGCAACTGATGCATTGATCCACCATATAGTTGCAAAACACAACAAAACGCCAACATAAAGTGCCATAATCTGCAGATCAGGAGATTGGAGTTATTCATATAGCCTATTTCACGACAACTGTGAATAAGTCATTACTTCAAATCATCTTTCTTGCGTCCAAAATTATAAACACCATACTAAATGGTGCTGGTTTTAAAATCCAACCAACCCAACCATACCAAATCTACATTTTTATTTTCTTTCGTTAATTTGAAGATCTGTGGTAAATACCAGCTTATGTTGTTGTGATAAGTCGAGGTTTTGCGCGCGGGTTTGGATGGATGTTTGAATTCAAACATCCATGTTTTGTGTTGAGTTGGTATTTAATAGACGCTCGGAGTGGCGCTGCAGTCGCGTCAGGGTTACCACGCAAGCTTTTGGCGCGAAAAGCTTGAGGAACTGGTAAAGAGACAAGCAAACAGCTCTTTTTAGCATCGGGCTTTGAAGGTAGACGGTCGTGCGTCAAAACGCGCGCCCAAGCGTAGGGCCCCAATGGGGGCCAAGTTATAGAAACTGTGCTGTCTCGTGTTTCTTGTGCTCACCGAAATATTAAGGTATTTATTTGTTGTCTGTACTTGCTGATTTGCCCATCTCTGCCAAAGAATATCATTTTTGTTAATAGGCATTAAAATTCATATTTAATGTAAGCAGTTCTGCATTGTTATATATATTTTTGTTAATAGATTTTATTGTGGTTTTCTTCGGTATATTCATTTTAGAATAATATAAACCTGTCCCTTTTATAGTAAAGTATTTAGCCTTGCATATGGTGATTAATAATTAGTGAGTTCAAACGTCTCTGACAAAGTCTCAGAGAAAGAACTCTTTGATGCCTCCGTAAGAGAGATAATTAATTCACGCTACCGTAAGATTAGTTTGTTTAAATCAGTTAGTACCTGTGATTGAAGATGGCGGACCAAGCGTCGCTTGAGGCGAGTTACCACAGGGGCCCCCTTCAGTTTAGAGTTGATTAAAGTATAGTAAATATTGAGAAGGGTGTCCGCCCCATCACATTTTTGTTGGCTAGCGGTTGGGATAATTTAAGACATTTCAAGTGATTATTCGAGTAGATTATGAAGAAAGCACTCTAGGTAGATTTGGTTGTGAATTTTAGGAGAAAATTGTGTGACGCATTTTAAGTATGCATTATTGTAGACTATGGTTAAAAGCAAAGTTAGGCAAACGACCCTTTAGAGAAAGTGGTGTAAGGGCTAGCTTAGGCGTCCTTGTGGATATTGCGCGTGGCATTCCAAGAATTTTGTTTGTTGCTTTTGAGGTGGACATTTTGTGTGATAAATGTCGATATATAGTCGTGAATTTGAGTAGGAAATGTACTGCTGGTGGCAGCATAATAATTAAATATTTGCAGTATAATTTCTTTTGAGTGTTGGAATTGTTTTTGAAAGAAATGTCTTAATTCTCGAGACCGTTCGTTGGAGAAAGTTTGAACCAGATTGTGTTAGATAGGGCTTGAGTTATGATTTATAACAATATGCAGAACAGGTAGCTTGAAAGTAAATTCTGAGGAATTTTTTTTTTATTGAGTAAAAGAAAGATGGCAGGTAGAGATGGCAACAGTAAACAATAAACAGAAAAAAATCGTACCGTCAGCGGTCGATCAAGTGAAAGTAAAGTAAGACTAGGATAGAAACAAAGCCTGAGTACTTTGTTTGGTAAATTTTGAGGAAATTTAATTGAAAGATTGAAACAAGTTAAGTTTTTATGTAAGCATTTTTGAAAATGGTGGCTCTGAGCGAAGAAGCACGAAACACACACACACGCGGTAATTAATTAATAATTAATTAAAGTTAAGGGGTATACTCTTGCAACTGTATTTATAAGTTAAAATAAAGCAGTCATTAAGGGAAGTTGCAGAGTATTGTTTTGTAAGGGAAATGCAACGGCGAAACAGGTAGCAGAAATTCCGAAGTGACGGGTGTCCCAAGTATCCGGCAGGCAGTCTGAAATGGAGACCAGAAGCTCAGGTACTCGGAATTCCTAAGAAGTCCCCAATGTCAAGCAAAGTGGTCTACATGTGAAGCCAGCTATCGTCCCGTTCCCGGAATCGAAAATCGTCTAGTGATGGAAAACGCAGCCCGCGCGTGTCGCAAAAGGGGCAAGGAAAAATTACAAATTTGCAGGCAAATATACTGCACTTTGTACGTCGAAGTTAGTGCCGGTAGATTTACAAAGGGTTGTAATCTACAGCAAGCGAAGCCCAGTGCGCTTCAAAAAATGGTGTGACCGAAAAAACGTCCAAAGTGAGACGTAGGGTCAAAAAACTACAAAGTGACAGTTGACAGAATTCCTGTACTTTGTACGTCGATGGTGTTAGAAGAAAAATGACTACACGGACAACGCAAAGGGATGTTTTACCAGGGCCTAAGTGTCGCTGGACAACATCCACACGTCGTGTAGGTCATCTACGAGGTATACGATAGCTTTCGAGGAACGTTGGACGCCGCTGGAGATTAAAGGACCGCCGATGACGCTAGGAGGGAGGATGGACGGAGAAAAACCGAGGCGAGGGTGGAGGAGAGTCATTTCACGATTGCGGCTGTATTTGAAGATGGATAAAAGATAATGTAAGTTATGATGTAATCGGACTGCTATGATACTGCTTCAATGTTGTTTTTCTTTTGTTTCATATGACCAATGGCCCGGGAATGAGGACATTCGCTTGGTTTGGAGAACCGAAGTCAAATCAACACCGCCGGACTCCTGGACCAAGGCCGAATTCTTTTGGGTTTTTATTGGGTCATATCTGTGTTTTTATTTCAGGAAATAAAAAAATGTACAAGAAGAAAAACTTGCATGTCAAACATTGTAATTAGCAATTAAGAGAATTGTTTTGTAAGGGGAGATGGTACAGTCAGCAATTTGTTTATTTAGTTTTGTTTAGGGATAAATAATTGGTCAAATAATTATTTATCTTAACGTGGAAGGCATGTGATAAGTCGAGGTTTTGCGCGCGGGTTTGGATGGATGTTTGAATTCAAACATCCATGTTTTGTGTTGAGTTGGTATTTAATAGACGCTCGGAGTGGCGCTGCAGTCGCGTCAGGGTTACCACGCAAGCTTTTGGCGCGAAAAGCTTGAGGAACTGGTAAAGAGACAAGCAAACAGCTCTTTTTAGCATCGGGCTTTGAAGGTAGACGGTCGTGCGTCAAAACGCGCGCCCAAGCGTAGGGCCCCAATGGGGGCCAAGGTATAGAAACTGTGCTGTCTCGTGTTTCTTGTGCTCACCGAAATATTAAGGTATTTATTTGTTGTCTGTACTTGCTGATTTGCCCATCTCTGCCAAAGAATATCATTTTTGTTAATAGGCATTAAAATTCATATTTAATGTAAGCAGTTCTGCATTGTTATATATATTTTTGTTAATAGATTTTATTGTGGTTTTCTTCGGTATATTCATTTTAGAATAATATAAACCTGTCCCTTTTATAGTAAAGTATTTAGCCTTGCATATGGTGATTAATAATTAGTGAGTTCAAACGTCTCTGACAAAGTCTCAGAGAAAGAACTCTTTGATGCCTCCGTAAGAGAGATAATTAATTCACGCTACCGTAAGATTAGTTTGTTTAAATCAGTTAGTACCTGTGATTGAAGATGGCGGACCAAGCGTCGCTTGAGGCGAGTTACCACAGGGGCCCCCTTCAGTTTAGAGTTGATTAAAGTATAGTAAATATTGAGAAGGGTGTCCGCCCCATCACATTGTTATATTATGACAATTCTTTGTATTTAGAAAAATGGTATATTTGAAATCATTGAGTGTCCCATTTTAGTCCAGCAGAACTTTTCCATCTTTTTCATAAGTTTAAAAAGTTACCGCCGTTTCAGATATTAACAAAACTGTGTTTTTAACTATTCTAACGTCTTTAGGTATCGAGAAACCCAATAAGTTGATATGAAACTTTTTACTCGGAATGGAATTTACATGTAGAGAAACAAATTTCTAAAAGTTTCTGATGTACTTAGTTTGTTTCCTCATTTGTTAATTCAATTTATTTTTTTTTATTTTGAATTTTTGAGTTTTATTGTTGTTACAGGTATTGATTGTGTTCTTTCTTCTTTATCGAACTGTTTAATGTTTATTATTTTTTATTTGTCTTTATTTTGTTAATATATCAAACGGCTATAACTTTAAGCATTTGAAACAATTATTAAGTGCATATGAAAAGTTTTATTGAGAATGACATTTACTTTCTTATAATATTTTTTTTGTGAAAAAATTTGGGACGCCTGTATAAATCTTTTGTAATTTTATACAATACTAATTATAATAATTTTACTGGCGGAAATTAAAGGCGGAAGCCGATGAACTATTTCCAGTTGTCATGAGATAGACTATAAGCTCACTATGCCAAGCAGAAATTAATGCAACAATTTTCTGTGATATTACACAAAAGTAGCTTTTATTACGTATTTATGCTTTACAATGTTTATGTTAGTATCTCTAGCAATTTCAGTGATAATATTAAAAGTACCGAATGGAACAAATTTGTACAATTACATTTCATTTAAAATGTCAATACGTTTATAATAATAATCACAACATACCATTTTATTGACTACTCTCATAAAAAACTTACAACATATGCAACATATGTATACAATCTCAACATAAGATCTCTATGACAAAAGAACTCGCACTACATATGATAGTATCTAGCAATAATTAGATATATCTGAAATAATTATAAATTTATACATGCCCAATTATATAGTTTTTGATTTTATATAATATTGCATCGCAAATAATTTAATTTAATTTGATAATCAAATAATTTAAATGTTATAGATTATTATACTTAATTCTATATTTGAATTCGACATCTTGAAAGAATCCATGTGAAATACTTTATATGTGATCGTACATAGGTCGTAAAAATATATTTGACTGTAAATATGTACATATATATGGTTATTCGGTTATTACACTTCTTTGACTTGATTCTATGAATACTATTATAATAAAAAATTCACAATGAATTTCTTTGTTTCCTTGATTTTCCACATAATATGACACTAATATGACATAATATGATAAAACAAATTTTTACTAAGTTACGGTTTACAACTTAGTTTTTATTTTATATCCATGCGGGGTATTTTATATTTATGTTTATCTCTACTATAGTTTGTACCAAGTGTCATTATAAATAAGTATATATTAAATTCGTTAAGCTAATAAGGTTGCAATTGTAAAGAAAATCACATAATTAGTTCCATAATTATTATGCCGATATAATAATCATAATACGCATTGTGTATATGTGTGATAGTTGGGTAGTATACTCTTAGGGCATTTGTTTAGGTGGCGCCATCTCTGTAAAAATCATTGAACTTCAATTTTCAACTGTTTCAACAAAAATATAAAATTCCCCAGAATATCCCCAGATTTTGTCAACAAAATTTCAAACGTAGCTATCAACAAATTTAGACTACAGATATGCATTTATTTTGGTAAGGATATCCATAACACCATAATCTTTGTAGACAGATGTACTGGAGCGTATCTTTCTGTGTAGAATTCAAATTTGAGGTGCAGTTTGTGGTCCTCACAAAACACCGTTTTTTTCCTGCTCAAATTTATTACCTAAGACGTTTTTGGCACTCGAGACTTATCTGTCTGTCTAGATTTACCCTTTATCTTTAAGGATCAACCGGATTTTTGCACTGCATTTACCGTATATTGTCAATGACTACGTACAAAAATACCCTTGCAACTGCGTCTAAAATGCGCGCGAAAAGCGGTTGAAAACCTAGCCTTAACCGGTGCTCCGCGGAACACTGGTGTTCCGCGAGCTTGCGAGCTGTTGCGAGCAGTGCTCCGCAAAATTATGCATGCCAAAATTGTTGACTCATTTACCGTATGTCATTGAAATAATAATATTTATTAACGTACAAAATATTCTAACTTCAACAAAACTAACAATTAAAATAATTACAATTGTCAAATAGTAATCAATATGAATAAAATAAATGAAGAATTCTGAACATAATACAATTAAAATAAAAATGAGTATAGCTCTGGTACACAAGTCACAGAAATAGTTCGGAAAATATGCAAACATTTTGAAAAATATTTCCTAAAATAAACATAATAAATGTGATGTTTTGATAATATATAGTTGTGCTCTCATCTACATATCAACCACATATTATGTGCGGATTTATTAAGTTTTATAATAGTATAAAGCTGTATCAAAAATGAGCTTATCAAAACTACTACAGCAGGTGGTTCATAACTGGTAATATAAAGAATTCAGCCAAATTAGCTAAATTTAGAAAATAAACTGCTTCCGGGTTATGCCGTGTGTCAAGATTTGTTAATGCTGACGTTTCGCGAACCATGTTGCTCGCTTCTTCAAAGCTAATTGAATACTGTATTCAATTATACTGTACCAGTATTCAATTAGCTTTGAAGAAGCGAGCAACATGGTTCGCGAAACGTCAGCATTAACAAATCTTGACACACGGCATAACCCGGAAGCAGTTTATATTCTAAATGATTCTGGCCGTGAAAGCCTACGTACTAAAATTAGCTAAATATTTGACAAATTAGGAAGGTTATGAAAGTTTTATTATATTTAGATTTATATTACCGTGAACAACTATTATGTCAGATGCTTGGAGGAGCTATCAGAATATACCAAATAGGTAGGCATTTATAACCACCAGGTGATTCACGAACAAAATTGTGTGGGCCCAGAAAATCAAACCACACACACACACAATGTGGAAAATATGTGAATGCCGGCAAAAAGAAAACTTCGGAAGCAATTCGGTACATCGAGACCGCTTTTCCCTCATATTTTAGAGTTCATTTGTAGAAATAAATTCTAAAATTTCTGTATATTTTCAGAATTTATACACTAATATAATTATAATTATATATAATTATAAAGTATCTTTCAATTTTCAGTATCACATTAATGATTTTCGCCGCAAATAAATTTCATTCGAGTATTCGTTTCTTCAATTCGGTAAAAAGTTAGATAGAGCTGATGAAAATATCAATAAAACCGTATTTTAAACGGCTACTTATTAAGTTTATATACTTTCTTATTAAGTCCAAATGAACCTTTTTACTCGGAAGTCGGAATGACATTTAGCTTCTAGAAGAAAATCGGTAAAAAGTTTTATATGGATTTTATTTGGTTATTTCTATATTATTACTTAAAGATATTTACGTTTTATTGTTGTAATGGGTATTGGTTGTGTTATTTTTCGTTTTCGCATTGTTTGATATGTATTATTTCTTTCATTTTTCTATGTTTTTTAACATTTCAGACGGCTGTAACTTCTTAAGGAATAGAAAAAACATTTGTCCATATAAAACATTATACTCAGAATGACATTTTATTTCTAAAAATTAATTTTGCAGAAAAAAGGTAGACTATTAGTATATTTATATTTTCTCTAATTAATGTTATTTTTAACTGTTATGTAAAAATCGTTTTAATTCTTAATAAAAGTTATGTCTATGTTTTTGGTGCTCCGCGAATATGACATGATCAAAAGTGCTCCCTGGCTTCAAAAAGGTTAAGAACCACTGGTCTAAAGTATCGTTTACATCCACTTAACTTAACTTAACGTATGAAAAATTAAGCCTCGTTTACATCCACTTAACTTAACTAACGTACGAAAACTTAAACATTAGAGATAGTTGAACACCATTGAATTATATGTGTTCGTTTACATTCACTTAAAGTAGAAAAACTTAACGTAACGTACGGATTTGTTCACTCAACTTCAACTTAACAGAATCCGTGCACTAAGTGCACCAATCACAAGCTCTCGATTTTGACAATTTGGATGATGGTGACAGCGAGTGACAGTAACATAACCCAAAAATTAACTCGTGCGACAGGAACTTTGCTATCTTTTTGTTGTTTTGCAATATTTTTAGCTCGATTAACGAATTATTAACACGGATGATGGAATCTTGATCCAACTTGCGTGTACATAAACATATTTGTATAATAAAAGCGATAGATTTAACATGGATATCATATTGTGTCAATGTCAAATGCGCATGTCAAACATCCCAACGTAAGTGAATGTAAATGGAACGGATCTAAATTTCGTACGTTAAGTATAATTTTTCGTACGTTAAGTTAAGTTAAGTGGATGTAAACGATACTTTATACTTAACGTACGAAATTTAGATCAGTTCCATTTACATTGACTTACATTGGGGTGCTTGACATGTGCATTTGACAGTGACACAATATAAAATCCATATTAAATCTATCGCTTTTATTATACAAATATGTTAAAGTTCACGCAAGTTGGATCAAGGTTCCATCATCCGTGTTAATAATCCGTTAATCGAGCTAAAAAGATTGCAAAACAACACAAGGATACAAAGTTCAAGTCGCACAAGTTTTTTAGGTTATGTTACTGTCACCCGATGTCACCATCATCCAAATTGTCAAAATAGAGACCTTGTGATTGGTGCACTGTGCACGGATTCTGTTAAGTTGAAGTTGACTGAACAAATCCGTACGTTACGTTAAGTTTTTCTACGTTGTGAATGTAAACGAACACATATAATTCAATGGAGTTCAACTATCTCTAAAGTCTCTAAAAGTTTTCATACGTTAAGTTAAGTGAATGTAAAGGAGGCTTAAAGCCTCGTTTACATCCACTTAACTTAACGTACGAAACTTAAAAATTAGTGAAAGTTGACCTCCATTGAATTATATATGTTTGTTGACATTCACTTAACGTAGAAAAACTTAACGTAGCATACAGATTTGTTTACTCAACTTCAACTTAACAGAATCCGTGCGCTATAGGTGCACCAATCACAGGCTCTCGCTTTTGACAATACGGATGATGGTGACAGTAACATAACCTAAAAATTAACTCGTGCGACTTTAACTTTGTTGTCTTTGTGTTCTTTTGCAATTATTTTAGCTCGATTTCACGGATTATCAACATGGGTGATGTCGGCGATAGATTTGATATGGAGTTCATATTGTGTCACTGTCAAATGCGCATGTCAAGCACCCCATCGTAAGTGAATGTAAATGGAACCGTTCGAAATTTTGTACGTTACGTATAATTTTTCGTACGTTAAGTTTAGTTAAGTGGATGTAAACGATACTTTATAGTTAATAAGTTCAGAGTTGAAAGTAGCTTGAAAGTATAGTACCATAATTTGCGTTGCTTCTTATATGGCCCAAAATTGTTTTTCTTTCTAGGTAAGAGTCGAAAATAGTCAACATGGATACGAAGACCTAAGACGTAAACATGGATGTACCCAGTACTGACTACTCACTCTCTGCTCTTCTATTGGGTCCATCTCCAACAACATGTAGGCACACTACTGCACTAAAAACTACGCAAAATGATACATGTTACGATAGGTTTATGAATAACAAATAATTAGCTGAAATACTGCATTCGTTTGGCATCCGCAATGGTGTGATGTAGTTCCTTGATTACTAGTAGTTCCTTAATTAAAGAATAGCGTACATTTGCAACCTGACAAAAAACTTAAATATATTCTGCAACATTGTGCAGTAATATCTTCCTAGATAATAATTGCGACTCTCGCAGACCACACAAGTGAGGATTTGGACTGGTTAAAATATTATCCACTAAGTTCTTTCACTTTGTGGTATGACAAGTATGACTTTTACATTATCTGCTACAAAATAGACAGCATTAAACCCTATGTCTTCCCCATTTATTACTACTACCAATGCTGCAAAACTAGTGGCAGTAGTTTGCAAGAATGAATTAAATTATTTTATTTGATTGCCAGTACACATTTACAAATAGAAAATAATAAAACTTACCGGTTTAATATTATTAGTAGGTACTTCAATGTTTGAGGTAAGTAATCCGCACTGTGACTACATTCGAAGCGAATTGACATGGTAAGCAAATGCGGGTATCAACAAAAATTCACCATCGATATCAAATTCTACGAGGCATATGTCAATTTTTAACGAAAATATAGATAAAATCCGGTAAACAATTGCGGAGGTGTGTTCTGCTCCACGTGCATGCAGGTATATATGTTGGTTGATCGATAAGCTCGATTATGTAGTGTACATTCTTTTCGATAACATGATACAGTTAGAAATGTTAGAATAGTTTGTAAGCTGAACATGAACAGGTTGTTCTCTGCCTTTATATCCTCAACCCACGGTAAGTTTAAAGTTATTCTTAACTATTTGATGTGTGCTTGCTATTAATAACGGGTGATCTAAAATGATTGAGGACAGGTTGAATTTCCCGCCACAGTTTTAGTGTTACTAAGATGGTATGTGTGGATGATACAGGTTATGATCACTGTCAGATACCTTAGTGAACTCGTCAGTAAGGGTTACGTTCCTCT
The DNA here is from genome assembly GCA_963966075.1 of Aphodius sticticus. Classification (NCBI taxonomy): domain Eukaryota; kingdom Metazoa; phylum Arthropoda; class Insecta; order Coleoptera; family Scarabaeidae; genus Aphodius; species Aphodius sticticus. Next base: position 85,153,960 of record OZ014506.1, on the reverse strand, counting down.
GCAACGATATTTCATCTTTTTTCTCAAATAATTTCTTATTGGGTTCTTGAAGAGTCTTTCTAAAAATAAAATAATAATTAATTAATTCAATTAATAGTATCAATTTAATAAACCTAATTATAATCAGAGAATAAATCTTTACAAAAAGGAACACCTACGCCACTGGACCAAAATAACAACTGTCATTTTCAACCATTGCCAACATCACAATTATTAAAATTGGCGGGAAATTCAACCTGTCCTCAATCATTTTAGATCACTGTGACACCCATATTACTACATACAGTGTGGCACAGAATTCGTGGGCCAGCTTTAGTAGACAACCAACAATTCAAGCCATTCCTGGTTTCAGCGAGATGGTTTATGGTTCCTGCAAGATAAAACCGCACAGTGCTCGCGAAACTTTGCCAAAGTCAATTATTCTTCACAGCATGACCGTCACAGCCGTTAGGAAATGTTGAAGACCATCCATTGACATCGTTTTAGCAACATCGGCTATGGTCTCTGCTTCCTTTGAGGGTTTAGGTGCATACATGCACAAATTTATGCAATCAAGCCCCAAAACTCACTCACCTCAATGTGACAAGCCAGAACTCATTATGTAATGACTCATGAGCAAATATCAGCTACCAGCATAGTATTTAGTTATAAACATTTAACAGTCAGAGAGGCAAGTTAAAATAGAATGACGTTTATGATTCAAGTTTATGAACATATTGACATTTATGAAGTATAATATTTAGTTTCTCAGTTGTTTTTTGTTTATTTGTTTTTATTATAAAATATTATATATTTGTTTATCTTTACAAAAACCTCATTTTATTTCCATTTAAATAACTGTATTTCGTACTTGTCCCAACTGTCACAACGCTCTGTCCAAACCGTCACAGTCTTTGAAAATTCATATAAATAAAATGGTACACAGAATGTTTAATACAAATAAATATGCATTGACCCAAAAAATCTGGTGTTTCAATAGAGACGAAGAAATATTTATTTGCGGATAAAAATGAATTTGTTTGAAATATTTGTTTGGTAGGAAGAACGTTCCCAAGCAGCACAATCACATGCCAGGCAGATGCCAGGTACATGCCAAAATTACATAGGATAGTGCCTGACATGTAACAGTTACGTTTCAGGCATGTGCCTGGAACGTGCCAATGTCCCGCACATACAGGTGCCTAGCACATACCCTGCACGTGCCTTGGTATATACCAGGCACATGCCAGGCATGTACCCAGAGTTTGATATGCCAATGGTATATACCTGGCACATGCTGGGAACGTACGTAGCACGTTCCCAGCATATGCAGTGTACATTCCACCAGTATATAGGGCACATTCCAGGAATATGTGCTGAGCACTTGCTCTTATATAGGATGAATGTATATATCTATACATACAAGTATGTACATATATGTACTATGCGCGCCAAAAAAAAGTCGTACACCGTGTAGCTTTGTAAATGGTACTTTTATAACCTATACGCTGTCATTCTGACATTAATCATAGGCATGAAACATGCACTAACTGTCAAGTTGACAAGTCAGAATTACATGATGTCAAAATTAGCTGTACGACTTTTTTTTGGCGCGGATAGTACATAGTTATATGTATAGATATATACATACACATATATAGTTAAAGCATTAACTCAAACATTAATAATTGCGTTGACCAACTCACTACGTCTACTTTCGCCGACGTCTTGTGGACAACAACACCGGCAGTACCAACACGCGGCACTGATCGGCGTCCGGCAGTTTATGCGGCACATGCGTAGGTAGGAGGTAGTCGCGTTGTTTCAAACGAGTTTAGGACCATGTTTGATTGATTATTCTTAAGTAGTTGGGTATTCGCATGGTATTCATTGCACGAGTTTTTGGGGTTAGGGTTAGAACATGGAATACCGGGTAGAATAGGCAACTGACAACATGCCGATAACTTAACAAAAATTTTCGGCGGGTAAGCACTAAGCACCCTGAAGGAAGGCGTTTGCCTGGCAAAAGATGACAGTAAATGTTAAAATTGGCTTTACTTATTTGATATTGCAGTTAGATTGACTACGTGACTTGGGGTATAACTGTCACATGATGGGAATGTATCAGAACTGTAATCGTTCCTCTGGTACGTGCTAGGTATATGAGTTAGGAACCATTTAGGAACATTACTTGCGGCATGTGCCCGGCATATGCCTGGTACATGTCATGTGTACATGTACCTTAGGCATCTAAAAGGCATATGCCTGGTACATGCCATCTGTACATGTACCTTAGGCATCTAAAAGGCATATGCCTGGAATGTGCTGGCACATAGTGTGCTGCTTGAGTTTTTTTTTGTATCAAACAACTTATGTTGTCAGTTAAAATTTACTATTTGTATATTATAAGTAGGGCAACCAAAAATATGATCTAAAAAACTGTTTTAAGCGCTTATAATATGCCCTACAAATATGAAAATATGCTCTAAAAATCTGTAAATATGCCCTAAAGAATTTGTAAATACATGTTAAAAAAACTTTAAATTAATTAATTAAATTTAACGTTAAATTTTTATTGCAGTAAATAATAAACATATGATGCAAGTTTTGAAATAAAAAATTTTGCCTGTTTGACCTTAGTACAGCTTTGTACATGGAAAACGTCCTCTCTACATCTACCGACGATCACTTCAATTTAGAGATTTCAAATTTTAATTTTACCGCGAGAAAGATTCATTCTATTTCAGTCACTCTGTCTAATGCCGCACTTGTTCAATTGTGTTTTACTCTGAAACCCGTACAGCCATAGTCACCCATTAGTGATTCGCTGTATTTTTTTAATGCTAAATAAGTTCACTAGTTTGCATCATATGTATCAGATTTTACCTTGTTTCTAAGGTACGTGCGTCCACCTGTCCGCATCGTACGGAACGTAAAGTTTACTGTATTCTAGCCCTTTTACACCTATGCAATTTTTACCTGCAATCTCAACCATGCGATTTTTCAAAATCGCATGCAATTTTATCACCGTTTGTCGATCGTTTACACCTGTGCAACTTTAATAAATTGCATGGCTTCAGCATCAGTGATTTTGTTTTTTAACAACTGTAACTTCTTTGATTGGCAACAGTGCTACACACATCAACACGCATAACCTCGTTGTTTTGTTATTTATACAGAAACATAACTTCTTAGCACCAAAGCTATCGTTTATATGTATAAGAAACCTTGCTAGTATCGATTGTTGATGCATGTGTTGATATACATATGTGTTAAAATGCCTAACGTCGTCGATTTAGAGGAAATTGCTCTCCGTAGCATCATAATTGGAGCTGCGAGTTTGTTGTTAAGACAAAGAACGGAACGGCGTTGGTAGACTAAACCATGGCTTAGCGAAAAGATCGGCTAAATCTACATTTAGTAAATAATGAACTTTGAACAAAAACAATTGGCGGGATAGGTTATGTTTCGCTTGGGCCTACGCTACGCGTCTATCAGCAATGGTACCACTACTACATTTATGCTTTCTGGCTTAAGTTCCTAGAAAGTTACTAAAATCGCACGTAAAAATCGCATGGATTTAGAACTGATTCTAAACCCATGCGATTTTTTCATATAACCTATATATACAAAAATTGCATAGTGTAAAACGAAAAATCGCATGCGATTTGTCGCATGATTGAGATTGCAGGTTAAAATTGCACAGGTGTAAAAGGGCTATTCCAAAAATAAATCCGATACCTATGATGCGAAGTAGCGAACGTGTTCCTTAAACCGGCCCTGATACATCTACACGAGAACATGGTGTGAGGTCAACCAATCTGACCAACATATATCAAACGTGCAGTAGATATTCTGGTTGTTTTCTATTCTGTGTATTATGGCTACCGATTTCGGCGGTCAACAGATCTACGCGACCTACAGGCCTTATTACTGCGAAAAGCAAAAAAGCTGGCAAATATGTAGTAAAATATGCTTTTATGTTCAAATAAGCATTTTAAGCATTTAATGGCAAAATATGCCCTAACAAATAGGGCTCAAAATGAGTGATTTTCTCTGAAACGGATTTCTATCAGGTCAATTTTTTTGTCAATCGTATAGAGAAAAATATCCAACTGCTTACATTTGGTTGCCCTAATTATAAGGAACGAGATTTATTTAGTTCAAATAATTATGATTGTATTGAATGAAAGAATTATATTTTATTTAAATTAACGAAATGGTTGGTTGAGTTATAAAATGTGCAATAACGGGTTCTTTGATTAAAGATTAGTTTGTTGAAAGAAATAATGTGGACCTATTACTGACAATAATTTTTCGGAGGGTCTTCCCAGACCAACATATAGGCAAGGTTAGGGAGTAAAATGTACGCTGATTCGGAACCGGAACTTGAACCTGCATGCACTGTGCTCCATACTGCCGATCACACGGCCGGTAACAATTTAGCCAGACGCATGAGCACCAGTCTATTATTTATACTGAAGATATGGCCGAACTGCGAGGAGAGGGTTTACAGCGCCATCTAACAATACAGTTGAATGAGGTATTCAGACGAAAAATATATTTATTTGAATCAAAATATAATTTCTTAAGGAAATCAGACATGCATCAGACACGTCGACAGTAAAAAGTCGTAATTTTCGGTTGCCATATTAAAGCATACTTCTTTAGATCAAATTATATATTGTTGTTAGTATATTAGCTCATATTAAACATTATATCACTTAAAGTGTGTCAGAAATATCCCGAACGTCTCTATGGAATGCCCTATTTCTACATACATTTTTTACAAAATAATACTTTACTTTATATGCAATCTTGTGGTTCGAACGACAAGGGACTGAAAATATGGCAAATTCACAAAAATATCTCTTATTGCGGCGGTTTGAGCCAAATGGTCTCTTCTGATACACCATTACATCAAATATAGCTTTTTGTGTCGAGATAATGCTCTGGAAAGGGAGAGAGCACCGTTAATGTTTTGGAGGTGCTATTCGATACACACTTGACTAAGAACCACATTGTCAACGTCTAGTAGGACAAATTGATAGACCTAAAGTCAATAGTAAGTAGGTAGGCTTTCACGGCCAGAATCATTTAGAAAATAAACTGCTTCCGGGTTATGCCGTGTGTCAAGATTTGTTAATGCTGACGTTTCGCGAGCCATGTTGCTCGCTTCTTCAAAGCTAATTGAATACTGAAGACCTACCAAGAAAGTCTCCCTTATATACCTGAATTTACACCTCACTGCGCACATCTGGCGCTACCGCTCCATGTGTTTTTCCACCTGACCGCGTTAGGATCGATTTCCAGACCCTACTAATGTCAGTACCGTCCTCGCGATTGATGTTGTCAGGATGTTTGTAAATTTCGATGGCTTCTCTAATGAGCCTTCGATGATAATTACCCACCCTTGCCAACATCTTCGCGTCATCGAAATCCATTGTGTGTCCCGACTCGTGGCAGTGTTGAGCAACAGCAGACTGTTGGATCTTGCCTAGCCGGGTGTCCCTACTGTGCTCCTTGATTCGACATTCGATGCTTCGTCCTGTCTGTCCTACATAGCAAGTTCCGCACTCACATGTTATCTTGTATACCCCTTCGTTCTTCAGGAGTGGTGTGATATCCTTTGGGTTAGGCAAAAGATCCTTTACCTTAGCTGGTGCTCTGTACCTTACCGTGATACTACTGATACTACTGATACTACTGATAGTATCACGGTAAGGTACAGAGCACCAGCTAAGGTAAAGGATCTTTTGCCTAACCCAAAGGATATCACACCACTCCTGAAGAACGAAGGGGTATACAAGATAACATGTGAGTGCGGAACATGCTATGTAGGACAGACAGGACGAAGCATCGAATGTCGAATCAAGGAGCACAGTAGGGACACCCGGCTAGGCAAGATCCAACAGTCCGCTGTTGCTCAACACTGCCACGAGTCGGGACACACAATGGATTTCGATGACGCGAAGATGTTGGCAAGGGTGGGTAATTATCATCGAAGGCTCATTAGAGAAGCCATCAAAATTTACAAACATCCTGACAACATCAATCGCGAGGACGGTACTGACATTAGTAGGGTCTGGAAATCGAACCTAACGCGGTCAGGTGGAAAAACACATGGAGCGGTAGCGCCAGATGTGCGCAGTGAGGTGTAAATTCAGGTATATAAGGGAGACTTTCTTGGTAGGTCTTCAGTATTCAATTAGCTTTGAAGAAGCGAGCAACATGGCTCGCGAAACGTCAGCATTAACAAATCTTGACACACGGCATAACCCGGATGCAGTTTATTTTCTAAAGTCAATATTTCTAAAGACTAGTCAGCCGCCAACAATGGCACAAGTTTTGATATCTATGTACATATTAGAATCTTAATTCTACAAATTCTGTAATTCAAACAAAATATGTAATACATTTTAATTCTGTATGCTGTGCTTTAATTCACGTCCATGTGACACAAAACACCTACTACCTAAATAAATCCAGGCAATTCTATGACTTTGTTTGCCACAAAATCCCTATTCATTTCCTCCAGAATATCGATTGTGTGTAGGAATAACATCATTATATGAAAAGGCTGCCTTCTATAATTATTGGAAGTGGTTGCATGGCGGCAAATTTTACGTAACCCTTTCAAAGTATTATTGTATTAGCTATACAAGAACTTGTTTAGAGTTCTCCCGGTGCGGTGTAGCGCTATCTTTTAGCTGTGCTCGTCATAACAAATTGCATCCATAACTTCATCAGTTGCGATGCAACCGCAGCAAATATGCTTTTGAACAGAAATTGACACGTGCAGATAACTTTGACTTTCTTGCTAGAAGATATTAATATTCTCATAGTGTCTTCTCATCTATATGAGACACTAATTTCCTATCACTGCATCATCAAATATCCAAGTCAAATCACACAAGGGGGTCGCGACCTAACAAAAACCTAAAAATACCTAAATATCAGAATGTTGCATTGCTTAACGAAGTATCAATCAATGAATTTATAGAGCTAGGGCAAATGAGAACAGTACCGGGAAGCCACGAGAAATATAGATAGTAGTTCGGACACAAAAGTAAACTAATTGTACCAATACATCAATAATAAACATAAATATCAATATATTTTATGGTTGTATAGTAGTTGATATAAATTGCTGAGGGAATGTCCAACAGCAAACAAGATATTATGTCTACCGCAATTAATGTTGGATGTTGATCGAATGCGACGCTATCGGCCTGTGTCCATTAAAAATAATGGTTTAATTATATATGGTTTATTATGAAGTTGGCAAATCGCATAATAACATTATGATCATAAAACACATGCCTAAATAAATGTGACACCTGTCAGTGGTAACAAAAGAAAAAGTAAATCAATCATAGTTGACAATGTTGTTTGAAGGTACAGGACCGACAGCTTTCTTCCTATAATTGTTCAAATTGGTAGAAAATAGTGAATTCCTGTCCCATTTTTTAAATTTTTTCCTTTAATTGCCTTTTAAGAAATTTACATAAATGGTCGACATATAAGTAGAAAAATATAAGTATTTAAAATTTTATTGCGTGACAAAAAAGCTGGAACGTTGGAATAAATACTTGTTTGTTGACTATACAAAAATGCATACTTTTACAACCGGAATTTTTTTGCAATATGGCATATTTTGTTAAGTCGGTACGAATTACGATGCGTATTTGTTATTTACTGTAGATAACAGTAAATAAAAAAAGTTAACAAGCAGCTTCTCATGATACAAATATTCAAAAATTACTGTTGAAATTCCAGTTTACATAAATACTACCCCTGATCAGAAACCTAACTGGGTAGCAGTTAGGCTTTAACCCCATAATGGCTCTACACCACAGTAACCACAGCAGTCGTCACATACAACAAAGAAGCAAAGATAAAGAACAACTGAAGCTAAGCAGACAAAACCAGAACGGCTAATATGTTTGCATATACTATTTTGATACCCAAATGACAACGTGTAATAATGGTAGCAATACTAACATCACACATCACCACATCTGCAAGTTAAATTGGAAAAAATATCTACAGTGAAAGCTCCAAAGCTGTCCTTACGGACAGCTCCAATAACCGGACCAGTTTTGTGGAACCGAACTATAAAATGCTCTCCGATAAGCGGACGGTTCGGTCATCGGACACTAGTTTTGGCCCACAAACTGATGATAAAATCTCCCTAAACGGACGAATATATTATTAAATTATATGCTCCTCTTTCTTTTAATCGGGCACCTCTCATAAGCGGACAAAAATGGCTTTTACTGTCAAATCCCCTCAGAAATCGTTAAACCATGTCAAGTATGAACAGATGACGAGACAGCCCAGGAACTCATCATACTTATGGTTCACAGACGGATCGAAAATCGAACACGTGATTGTGTAAGTATACTTTGGACTTCTCCTCATTTCTCTCCAAAGCCAAGGGCCAACTCCAACCATCTTTCAGGTGGAAATCAACAGTTGATAATATACATTCATCTCATGCGCCCATAGTACCACCCAAAGGGCAAAACTCTACATACTAGCGGCGCGTTAAGCCATCATGGGGCCCTCGGCAATTTTGAATTTAGGGGCCCCCATATACCGTGTTGAATTACGAATTATTTTTATATACAAAAATAATGTACTAATACTAAAAAAATCATAAATAATAAGTAAGGTATTTGACTACATCGTTATTTAAAGCAACAAACGAATATTCTTAAGAAATACAAAATACCAAACAAATAGCTTAATAATTTAAAAATCAAAATTCGTAACAAATAAAATATATCTATCATCTTAATTCATAAATAGATATTCTTAACGAATAAAATAATTCTTCACATTAAGGAATCTAGATATATTACTGCATATTGCAAACACTGCGATAGTTTATCCTTAAATACGCCATCGTCACTATCTATGTCCTCTGGATATGTACTTATTAATTTTGTAACGCAGTTTTCATAGTCTTTTAGAAATGCTTCTTTTAATAAACTGTAATTTCCTCTTTCTGTTGCTAACATTGTCGGTTTCATAATCTTTATTGTTAGTTAACGCCTATGCATTTGTAAGAAGCAGATCAAATTCATTTTCTTAATATAGCACCCCGTATATTTTTTCTGCCCAAAAGTCCCTGAGATCAGTCGTTTAAATGATACAAAATGATTAAATGTTAAAAGAAAGCAACTACAAAATCTTAAAACGATTTCTGCCATGTCAAAACCTCAACCTCTGAGAAGTTTACAAGAAAAAAAATAAATGTTTTTGGAAATGATTTAAGCTATAAATACAAAATACTTTTGGATATATAATATGATTCATTTCTAAGCATTTCAAATTTGTAGCTTAAGCAATTTCCTAAAACATTTATTGGAATCTTTTCCTTGTCATTTTTTTAGAAAGAAAAATATTGACGTTACTTTTTATACAAACTGTGTAATGAAATGATAAAGATTTTTAAAGGTAAGCATTTTGAAGATCGAGTTTTTATTTCATGGAGAATTAATTTTTGCAGAATAGATTTTCATAACAAAAGAAAAAGTGTCGATAGAAAATAATCAATGTATTCATACAGTATTATCTCTTCTTCAACTTTGTCAACGGTTTCATAAAATTAGATGTCTCTTTTATGAAAAAAAATTAGTTTAACTGCTAAAGCTGCCTCTAGGACTATGCTAAAGTTCAAATTCGACATTATTACTACGTTAATTTATTAATTAATTAAGTTATAGTTTCTAAAAGTATGTTTTGGTCCCCAACAGGCATGGCAGGAGCGCAAACATATAATTAAATATTCTTGCCACGGTTGTGAATTAGTTAAAAATTAGTTGGGGCCTCGCTGAGCTGTGCTTGCAACGGTAATGAGGATTGGCATGGTGTGGTTGTCTGTTATAGATACGAGTTTCCAAAATACTTGTTTGGGGGCCCCCTGTTGTTGGAGCCCTGGGCAAATGCCCATTTTGCCCATGGGATAACGAGCCACTGATTATATCCTCTTGAAATAGTCCATAGTTTCATATAAGTGTAATAAAAACCTCTTTAACCTTTGCAGATTATTTTAATTTTATTAAGTATAACGGGTTCGATCTGGGATCGTCATCAGCTTAAATCTACAACAACTTAAATTACATCATTCAAGGCTAAAAATTATAAAATTTAAATTTTTTTAAAGTTTTTGTTCAGACGGTCAGTCATATCTCAAAGGATTTAGTCTAGGTTGTAGGACCTACAATATGCTAATTATGCCTAGATGTCAAACAAAAACAACAAGGTATTCATAATATCCGATCCTTTTGATGGTCAATGCCACTAAGGCAATCAAATCAGCATTATTTATTTTTCGTCATTGGTGAGCCAATTCAAAATCACAATGACAAGATTCATTTAATTAAAAACACACTGCGTTTGTGAGTAACGGCATTTATTGAGCGAATATAACATTATACAATAAACTGCTGCTGGTTATTTGCAAGAAATTTAGATTGGTCCAGAAAAATAGGTTCCAAACAAACATGTTGTTGGTAGGTTGCACCTTAGGAGAATGAATCACTTCTAATTTTATCCTACATCGCTCTATTGAGTTTTATTGACGCTCTATTGACTCAATAGTCAATAGTTACCGAATACTTTGTACCTAGGGCACTCATCAACCAGTATTCTACACTATTGAATTGTTCAAATATTGTTGAATTAGTCTTTTCCTTTAAGAACAAACAACCTGTTTCAATTGCCAATTGCCAGTAAGTATATTATGGACACTGTATGACGTTTAACTGCATGGAAGTAACTTTAATCATTTTATGGAATGTCTATTTTAGTACAAATTCCAGTACCACAATACTACCTACTTGAAAACCCATTAATGATAAAACCGTCACCTTGAATTGTGATTATTGATAAAAGACCGTGAAATAAAGAGAATGCTGCCACCTAGCGTTTGCGGTAAACACCACATGATAGGTGAATCTCGATAAATAAACTAAACAGAGCCGTTTTGTGTATGTGTGCATGAGAGGTCCCAGTTCTCTTGCATACTACGCCCTTACTCAATACCGAAACAGGTCATTGACCCGCCGTTTGGTCTGTTTTGACCCATATATAACCATATTTAAAGAGCCTCACAAAATGCGTAATAACAATATCGAATCACAAACTCCATCCTGATAATCTAGCGAGATTCGCAAACTCATCAAGCCGGTCGTCAAGCATAACAAAATATATAGGACACCAGAGATCTAGATAACGTAAACATAGAGAACGGCCTACCTATTAAACGACAATTTGTCTATTATCCAGTCTTCACAGAACAGTCTTATTATCTTTAAACATTAACAACATAAACCACAACACATACGTCCGTTTCCATTTGCACCGATTCTCATTAAAACATAACTTTTTTACGAATTTCTGCTAGTCCACCATACCGAACCGAAGTCAAAAACAACTTTGGCTAGAGAGGGGGAAGCAAATGGTAGCGCGGTCATTCTAGAACCATAAAATGATATTCCACAGGGATCGAATTAAAGTAGAGTCTCAATTTGACAACATGATGGTAAGCATTAAATATGTTTGCAACATATTTAAACAATTTTTGTTTTATATAAAAAAATTCGATGTACCTCGTAGAGAGCTCTGACGGTTAAATGCCAAAACAAGAATTACAACTCCTGTGGCGCCCTCTATACGCAATAGCCAGAATTAATGCAGATACCAACGGTTGGTATTGTAGATACCTTCGACAAGTTCATGTGCAAATGATCAATTATTTTAGAAATTGTTATAAATAATTCAGTTAGTTTAATCTGGTAAATGGTAATATACCTATGTATCACAAACTATGAAGCATGAAGTGTATGGTCGAAAGTGTGGCCTGAAGCGTATGCAATCGCATTTGCTGAGAAGCTGTGTATGTGGTTGCGTACACACGCAATAATATTCTTGCCTTGTCTATTATTATATTTATTATCTAATAGATTCTTTGTGGAAATTAGAGGAAATTCTTAATAGCAAAGTTATAAATAATACAAAGGCGAAAATATTATGTATTTTAGGTATTGGTTAAATTATCGAAAGATTTTTTGTTTTAAGGTAAATAAAGAAATATTTAAACGGTCATTACAGTTTTTGGGGCCACATTTTTGTAACAAATTACCAGTGCAATTGAAACACTACAATAATTTTAAGTCTTTTTCGAGCAGCATCAAAACAGGGTTGTCCGATATCGATGATGTTTACTCTTTCAAGAGCATGGTTAGTTAGTGTTGTGAATGGAATATACCTTTTATCTTTAAAATATGCCGCGATCGACATATTGTCATAGGCGTATAGCACTCCCGCGAGCTATGGGTAGTAGATACATACGCAAAATATATGTTAAAAACTATTTTTTTTTACTTTTTATATCACCTATTAAGTTTTTTAATACGGGGTGTTTATGGTCTTGTGATTTTATTTTCAAAGGATGATTAAACATCATAAAAGAAAGGCTTTACCATAAAACTTTCTTTACAAAAGTTGCATAATAAGAGAAATAAGTTGTTGATCAATCGCTTTAGCGTTAATAACCTTCTTTTAAGGTCTTTAGGCACCCTTTAACATTAAAAACAAAGAAAAAAATAACAGTATAATCACACGTATTATACAACTTTTGTTAAGACATTTTTACGTTAATGGCTTTCTTTTAAGATGTTTAAACACCCTGTATAAATGCATAGAGAAAATACATTTCCTGCCCCAACTTTTCATATTCGCAGAGTTCATGATAAAAATGCACAGTATGGTTGAAAATTTGATTTTAAGATTTTGCGACACTTTTTTGCCAGGACTAACATGGAAGATTTTTAGACTTATTTTCTAAAAATTTTAGACTTTTGTTAATCTATCAATAGATCGTGGGAGTTCATCTCGTACTGAAACAACTTGTTTATCAACCTACGTTGTTTTTCTACGGGTAATATTAACATATTTGATTGGGTTTGAGCTGAAAGGATATAGCCCTTCGCTAATATTTTTACCTTGTTGGGTTGATAGGTTAGTCCTTTGCGAATATATGTTTTTCTTATCGAGCTGAAGGTCAGCTCTTTACTCAAATGTTAATTTATTTTGTTTGGCTGAAAGGTTAGCCCTTTTCTAAAATTTATTTATTTTGTTGAGCTGAAAGGTTAGCTTTTTGCGAATACATATTTGTGTCAGCCCTTTACTGGCGTGGTAGGTAATTTATTTTGTTGAGCTGAAAGGTTAGCCCTTTACTAATATCTGAATGGTTTTGAGCTGAAAGGTTAGCTCTTTGTTAGTATTTATTTATCTTCTTGAGATGAATAGTTGTCCCATTGATTTTTAAGATGAAAGAAGAGCCGTTTGCTAATATTTATTTATCGTGTTGAGATGAAAAGTTACCAATTTGATAATATTTTTTTATATTGTTGGACATGAATGGTCGGCCCTTTGCTAATATTTGTTTATCTTGTTAAACTGAATGATTAGTCCTTTGCTTATTTATTTATGTTCATGAGCTGAAAGGATGACCCCTTGCGAATATTTGTTTATTTTGTTGCGCTGAAAGGTTATAGCTTAACATGCTAATATGTGTAGCTGAGCTGAAACGTGTTTTGCTTTTTGCAATTATTTGATGTTTTGAAAATTTTAGCGTTTTGAACGCAAAAGGAAAAGAAATACATGTTGGCAACTTGATTATTGTTGAATAAGTAACAGCTTTGAATTTCGGCTAACAGGGGCTTCTACTTCTGACCCAAAACGCTAGGCAACATGCGCAGAAGACTTGGCGCCGCTGTCAAATCTCGTAACATAATCAAACATAATATTAAAATCCCCAGAAAACACGCATTCCATGTAAAATTACCAATTTCGGCTTTAATCATGAAGTATTCTGTATCTACGTATCCCAACTCAAAGAAACTTGCCACGGGTGTACCTGTTTTTATGTACTTTGGAAAATTTGATGAACTGTCCTAACCTAAGAACACAGTAGGTATTTTGGTTTTCATGTTCACTTCCATATAATTATTCAGTTTTCAATGAATGCATGTCATTCTCACACTTACCTATCTTTTATCAATTACATTTCATTTGATACTAATTAGGCTTTTACAAAGCACAGTTGCCAACTTAATTTAGTCCTGGGTGGTCCTGGGAGAAATGCGCGCGCACATCGTCAGATCAAAAACCAGAACGAGAAACGTCTATTATGAATTGTCGAATGGAAGTTTGAATGAGTTACTGAGACCAAGTTTATCATTAAGGACAATAGTTCTGGAGACTGGCTTTGAGAGCAAGGCTGTAGTCAGGATTGGCCGTATTAGGAATTATTTTATTTGTTGGATTAAATCAGATATTAGGCCAGTGATAGAACATTATAAACACGCTTATTTGTAAATACATGAGTACATTTTGGTAGAATGCGATAAGCAAAAAAACTAATATCGGTAAACGGACAGTTCTGTGAGATCGAAACTTGATTCTTGATTCGAAACAATCTTTCATATTCCACATTCGCTAACAATAAGGTTATATACTTAGGGAGAGACTGAGGGAAAATCAAAGGTTCTCCAACTGTTCAAGTAGTATATTGGAAGTTAGTCAACAAACTTTTTTGTAACTGGGTTATAGTAGGGCCTATTTGCTACTATGTAAAGGTGACTAAACCAACCATCACACATTAAGTCAGACCCATCGCGAGCAATCGACCAAAATTGGCTTCGCGATCGACCGGTCGATCGCGATCGACTTGTTGGCCATCCTTGGTATATAACTATATACGGTGGTTACTCTGGAGTTGTATTAAGTTATGTATGTATGGGTTCTTGTCTGGGTGCCAATTTACCTCAGTTTTCGCTATTTTGTTATAACACAACGTTGGCGGCTTTAAGTTTGTTTTTTATATTTGATTTGGACTAGACTCTATTATAGCACTATTTTTTTAAAAAAATACAAAAAATGATGAATATGAATAATGAATAATGAATTAATTTCCCCATTTTTTTAAACACTAATTAGATACAACAAAAAACTATGAGATTAAACTCATCACGCTTACAAGTAATCGTGATCAGCGAAAACTTAAAATATAACCTAATTCCTAACTAAAGTTTTCGCTGTGATGAGTTTAATCTCCTAGTTTTTTGTTGTGTTTAAAAAATGGGGAAATAAATTCATTATTCATTATTCATATTCATCATTTTTTGTATTTTTGTTTAGAAAATAGTGCTATACATTTAATTTTTTTCACATATTTATACAAAGCCATCTCGCTAACGCGCAAAGTGGAATTGTGAAGAATATTGAAAACATAAATTGGGTTTATTTCAAGATTGAAAATGCTCTACGCGATAGCCGGTTAATTCATCAATAATTTTTTTGAAGTGATCATTTTTTATACCTATATTTGTAGCCTCATGACAAAACGCGATTTTTTTTTGAAATATGTTGCTAAAAGAACTTAAATAAACACGATGGTCAAACACAAACTGCATATTTAATCTTCAACATCACGGAGCCTTTTATCTCAACAATTAGTAGTTTCTTATAGAATTTAGTGCTATAGCAGGGAAAAAAATGCAAAATTATGGTTAATTAATAATTTAATTTTTAATTTTATTTATTATTACTATGTCAATCATCTTCTTTTATTTTGCTTTTACATTTCCGAATAATAATTATTTTAATTTATTTTGAAAAGCAGTTTCTTTTGATTTCGGGTATATCTATTTACCGTTCATTTTCTGTTATTCCGTTTTGTATTATAAGATGATAGTAAATGTTTTTGTTATACATATTTATATATTTATATATCTTTGTATTTGTTTATTAATAAAAACAACCGGTACTTAGGTGGGTGTGACTTTGCATTATTAAATAATAACAACATTAAAAAACAAATTGAATAGCGGATATAGTTACGCACGCCTCCTATTAAATATGCGTTGTATTAACATACAGAAATTCCCCAGGTGATCCTTATCACTGGTTCTGGAATTCTTTGTCCACTTAGGCGTCATCGTTGTGTCATTCGAATTAGGGAGCGTTTGCAGATTTAATGAATATTGATACAAACATCTGCTGCCGCTCTATTTTCAAACTAATTAGCAATTATCGTTAGTGATTCATGAATAATGTCGAAAAAATCAGTGTATATAGGAAAACATTACATGGAATTTCCATTAGATCTGCACTTATGTTGTATGATATCCGCATTCTGTAATGCCATATCCAAAGGTGTTGCCTCTTCGCCTCCTGTTGTTCCTCAGGGTATATATTTATATTCCTGCAATAAACAATCTATCTGAACCACCTACAATGGGTTGAATGAGAAAAATACGCACGTGGATTTTATCGTATTTGTATAACTATACTTTCCATTGCAAAGTATGTATTTTTTATTTATTAGTCTTGATCAAGATACGAAGGTCCAAGATTTACAACATATATTATATATACGATGGTAATATACATAATGCTAATTATACAACGAAGACAGTATTGCTAAGCTATTTAAGTTGTAGATGAAATATAACTTTCAATCTACACTTATGCAGTGTAGAGCAGATTTGATTAATAATACAGATAAAAAACTCGTTTGAATCAAAGAAGTTAGAAATTATATTGGCACTGAATAAATAATTGTTTCGAAATATTCCATATCAAAGGTGCAGTTTAATAAAAGTGTAATATAAAACTTCTTTATCCTTTGCAGATTGTTTTATTTTATTATACTTAATAAAATAAGTATAATAAAATTATAAACCCCTAACCACAACAAGTATTTTAGAACCTAAATACGTATTTCAGCAACTAAGTTGCCATCTTCAGTAGAAACTAAAAAGAAAAGAGATTAGCACTTCATAGTATCTTTACTGGATATTGTCCAAGATTGTGCATATACGAGGGGTTTGAGAAGTATTTTTACATCACAAAATCTCTGTATAGCATATTCGACTCATAATAGCATAAAAAACCTTCTTGGAAACCCAAAGGATAAGGTAGATATACTTGATAAATCTGGTATATATTGTATCAAATGTCATGACTGTGAAAAAGAATACGTTGGCCAGACTCGAAGAACAATTTTAACTAGGTTCAAAGAACATGTAGCTCATTTTAAATATAATCGTTTTGAAAAATCGAGTGTGGCTCAACATATTTTAGACACAGGTCATAAAGTAGTTGTAGATGACTTAAAACTTGTAAAAGCTGTGTCAAATAATAGGGAACTAAACAGCTTGGAAAGTATCTTTATTCACTTGAATAGAGATAAATTAATAAATTCAGACAGGGGTCCTATACCTAGTTCGCCATTGTTTGACCTGCTTTAATTAAAACATGTTTTTTACGCTTCAGTGATCAAAATTCACTGAGGTGTGACGAACAATGGGTATATATAGGCTAATTTTTAACATGGACGTCACTTCCACTAGTGATTTGCTTGGACAATATCCAGTAAAGATACTATGAAGTGCTAATCTCTTTTCTTTTTAGTTTCTACTGAAGATGGCAACTTAGTTGCTGAAATACGTATTTAGGTTCTAAAATACTTGTTGTGGTTAGGGGTTTATAATTTTATTATTAAGTTCGCCACAGTCTCCAAAATATTGTTATTAACATGGCTTCCCGGTCAACGGAGTTAAATAGATATAGTTCACTTAGTACTAAGATTTGTAAAATAGGTGCAGATATTTCATTTCTAAAGAAATCCAAAAATCAATGTTTGTTTCCTAAATTTGTTCATATTAATTTAAATGTTAAGTCAAGATTCACTGAATCCTTGACGTTGTTTGCTAAAAGAAAATGGCTTGATTTGGAAATTAAATATCTATACGCAAAAAGAAGTAGGTTAGAGTTAGAAAAATATAATTTGCATTTAAAACTTTGTAAAGATCTTTCAGATCTCAATTACCAACAATGGTTAGTGTTTCAACAAAACATGTACGAAATCATCAATCACAAAATGGATAAGGTTAATTTCAACCATAGGAAGAAACTCTCTTTGCTATCTCAACGAAACAGTGATGTTTTGTTGAAACAAGTTCCAATTAAGAATTTAGATTGTAACATAGTTATCAATGAATCTTCTGAGTCCTTCTCAAAAACTGAAATTAACTTTCTGAATAAAGGCTTAAAATACAACTTGCCTAATAAAAGGATGCCTACTATAGAGTTAATTTCAGGAATTGAATCTTCAATTAGCCAATGTAATGACACCACAAAAGCTGCAATCAGGAGCTCTTGTAAGAATCAGTTGTTAATGAATCAACAGGACTTTAAAGTTAGTAATGAATGTAAAGATCAATACAAAATTGTTGAAGGACTCAAGAAGAAGAATTGTTTTTATCTTAAGGCTGACAAAGGTAATAAGGTGGTCATCCTGGATAAAGCGGATTATTTTGATAGGATTGATAACTTAATTGCAAATGGTCCTTATAAGGAAATCAAGAAAAACCCACTGCCCAAACTAGTCCGTCAAATAAATAGTACGCTGTCCAGTTGTCCTAATCTTATCACCCGCCAAACTAGATTTAAACTCAAAGTTTCCAATCCTACTGTACCTAGATTATATGTTCTTCCCAAAATTCACAAACCTGGTAAATCAGTGAGACCTATTGTATCAGGTATTAACTCACCTACTTACCAGTTAGCGAAATGGTTATCGAATGAGTTCAACAATTTACCTGTTCCTCAACCAAGCTTCTCTGTTAATAACTCATTGGAGTTTATCAATAAGGTCAACAATGTAAAATTAGAGGATGGCGAATTGTTGATTTCATTTGATGTTGCTTCACTGTTTCCTAGTGTGCCTATTCCGGAAACTTTGGAGTTTCTTAGGGAATTATTGAGCAATAACAACTTTGACCCGTCAGAAATAGATGAATATGTAAGATTGACTGCCCTTTGTATGTCTCAAAATTGTTTTCAAATAAACGGAAAGTTTTTTGAACAACTTGAGGGAACTGCAATGGGTAACTGTCTCTCACCTTTTATTGCCAACTTGTTTATGAGCAGATTTGAAACCAATGTAAAGTCTATTGCACCATATTTCCCTAAGACTTGGGTTAGGTATGTCGACGATATTTTTGCCATTTTTGACACCAAAAAGTGTAGTATTCAAGATTTTCTTTTCGTTTTGAATTCTAAATTCAACACCATTAACTTTACTGTAGAACAAGAAGTTAACGGCCAACTTCCATTTTTAGATACTCTGGTAGTCAGGAATAGCAAAAATATAATAGAAATTGACGTGTATCGGAAAGATACTAACACAATCAGGTTTATCCCTAATGATTCGCAGCATCCTTTTCAACAAAAATTGTCTTTTATTAGTTGTTTAGTAAATAGGTTATTGAAATTTCCATTGTCCGCAGATAGATATCAGCAAGAATTATTGTTTATTAAGAATGCTGTCTTACATAATGGGTACCCTGAGAAAATAGTGGATAGAATGATTAAGAAGCAGAATCAAAAAATGTATGTAAATCAAATATCTACTTTAAATACTTTGTCTGTAGAAAAGAAGAAATATGTTAAAATACCGTTCGATTGTGCATATACGAGGGGTTTGAGAAGTATTTTTACATCACAAAATCTCTGTATAGCATATTCGACTCATAATAGCATAAAAAACCTTCTTGGAAACCCAAAGGATAAGGTAGATATACTTGATAAATCTGGTATATATTGTATCAAATGTCATGACTGTGAAAAAGAATACGTTGGCCAGACTCGAAGAACAATTTTAACTAGGTTCAAAGAACATGTAGCTCATTTTAAATATAATCGTTTTGAAAAATCGAGTGTGGCTCAACATATTTTAGACACAGGTCATAAAGTAGTTGTAGATGACTTAAAACTTGTAAAAGCTGTGTCAAATAATAGGGAACTAAACAGCTTGGAAAGTATCTTTATTCACTTGAATAGAGATAAATTAATAAATTCAGACAGGGGTCCTATACCTAGTTCGCCATTGTTTGACCTGCTTTAATTAAAACATGTTTTTTACGCTTCAGTGATCAAAATTCACTGAGGTGTGACGAACAATGGGTATATATAGGCTAATTTTTAACATGGACGTCACTTCCACTAGTGATTTGCTTGGACAATATCCAGTAAAGATACTATGAAGTGCTAATCTCTTTTCTTTTTAGTTTCTACTGAAGATGGCAACTTAGTTGCTGAAATACGTATTTAGGTTCTAAAATACTTGTTGTGGTTAGGGGTTTATAATTTTATTATTAAGTTCGCCACAGTCTCCAAAATATTGTTATAAAATAAGTATGATAAAATAAAACAATCTGCAAAGGATAAAGAGTTTTTTACACTTTTATTGAATAAAAGTGTTTGAGACATGGTTTGAGAGGAAGAAATAAATAATTAGTTATGCGAAAGCAATCGGAAAAAGATAAAAAACTTTCTAAAAAAGAAGAACAATCGAGATAAAGAAATTTAGAAGTTGGTGCAAGCCTTCTATTGTCTGATTACAGTAGAAAAGGGATAAAACATTTTGTTATGTTGCGTACAAAAATAAACAAATATGTACTCTGGCTCAAAGCCTATTAAAAGGAAAATATCCCCAAGAATTAGTTTATTTTGTAACATAAAATGTGAACTGTTACCATAGCAGCCGAAAATATCCCCAAGAACTACATTATTTTGTAACATAAACTCTGAAATCTTACCATAGCAACCCCAGCAGCTACATAATATAGCGCCGGTAAATAATAATAGTAATCCATGCATTTTAACAAACCCTAACACAGTGGCGGCTCGTGATCTAGAAAAATGGGGGTTGCAACTTTCAGCTACCTAGTAGTTTTATATGACATATATGTTTTATAGAATATTATCTTTATTTGTGCACTAAAAAATGACTCATTCTTATTCTTAAATACTCTAATTTTAATTATCTTTGGCTGCTACGTCCCATGGGTCTTAAATCCCTGTTATTGTTTAGTACTATCTACGGTGTCCCACTTTTCTTTTCCCGCAGAAGTTTTTTTCAGATAGTAAATGTTCATACTGAGTAAAAAGTTTCATATAGAGTTATAGCTTTTTTCAATTCATTAAAAAGTTACAGCCGTTTGAAATATTAACAAATCAATATTCTAAACGGCTGTAGTTTCTTAATTCGGTCGGTTAAATGATTTAAATCTGTAATACCAGTTTTTGGCCACCGGTCATCGGCTCCAAACAATAGACAAGGAAAACAAAAAAAGTATTTTTGACGCCACACCCACAAATCCACTCATTTAGCTGTAAACATCAGCATTAAATGTCCTAGTAAATGATCGAGATTTGGTCGACACGCATTTTTTTATCACTAAATTATAGGGTAGGCCTCCCAAGCATTTTTATTTCGCTCTTATCGATGCAATTTAGACTGCTAAATGGTTGAGCTAATAAACTCAGCACTGAACTCATTATTTGTTTTTAATTTCGTGTAATAAGCGCTTCACGGGCAACCAAACTACACAGCGTACGAGTGTCAACTGTCTACAACCTGCAATGCAATAATGCACGTCGCCAGTCGCCTAAGCATGACGTCGCTTCGCGTCTAGACACCACTGGGGCGTGGTCCTGTAGTTCCGGTGTACTGGATACTTGCTACTATTTCAGAGTAAACGAACCAATCGACGCGGCCCAATTCGCTCGCTCGCGGGCTATAATTCAGGCGTCGATACGCAGTGTAACGGTAGCAGACGGTTGCTGCCTTGCTGCGGCCCTAGGCCGTATAGCCGACTTGCGCTTGGAATTCTCGAGAAAATGCTCGATATTTTATTAAATTATATGTTATAGATCGTTGCGTATTGACTATTACACTATTATTTACATACAATTAAACTCTTTTTGTTTTCTTGCTATTTTTGGGGGTTGCGCAAACCTGCAATCCAATGCACGAGTCGCCACTGCCCTAACAGCTTTTGCGACAGCTTTTGTCAGACTGGAACTGACGGCCCTCAGACTGATAGCGGCGTGCTCTCCCACTGGGCCACAGTCTGACTTGAAATTAGTCAACAGCTATTAACTTATTCACCTTCACTATTATACTTTTGGTTGGGCATTATAAATAACGTGCACATGGTGTCTGCGTCGCGACTTATTCACGGTCGATGAAGACCAAAAGAAAATACCCCGAGTTTTAACAATATATTCGTTCTATTGACCTGTACAAAAAAAATGTCTATACGCAAGACAGGTAGTTACATAAAACTCTTTATATAAATGCTTTTTTCTACTGAAAAACATAAATCGAAAACCGCCAACTTTTGACTACTTGTTCGTTTTTCTCCTCTTAAGTATGATGTTACTTAAAATGATCCTGTACGTTTGAGAGAAGTAATTGTGATTCCTTGTATAATGTATATAATGTGTTGCCATTTGTTGTTGACGTTTTTCGCAGAAGATGAATAAAACCTATATTGTCGTCAGACCAATAGGAAGAAATATAATGTCGCAATTTTGCCGTTTTGCGCATCTTACGAAAAAGTTTTTTTTTGTTAATATCTTCTTTCCTATGCTCTGCCGATTGCATGCGTTTTTTTTATTATAAAATATGATGCTAAACAATGTTTTCAAATACTTCAGCAGCGGAAGTGTTCACCCAGCATATAAATACGTTGCTACTCTTACGTTGACGTTTTGCCAACTGAAAATTCCAAATCGTATTTAAATTATGAATAGAGGTTCCTTTTTTCTTCATTTTTCCTAAGGTCTAAAGAAATCCTAAAGCCCCGTTCTCACAAGGCGGTTTCGTTGAACAACTTTTGTTGAACAACTACATTTTATTTCAACTCTCACGACTGTCAGTATTTTACCCACAGTGCAGTGTGAGACAAGTCGGTTCAATTATAATTGAATCGTGTGAACGAAAAATCGTTCAACTTTACTTGTTGTAATTGATCAACAAAAGTTGTTCAACAAAAATCGCCTGGTGAGAATGGCGCTTAATATTACTTGGTTAATAGTTATTGGACCAACGAGTACATATATTAGAGCGGTTAATGATCGCGACATTTTAACGCACGAGCGATTAGCGAGTGCGTTAATTGTCGAGATCATTAATCGGAGTTTAATATTCGAGTTGGTTACAATAACTTTTCGTCGATTGTATTCTTCTGGCGGCGTCTACAAAGATTTTCTGTCTTGATGTCATTTGAGGTTATATGACAATTTATGTAATTTGACACTGACAGTTCTGGATAACAGAATGTTTTGATTGGATGGTATCAATTTACGTATGTTGGATTGGCTATAATGAAGTCGTTTGATTGGCTATAGAAATCATTAAGCATTAATAGAAATCGTGCATTTATAAAGCTGTTTAATAAATGATTTTGTATTCAGTAAACATACCATGAATAAACGATTGACGGAAAATAATACTTTGATGTCAATTCGGCCCGTCAGCTTCTTTCTGCGCTATATAAGGTACACCTTATTATCATGTTATGTAAAAATATTTCAGGGGCATAACACAATTTATTTAACCAAGATATACGACCATCTATAAGAACATTTAGATGATTATTTATTTAAATTTTGTTTATTGAATAGTTGAATGCATTGAATGGGCATTCACATCAGAGCTCAATATTTTTGAAACGATATATAGCCGTTAAGTCTATTTCTTTATTTTGTCCATTATTTGATTCCAAACTTATTTGGAATTCACCGTTGATGTGCTTGAGGCTTGGAGCCCTTGATTGAGAAAATATAATCACTCATCTTTTCTTCCTTCCACAGTTGCCAACAGTAAAAATGCGACCGAAAGTTTTTGCTGAAACTTCTTGTGCGCGGAAGGTCCCGTGACTCCAACGAAATAGGGGGTGACATGTAATAGTAAAATTCTAAGCAAACCAATTAGAATAATTACATTGTAGTTTCCACGTTTATTCGAAAGCGTCAATGTTGCAAATTTATTTACACAAGAGGTTTTTTTTTTGCTTGCCTTCGAATTGCACTCGACCTATAAGTCTTATTAGAAATCGTTAATTATATCGTAGACACGTATATTATCCGTTTGTTTCTTCAATATTATTATACTTTTTAAATTGACCTTGCGAGATAACTGTATCGGAAGTAACGAAATTGACCTTCAATATCGGCATTATTATACATGCATAATTGCTAAATTTTTACTTTCATTATTGACCATACACGTATCATTTCTTGAGTTATTAGGAGCAATAATAAAAGTGGCAGTGCTCGTTAGATTACAATAAAAAAGGCGGAAACTAAATTTTTCGTTAGATATGTTTGTGCCATATGGTTTGATTACATACTAATGACAAACATTAATTCCCGCACGTTGTTTAAATAATTATAATTATGCAAATATGCCATCAAGTGCTTCATGCTGTTACAAATAAATGTATTATTGATTCACATTAATTATGATCATTTTTTTTCTTTAAGAACTGGTAGGTACTATAAATTATTCATGTATTCTAACTTTATGAAAGCACATCTAATTAAACATATTACGCTCAAGGACTTGACAAGGATCATTATATCTGACCAATTTTAGTATTTGTTCAAGTAGTGAGGATTATCAAATCCTAATCTTCAATTTAACTCGATATATTAGGTACCTATTTACCGTCGAACTTGCTGAGATTAATGACTCATTTAACACAAGCAGAGTTTTTGTGTCATGTTACGGTTTTAAAACGCATTTCATAAACGATTACGGTTTGAGGATTTGTACTCCCTTTTTAGGAAAGCAACAAATATTGAATATGCTAGCTAACTAGATATTTTGATTCTATTGACAGTATGCATTGTCAAAACACCAGCTTTTGACAGTACCTACTGTCATTAGAAAAGCTGAAAAGTTCTTTGTTCAAAAGGGTGGAAAGGAACTGGATGTTTACTCTAATTATTTTTTAATGATTTTGCAAACGACCAGCCATTCCTGTAATTTCGTCAAAATAGTTAAATAATAAATCAAAGTAGACGTAATTCTGAATAGTTTGTGACATGTTTTGGTAAAATTAATAGTTTAGCTGCATGAGCCAATTCTATTTCATCGAGATCGGTGGTACTGCATTAAAACTAGTTAGCTAGGATTTGACAGATATTTTGATTCTAATTTTTGTGGCGACGATTCCGGAGAAACTACTAAAGGTATCGAGACAAAACTTCATATTTAGAAGTTTCATGACCAAACGAAGGAACTGGAGGTTTAGTCCCGCAATTTCTGGAATTTCGTCAAAATTGTTAAATAATACATTAAAGTAGAGGAAATTCTGAATAATTTATGACTACGACATTTTTTGGTACAATCAATAGTTTAGCTGCATGAGCAAATTCTATTTCATCGAGATCGGTCGTACTGCATTAAAACTAGTATATAGCCAGGATTTGTCAGATTTTTTGATTCTAATTACAGTAGGTATTGTCAAACGCTAATGTTTTGACCATACCTACTGTCAATATAAGCTGCGTTCGGTACCGATTGTACACCGGTACACTTTTTACACCCGTCAACGGAGTACAATATCCGAACGCAGCTTTAATCGACATATCCGTCTAGTTCTACTAGTTTTATTTCAATGCAGACATGGCCGATCTCGATCAAATAGAATCTCATGCAGCTAAACAATTAATTTTATATATAGTATGATAAAGGCATGTGTCTGGCCACATCAATTTTTTTTTTAAATTTAACAACCGTGTTTGAAAGAACCGAAAAACCCTACTTGAAATAAAAATTAAAATAATAAGTCAACAAAGTTGACCGGAAGTGGCAGTCAAAATGGAACTTATTTTTTTATTTTTATTTTTCAAAATCAATATCATGTACCTATTCTAGCAATATTATAATGCGGCTTGATATAATGCAGCTACAGCGCCAGTGTGTCTAGGTGGACTGTTCTTTTATTTTGAACATTTTCGGTCGAAACTGATTGCTCAAGCTCTTAAGTGGTGGCATAAAATATTAATAATTAATGAAAAAGCTGACGCTCACGAACAAATTGCAAAACGGCAGTGTTTTGGTTTGCGCAATTACATTTTGCAATTTGAATTTTTCACAATCTGGTTCTCGGATCTACATTATGTCGCTACCTATGAGTAATACCCCCTTTAACACTTCAATAATTTTTCGAAGTGGATCGCCGAAGCGTGTCTACGTCCATCCGTTTAATGTCGTTCTCCACGCGCATTGTAAACAATTAATTAACACGATGCTAATGCTAGTGTTAACATTAACAATGGAATAATCAGTTTCTCGTTATTCTTCAAACACCTATGCATTACAGAATGAATAAGCATCTTGCCAATGATGACATGGCAAATTATATTATATACAGTGTGTCTAATTGTATTCTTTCGAAAAGACGGGGGTTGGTCTGATACAAAAAATGCAAAAAATCAGACATTAAATTGTATGTATTATATACTGGAAATTTCAAAATATGAATTTGTGATAAGAGTAATGTTTGTTTTCAATATTACTGGAAAATGTTATTGAAAAGGTTGTTTTAAAGAAAATATTCAGGTTTGCGATCACATGCATGTGTCTTGAGAATATATAGTGTGTGTACTTTTAAACTCGCACTCTTGTAAGGTAAAAATTAGAAGTCAACCCAAAGTAAACATTTGAATTTAAATTTTTTTCATCAAGAATGTACATTTTCTTTATGCATCTTGTAGATAATTAACATCATTGAATAACTAACGTAAAAACTGAGTTACATAGTATTCATTTAGTATTGATGATTATGAATACATGAATAACAATTGTCTATTCACTTGTTTTATTTATAAGATAATTATTTATAATTATAAATTGCAGTCAGATCTTCCTATGTATAGTTTGAGAAGAGCAATAAAAAAGATAGATATTTCAAATAATCTATGAGCAGATAAGGCAACATTCACTTTATATGAAACTCTCAATTGCTCAAATTGCCGGAGGTGGGCCAAGAAAATTCCAACTTCACGATAGAACATCGTCACTAACTTTTCAAGATTAATGTGACGTGCATTTTGCGGTACCTACATAAATAATAAAAATATCTGAAGTTTTATCTTTTTGTTAAATGGTGAGGTAAAATGTATGTCGAATTCCTAAACAGGAAATTGAAAACAATTTGCCACTTATCCAATTTCCATTTACAATAACGAGAAGTTTGAAGAGCGGATAAGCAGATATTAATGTGCAAATCTCTCAAGTGAAATTGAACTAAAACTTGTTACGGGATGGTGTGAAAGCGGTTTCTAAGAAAATAAAGTAAACAAACGTACGGTTGCTAACGTAAGTGTCAATCGGCCGCTCACTAGGTGCTTTCATTAAGGGGGATTCCGGTTTCTTCCTCTAAAATTAACGCCTTTTTTAGATTTTTTCATTGGCGAGACTATGCAATAAAAGGGTTCCAAATTTGGCACAAATATTTATTAGCTTTTCAAGTAGTTACAGAAAAATAATAATACAGAAATATGATGAATCACGGTCACTAGCCACCCGCGACCATGACCCTGCGCGAAGATTCGCGTTCACTGGTTGGCATGATTGGGCCAATCCAGGTGATCTGAGATAATAATGTCGACTAGCGGCCTACTTTATACATAAGTGGTTATCGTTTGATGAACCAGAAAATAAAAATGTTTATATTTGAGGAAATGGTGACTTGTTAAACTCAAAATATCGATCTTCTCAAAACAACTGACAATGTGTCCTCTATAAAGAAAAAAGTAAATTTATTTATTAACTTATTGCATTTCTGGTACATCAAACGTTAAAGGGATGTTTATAGAACATCCACTTAAAATTTGAAGTCAATCGGTCAAATAGTTTTCGAAATATCATGCCAGCCGTTCGCGAAAAAACTATTACGAGAAATATGCGTTCAAACATTCAAGTACAGTTTATAACGCGACATCGAGTCCTTACAGTATTTTACTGCTAATATGCTATACCAGGGCCATACTTTATTCCTTCCTCCACTTCGTAGAATTTATTTTGACACATTTGCTCATTTCTACGCTTTGTTTGAGCGTAGTGCAGCCTCGAGTGCACGTCTCAACGACCTCAACAAACACAGTTTCTCGCGCACATTTGCAAATATCTTCGTTTCCGTGCCAATAACGATTGCTATTGTTGTCAAGTTTAAAGGATGACCGAAAAGCCTTTATTATAAATGCCTGCTGCCGCATAAGCCGCAATTTTGATAGGTTTTCAGCAACGGTAAAGATGTTTGTGTACGAGGCGCCAGACAGTATTATTGAAGCTTTAGTTGTTGTTTTGAGTGTCACCACCTAAACTAAACTCATGCACCTAAACTATTAATTTTATATATAGTATGATAAAGTCATGTGCCTGGCCACATCAGATTTTTTTTTCGCGCGAGATACCAAATACCTTCCTACGTTGTACCATGAGTAGACATGACAGTAGTCGGTTTCAGACACTTTTGTGGTACCATGCATATTTCTCGAGATATTTAGGAGTCTCAAGTTAAAACGACCACCCGGCATAATTGATTGTTTGAACAACAGGAAGACATTTTTCAATGAATAATGTCACTTTAAGATAATAAGCTGTCATTTCGAATTCAGAAAACAGAACTCGGAATTGCCGAGAAATACGAAACAAATACAAATTGTTTAAACAAATGGAAATTAACTGACAAATGTTTATAAGCATTCCACTAGAGTTATAGTAATGATTTCTATGATTTCCAAAAGGAGAACGAAATGATTAGAACGGTCAATTTTCTCAAGAATGTAAATTTTTGCATTGGGTAGTTTTCAGGGCGCTGTGGGGGTGCGTTGTGGGCGTCAAATTCATATGTATAGTAGGTCAAATTCCTCCTTGGAAAGTTCTGTATAAGTCCTATAACTTTAACATAAGTTTTTCCATACCCCGAACAATTATTCGAAAAATTCCAAAAAATTTATTTTTCCCAAGGGGGCAGCCTTGCCCCCTTGCCCCCCCCCCCCTCCTAGATACGCCCATGAGCAGAGGGATATATGTTTCTAAAATACTGTGAATTGTTTCGAATGTTTTATGACCATTTCAATCTGCGGAGAGATGTGCATTCTTAAATTACTATTTGAATTGTTTCAAACGTTTTATAGCATTAAATTAATTTTCAAATTTCTGGTTTAGAAATAATTCGAGTTTATTCGGTTATATTTGATTATTATGCAGAAAGCGTGATTTTCTCTTGTTGCATCCAATGGCCCCCAGAACATGCTCAGATGTTGTTTTTCCCCAAGACAATGGTCACTTCAAATTAGTCAGAAATTTTATATTGGTATTATCAACCAACATATTATATTTTTAGGATATGCTAATAAATGCCTCACAACCCCCAGCCGGGCTAGATGGGTCCCCGTGGCTCGTACGCCTGTGTGTGTGCCGCACCCCTTGCCCCACAACTGCTACGCCACTGCTCGCTGGCATATTTCCTGCCATCTTCATCACTGGCTTAACCGCACTGCACTCTCGAAGTTACAGTTGCTGACATATATAGTGCACGGCAATAGAAGGGGAATGTCACACCACACGGTTGGATTCATATAATAAAGGTTTCTTCGAACACGTTCAATATACCGTTGACAAGCGGTACGTATACCGGGTGACCCACGCCATAGGTACTGCCGTTCTTTTTATTTATGATGCTGGACAATTGAAATTTTGGGAAGTGCTAATAGACAACAACTGCAATTTTTTGGGATATTCTTGACGTTAGTATGCTTTCCGGTCTTGCCGGAAATAACGTCATCATTGAAATTTAAATGGCACCTATATTATTTGCATATTTTCAATCAGGATGACATTCTGAACACAAAAACATATCGATCGTCAATTTTTATCATCAAGGCGACAAGTAAACATTGCCGATGCTGGATGACTGGTAACATCCGATGAAAATGCCTTTGTTAAATACAACACTATTTTCGTCAAGACGCTGACGCGCAATACAGACAACTGTAAAATTCGGATCAGCATTCGCCCTCAGTTCGCTGATTTTGATCATGAACGTATTTTTTATTTTTATTTTATCATACGTAGTATGACAAAGTATTGTAATCGTGCTGAAAAAAATAGTTTAGATTTTAGCGGAAATATGTCCTTTTGGGTCCCCTGAACATTTTTTTACCAAGGTACAAAAAATATCTGTGTGTGTGTGTGTGTATGTGTGTGTATGTGTGTGTACCCGGTTTTTGTGGCGACAATTCCAGGGAAACTACTAACGATATCGGGACGAAACTTTATATTATAAGTTTCATGCCCAAACTTAGAGCTGCAAAGCTTTTTGATCAAAAGGGTCCAAAGGAACTGTAGGTTCACTCTTAGCATTTTTCAATGATTTTGCAAATGGGCTGCCATTTCTGTAATTTCGTCAAAATAGTTAAATAATAAATTAAAGTAGAGGAAATTTTATATAATTTATGTCTATAACATTTTTTGGTAAAATTAATAGTTTGGTTGCATGAGCAAATTCTATTTGATGGAGATCGGTCGTGTCTGCATTAATATAAAACTAGTTAGCCAGGATTTGACAGATTCATTCTAATGACAGTCGGTAGTATCAAACGCTGTAGTTTTGACAATACCTACTGTCAATAGAATCAAAATATCTGTCAAATCCTGGCTAGCTAGTTTTATTTTTAATGAAGACACGACTGATCTCGATCAAATAGAATCTCATGTAGCTAAACTATTAATTTTATAAATAGTATGATAAAGTCATGTGCCTGGCCGCATCAGATTATTTTCTATTTTCTGCTTTAAACGACATTATCAAGATACGATTTTCAGCAAATTGAAAAGTTGCAGAGTTTAAGAAAACCCTAGAAGCTGATTAGCTCAGTGATTACGAATTTTTTTTCAGATTTAACAACTTCATAACGGCGGATCTAAATGTCTGACTTAAATGCAGAAGTGGTACATAATTAGTACAAAAACGACGAGTCTGATAAAATTAAACATCATATCTATAACAATACCCTGGACGAAAACAATTAAATATCTAACTGGTGGGCCCAATATGGCGGCATATAAAATTTTCAGGTCGCTGATTATAAATCAGATATAAAAATTTGATATTCTTGAATATCGTTATGGAATTTTTATCATATTTTTACATTTTATAAAGAATTCGAATTTCTAAAATAATATTGGCTCCTCCATCCTTTTCCTTTTTTTAGCTTTGGCGGTGTATTTTAAATCAGCGATCGAAAAAACACCCAATTAATGAATTTCAGGAATATCTTAAATATTTTCAGAAACCTCCTCCGCCATATTCCGTAATTTATTAATTTATTTTTAATTTCTGGCTTCAAATGTGAGATCATTGACCAGAAACTTCCAATTATTCAATTTCAGCCAGAGACGATTTTTTTGCAATTGCGTTTTTAATTTTTCGCAAAGTAAACCTTTGAATTGTTCGAAATCAATAATAAATACATCATGTGCAATTAAGAATTATTGTTTCTATACTACCATTTTAGCATTTAAAGATGCACATTGGAATTTGAAAATCATCAGTTCGAATAATAGTCAAATTCAAGGGCTGATGATTTTACCACAACATTATTTGCGTATATTTATTTGACGTAGTTCACGTTTTTGACACAACTTTAACTTACAATTCTATAGGATAATTTTAATTGCTTCCAAGAGATGTTGGGAATATTCAATTCAATCGAACAATAACAAAAAAATATTAAGTGAGCTATTACAAAAAATATCAAAAAGTACTATTTACAACTATTTTGAAATAAATAACCCACGTCTTCAAGTTCACCATATAATAATTAATAGCTAATTAATCCGATCTGCAGTTAGAGACCTTCACATCCCATATCGGAGATACCATATTTAATATTCATTCAAGTACCATATAGATAGGAGTACCAATAAACCAAACGCACGCAACTTCAATTAATCTGAAACAACGTGCAAATGACTAATTCGACATAATTCGACGTAAAAAAGTGCACAATTACCGATGCTAATCATGACAGAAGGAGTTACGATTTGAGAAAGTGCGTCTATATTGCAATTCTAATATATCGCCGACATTGACCCGTTTTGCAAATACACAAGATTAACAATGTTTCAACAATTAATTATCCGGCCATGTAGTCATGCGCGTGACCACTCAATTCTGGTTCCTGTGCCCTAAATCTCAAGATATAGATATACAGATAACAAGCATATAATTGCGGCATAGATACCTGTTTCTTTTTTAGATTGCCCGCAGACTTCGCTAAATTCAAGTGGAAAATAGTGGACGAGAACTTGAACTTGAATATTGTGACACTGTAGACTAGTTAGTAGACAGTGTGGAGTTGGTGGTTTACTACAGCTAGTAAAATATCAATGCGCGCAGTTTCTAGGTGAAACATAATTCTTGTGGTGCAACTCGTCGTTTAGAATGAGTAAACAATGGTTTTATTCCGCTGTAAATAATGCGGTTATTCTCGAAATATCCTCAATTACATATGTATAATAGAAATATTTAGAAATCTCTACTATAACACAAATAAAAAAATTGAATACATAATCTGCGGCTCATTATTCTTTCTATTAATTATGTGTTTATCTGCTGTGCAGATGTAATTAGCGCAAGGTTTTTTCAATACCATGCAAGATTAATGATATTTTTATCACATTAATAATAGCAGCAAATAAAAAATTATATAAATAATGTATAATATATTATGTATTCCATACATTTTAACAAAGGAAATATAAATAAACATGGCATTATACAGCGTGCTCTAAAAGAAACGAAACTTCGTCAATATCTTGTCCCCTAAAAATGTAAATTAATTAATTTAAGAAATGACTTGAAAGCTACAAATATGACATAGTTTTGAATTATCAGGGTGATTCATTTGTAAGTATCTGTTTAACTAAGTTTATTAGTTTATTTAAAAGTCACAAAAGTGAAACGTATTTGGTAAACCCAACTTTATGGTTAAAATCTAACACATTTTTCTCTGTAAAAGTGTAAAAGCCTTAAAACAGATGTAATTATGTGAAATGAAGCTTGTATAACTAAGCATACTTTCAATTATTTACGGATTGGTGCGTAAGTCCTTCGACAACTTACAAGGGAAATAAAAAGAAATAATAAAGAATAAAAGCTTTATATGTGACCTGGAAAGCAGACTTTGCCGACCTAGTTGGAAATAATTTAGATTTTTTTCACTAGGGAAATTTCTTGGTTCCAGGTATTGCTTTCTCTCTTAATGACCTTAAAGTCGGTATTGTTGGTACTTGTTGGTGCTCAGTTTTGATGTTTAGGGTAGTATACTTCTACCAATTTATAAATGTCTGACAATGATATGCGGTCATTAGTGCGAATGTCATTCAATTATGCTGCCATTTCAGTAATGTCTGGACATTGGCTTTTACTAATGTATGTCCAGACGATCTAACACGTGTTGCACATCTTGTCAGGATATTTGAATGAGACAATATCCGGATTCCCAAATACAGAAGCATTGGGTTGTCGCGGATCCAAATTATGAAAAGTGGACTATACTTAGGAAATAAATCCAATAATTTTAAGAGGGTATTTCAGAGTGCACTTGTCGGTTGTTTCTAGAAAACTCCTAGAATATCAAAAAGTCAATCTTTAAATGTCGATGGCCTAGCTGCAATACCACGTACCACCTATGTTATATTTTGTTAATGTATTTATTTTTAATATTCTTGAATAAAAAGCCTCTTTTCCTTTGTATAAAATATTTTTCGTAGGTACCGGTTTTGTTAATTAAAACATCATCAGAGTAAATCTACAATTAGAAAATTGGTGGTAATAAAATATAACTTACGGTCAGGTAATTAAAAACACAAGCGAAATACGTGTGTCAATGACGAGGTAACACTTGACATGCGGCTGGAATTTAGCAAGAGGAATAGTGAAAAATTGATTCAAGGTACATATGCAACTTAAAATTAAAAAAATTTTAAATTATTTGTAAAATAGACATGAATAAAGGTTTTTGTTGAAATTCCAATTGATCATTTAATAAAGTTAGGTATATTGTGGTTTCTTTTATGCTCTTCTATCTCGAGTTGTTCTATTTGTTCTAATAAGTCTAATATGTAGCTTTTATTACAATTGTGAAGTGTTTCTTATACAGCCCGGCCACTCAGAAGTCGTTCGGAGAAATGTAAACATTAGGATGCGCAGTGGACACGGGATAGTTTTGGTGGAGGGGCTCATTAGTGTCTGGATCATGCGGCTGGCACTCCGGCACTTTTGACATATCCCAATTTTTCTTCCGCCACTCGCAAACCGAGATGGCGTTGTTGTCACTCTGTCGATAATATCGGCAATGTACTATCGAACCGCAAGAATTTATTTGTCATTGTGACACATGCGTAGTGGTTTGTCGTGTTTGTATTTGAATTAATGTCAATATGATATGTCACTGCTGCGTACGGACTTGTCCGTCAACCGGAAAAGCAATGCATAAGCATACTTTTGCAAAGGATCCAAATGTAAGTAAAGATAAAGTAGTTTATTGTTTGTATTATATTCTCAGAGCTGTCCGCAATTGACATATCATTTTACTATTAAACTAAGTAACATTGAATTTGACTTGCAGCTCTTTGGTTTTTGGTTGAATCAACTTAACCCAGCGGATTTGTGAAACCTGGGACTTGTGCGCCTCAGGAAGAATTACAGAGTGTGACCTGCACTTTTTAACAAAGTGGAAAGTTCCAAATTCTGGTAGAACCAATTTAATGCATCATGCGATTCCTTACCAGTGTTAGAAAGGTATTTAGCCCAAAATCGACTGTCTAAATGTTTATATATGTATTTTTTGTTAATAAATATGTATTATTGTCAATGATTGCTTCTTATTTCGCCCATCAACTAAATAAATTGAATGCATAGGACTTGCAAAGCATAGTTATGTGGGTGAAATAAAAAGATGCGTTTTTCGAAGTAATGACATATTAATTAAATTTTGCACTGCAAGACCTTTAATTAATAACTAATTATTGACTACGGCTTGCCCAATCTGCATACGAAAACCAGCTTGTATTTAAATGAGTCATTCATCGTAGATACCATAGTTTTTGCGTGTCTACTCATGACAGTATCATTTAAATATTGTTTTAAGTATGTATATCGGACAAGACGTTAATTCGAAAAACGCGCTTTTTATTTCCCGGACCTATAAATTGTACGTAGCTAAAGTAGGATTCTTTGAGGCGGTTGAGCATCAGCGCCATCTCTGTTTGAGAGTGGCGTGACAACCTCTCTTTCTCTTCTATCTCTCTCGCGCAGAAAAATCGGGTCACGGCCAAAGCCGACTGTTGCCGGTCTATAAGTATACGTTGTCTATGGTCTGGATGCCGAGAGTACAGTGCCTCTCCCTTCCGCCGAATGTCGTCCTTGTTCTCGTTCTTCGAACACGTCGAGTCAACTTTAAGTTGGCGGAGCTGTACAATGACCTGTTTAAATTTTGTTTTTTGAAATGTTACTTCTAGAGATATAAGGAATGTTGGTAACAGCAGACTGTTCCAACACTAGCGTTGCGACATATATGTACCTCTATCTCATCCGACTTAGTGCTACTGGACACACTACGCATGCGTCAAGTTCGTGGATTCGATGGCTGGATTAGATCCATAGGCTACCACCAGCTGCCACATGTATAAGGTTAGCTATGGGCTGTCAGTAGTTTGGCGTTAGTGATATTACCGGCTAACGGCCGCGGTAATACCGGCCGCGCACTTTAAGGTCTAATAGCGCCATCTGTCGACGGTCCTAATAACTACTGGCCACGCATGCGCAGTCTGATCTCGGGCACCACAACGATAGACAAAATATATATCTCCGTCTCACATTGTTGGAACCAAGACTACACATTGGCGCTATAGGACAAGCTCCGTATAATCCGTAATACGTATATGGTTCTAGATTTGTGTTCCGCTATCCGTTTTGCAAACTTCCTTCCGGTTTGACCTACATAAACAGTATCACAATTAGAGCATTTGCATGTGGAGATTCCAGACTCATCCAGAACTGATTTAGGGTTTTTGAATTTTGAAAGTAATTTGTAGATGGTGTTACTTCATTTAAAGCCGGATGTTAAATTTGGTTAAAAGTTTTAAATTGACGTTATTATAAGTGAATGGTTTATACATTTTGTCAGGGGTTTTGTCAGGTATGTAAAGTGGGTCAAAGGTGTTTACGATTTGTTGTAAAAGACGGTTGATGTGTTTGAAAGGGAAAGAGTTGTTTGAAGCAAGGTTATAAATGTAATTTAATTTATCAATTCGGGAGTAGTAATTGAGGGGGTATTCTTATTTCGCAAACTCGCAGTACTAAGATTAAAGTTTTTAAAACCGGACAATGGGTATCTTAACTGGTCACTTTACATTACAACCGTACTATTCAGTACATTTTGTATAACTTCAATCACACTACAATTTTAGGGGCACAAAGCCATGTATTATACCACGTAATATTGTCATGGTACTCACATTAAATTTATTCATATTTAGCAACTTTTACCAGAAATCTATGAGAATTATTGCCGAACCACTTCGCATACGAATGAACGCATTAAGCAAGTGTAAATTTTACCCAATCGAGTCTAGGAAATCTATTAATCGCGGTATTGCGAGCTGGTCGATCTGCGTACAGGCAAATTAATGCCGTAAAATGGCCGTACAATATCGATGCATAATTGTATCGGTAATTAATTTTTGGAGGTCAGATCAATGGAGAAAACCAGATTTCGCTCTTATTAAGCAGAGCGTTCGTTGTTCGCACTCGTAATTGCCAGTTAACAGAAATTATCGATATGAGCGGATTTCAGTTTGAACTAGTTCTATGATAGGTTGGTAAAAAAGAATACGTAAATGGAATGTTGTAGGCAGGATATTAGTAACGTTGGTATTACAATATCTATTTAATTAGCATGTATGTGGAAGGAAGGGAAATGTTAGTTATAAGCAACACCTATGACTAATACTAACGGTTGATTTATAACTAGTGTTAAAAATGGAACCCCCACATGAATTATTTTCAGTCATTTCATATTTCAATTTCATAATTGTACCTACGTCGCACGATCTATGTCATCCCGATAATTATCATACATATATAGTATCACGTAAAATCCCAACCACAGTCTCGCGCAAAGCATATACATACCATAATCCACATATATTCATAAATACGTATATTATGTTCAACGTTAATACTTCCAAAACCACGAATTATACAAAACTACTTAATTCAAGGGAAAATGGTTATTGCGTAATATCGTCAGTAGCGTAGAATCTATTAAAGAAGCGAATGATAATAAATCCAAGTGAGGATAATTTTTGGATCTGCAATGCGAGTTTTGAAATAACAAACCCGTTTTGATAGATGGAAGTTTGGTAACTAGGGATCGCTAACAGGAACCCTCCTATTTCCTGACGTGGAAATTAAGCCTCTAAATTTCCACTGACTCTGTAGCTCAACAGGGGGACTTTCAACCGGAAATGGGAGGATTCAGTGTTCAAATCCAGGCGGCGGTATTTTTTCCAAAAATTATCCTCTCCAGGATTAATTATCATTCGCTTCTTTAATTGAAAACTACTTAAAAGCCTAACTATATACATAATATTTTGCGAGTGCTAGCTTTAAACTAAGACCTTATAGGATCTTAGCAAGTAATCTATGACATTTATAAAATGTTTTTAATATTTATTTCCTTCCTCTAGCGTTCCAAGCAGTCAATGAATATTGAATGTTTAATGGCTATCGGGAGCTGCCTCAATAAAACACTTTATTTGTTTTGCTGACGTTTTGGTCTATTCTTCAAACCTTATTCATAGCTACAAAATATACACAATAATTATTACAATATAAACACACCCCGCGCTTACATTTACCTCAAAAGTATGACTAACAATTAAAATATACATCAAAAACAAAATACACCTACGTATCACACGCGTGTAACGGTACGACGGACATCTTCAAATATGAAATTTCGAACAGAAACAAGCCAACAGTTCCAAAACGGTTCTTCTTATCCACACGTCACAACAATTGCCACAACCGAAGAGTTAGAGTTCGAACTTCCATTTCTATATATCTTCGTCGATGATGTAATCACAGCTGTACCCGAGGATAGGGTAGATCAGGTAGCAGAAACTTATAACTAAGTTCACAATTGAGTTGGAAACTAATAGTGAGTTGGCCTTTCTTGACATATCTTTTCTAAGAAGAGATAATAATATTTTAAAAACAAACTGGTTTCGTAAACAAGTCCATTCCAACAGATTTGTTAACTTTAATTCAGAACACAGTATAATACAGAAAATAGGAATATAAAAAAATTTAAAACATAGAGCTGTGCAATTATCGGAGAGGGAGTTTGACAAAGAAAATTTTAGAATAATAACAGATTACCTTACTAAATGTAATTTTCTAAGGGTTTGGTGCGTTTATTTAGTGAACAACGGCTAAATAATCATCAAAGTCATAATAATAACAGCCATTTAAAGTCTGAATTAAAATATTATAAATTACCTAACATACCAGGTCTAACTAATAAATTAATCCCTGTAATAAAACATAATAATTCAAAAATTGTCACTTACAATAATAAAAATATTGGTAAACTTTACACGAATTTGAAAGACAAAGTAGAGAAGGATTTTATGAGCGGATTGATTTATAGGGTGGATTGTGGGGGGTGCAATATGGCATATGTGGGACAAACCAATCTATATTTAAAGAACAGAATAAAACAACATAAGTATGATTGTGATGCTAAAAATGCGGACAAAAAAGATAAAACCGCCCTTGCACTCCACGCTTTCTCCAGCGGCCACTCATTCAACTCATTCAACACGGCAGCGATTCTGAAAATGGTACCACATTACAGTAAGAGACGCATTATGGAAATAATTTTTATAAAAAGAACATCTAATACAGTAAACTTAAGAACAGACACTGATAATTTAAGTAATATTTACTCCAATGTACTCGCGAAATTCCCGACCTAATTAACACCTCAAATATAGCCAATTGTTGTGACGTGTGGAGAAGAAGAACCGTTTTGGAACCGTTGGCTTGTTTCTGTTCGAAATTTCATATTTGAAGATGTCCGTCGTACCGTTACAAGCGTGTGATACGTAGGTGTAATTTGTTTTTGATGTATATTTTAATTGTTAGTCATACTTTTGAGGTAAATGTAAGTGCGGGGTGTGTTAATATTGTAATAATTATTGTGTATATTTTGTAGCTATGAATAAGGTTTGAAGAGTAGACCGAAACGTCAGCAAAAAAAGTAAAGTATTTTATTGAGGCAGCTCCCGATAGCCATTAAACATTCAATATTCGTTTATCATATTATTTCACAACGTTTGGTGTAAAAGTCAGCTAAAAGTCCAAAATAAAATGAATGGTTTCGCAATAAAGAAGTTTTAACTTATTTTTATTATTTTCTTTTATTGCCGGAAAAGTTTCAACGTTGCTTCCCTGATGAGCAGATCGAATTTCGTTCACAGTAGTTATTTTGTTCAATGACATTTTTTTCAGCGATAATTAAAAGATAATACATAGTGTTCCACGAACCATGTTCTACATGTAGATTACGGAATGGTCGCGACGCATCTATCCTGTAACATAGTTTCATGAATACACGCTATTTTTATGAAACCTCGTCCAAAATATCCAATGGGGACTAAGTCGGGTTATCTGGCGGGCATCTGGCATCTTTTGTCATAATTTCCTGAACGTGTTAAACATGGTTGTAAATCATTTGCAATATTCTAGTGAAATCTGTAAAAATTCAATATGCCCCTCATGAGATAACTATACGGCTTTGACCGTATTTGTTAACCTATGAAGTCTAAACTTTGACAGAATCTGCGAAGCTACAACTTGTTCCGATTTCAAAAAAATTGTTCTGGTTATTTTATTCTAATGACAGGTAGTGTCAAACGCTCATGTTTTGACAATACCTACTATCAATAGAATCAAAATATCTGTCAAATCCTGGCTAACTAGTTTTGTTTTAATGCAGACGCGACCGATCTCGACCAAATTGAATCTCATGAATTTTTCTGAGAAAATCATGGTTTCCGATGCAGTAATAGCAAGAATTTAATTTTTCCCCACATTCACCCCATATGACATTTATTTGTATCAGTCGTATCGCTGGGGACCCCGGCGACCTACCCAAATCAGCGATCTCCTCGCCTAGGCGACGCGCAGACGTATTAGGTCTGTCCCGTTTCTAGTATCCGATTCTATTTATTACACTAGTTTTGTAAAACATTCGCATTCGTACACTTAGGGCACTCATCACTGCCCTCCCCGTGCCCTCATGCACCAGTTTGACGTCTTATAAAACTCATATAATAATATACTATTCTGTTGTTTATGAATACCTTACGAAAAAGTTAAATCCTTATGATTTACTTTCAGACTCTTTTAAATATTCTAGGACATTTTGGGCTTACAATTAAATATCATTTTACCAAAAGAATATCTTTCACATGGGGAGGTGAAATTCAGTTCATGTCACTGTTACATACAGCGCTGCGGAGTCGGTAAAAAAATTCTCGACTCCGACTCCCACTCCGACTCCAGATATTTTTCGTGGACCGACTCCGACTCCGACTCCGACTCCAGACAAATGGCATACAAAAATATTTTCAAATAATTTTGTGCAATAAAAATATTACCTACATGTAAATAATCCCAATTTTGACACAGAATAATACAACCGAGCAATATTAAATTTGATAGGAAAACAAAAATACTACCAGGAAAAACAGAAACAAATTTAATAAATTAAGTTTCTACTCGAATATTGTGATTGTATTAAACATGGCTTGTGCATATCAATTTACTTACAAACAAATGCTGCACACATAGGAAAAACAGTAGTTTTATTTGTGTCCAGCGAATTTGTTGGGAAAAATATTTAAACTGGCAATCTAAATGTAAATGAAAACGACCTATAAGATATCAAAAAGACGTATTGATCGGACCACAAATAGAAAAGTTATGTAAAAACACAAATAAACAGACCACAAATAAAATAGTTATTTATAAAATGTAATATCTTTGTTTATTCAAAAAAATCTGTATTAAACTATTTTCTCATTAGAGAACATACAAAAAGTCACGACTGTGTCCATTTAACCGACATTATATCTCTAATAATAACAGAAGCACCCATAAGACACTGTATAATTTGCAATAAAATGCATTCCAATAAAATCAAAATTAAGTGCAAAATACGTTTATAAAATTGTTGTGAGGAACAGAATAGCTCCAACTAATTCTCCTGAAAAGATGCCCTTAAATTATTTTTGCACATTTCACATTTTTACAGCAATACTATGAACAAAATTGTGGTTCATTTAACCGACTGTCTATCTCTAATAATAACAAAAGCACTCATAAGACACAGTGCATAGTACGAAATAAAATTCATTCTAATAAAAACAAAATTAAGTACAATATACGTTTATAAAATTGTTGTGAGGGATAGAATAGCTCCAAGTAATTCTCCTACAAAGATGCCCTTAAATCGTTTTGTGTCTTTGAAAGCTGAAAATAATCATAATTATGGCAACAGGTATAACTTCTGAATAAATGCTACTACATTAAACTACGGGCCTACTTCTCAATGTCATGTTAACACTCTTGTTTCTATTTCTTTCAATTTCTGACAGACTACTTTTGTTAATCGTTTTCACTTTCGTTTTGAAAGTGTGTTTTGTAATTTGATTATTTAATTATGTGTATGTAGGTAGGTGCTTTGTAAAAGACCTATCTACTGAGGCAACGTCCATGTCGCATGTTCTTTTTTCTACAGTAATTAAACCTGGACTCGGAGTCGGAGTCGGTACATTTTTTCCGACTCCGACCCGACTCCTCTGAAATTTGTCTGAACTCCGACTCCGATTCCACGACTCCGACTCCGACTCCGACTCCGACTCCGACTCCGACTCCGACTCCGACTCCGACTCCGACTCCGACTCCGACTCCGACTCCGACTCCGACTCCGACTCCGACTCCGACTCCGACTCCGACTCCGACTCCGACTCCGACTCCGACTCCGACTCCGACTCCAACTCCGACTCCACAGCCCTGGTTACATAGATACAAAATTTGGGAAATAATAAATAAGAAAATAATAAATGGCCATTTATTACTAGCTCGGCAATAAAATGCGACGTTCAATCGAAATAACAGCACTTTCAGCAATAATTGTTTTCTTGAATACGGCTGCCATTTCGACAGAATATTCAGTATTCGGTGGAAAACCCAAAAATTATTATATCTTTACCTACTTCATGCGGAGAGGGTCACCGTTGGATTTACGGTTCCATATCTAGGAGATTGAGTTGATCCGAACAGTGTACCCCGTGACATATTCCGTAAAGAATGGCAGGGGTAAAAGCAAGCCGCAAAGCCTATGATGAATGGTCAGCCGTAATGGTGGGTGCGCTGACTAGCACAGCTAACGCGATAGCGTTGCACTTTCTCGCTGTGGTGGAGGCGCTGATTAATGAAAATAATCCATCTGACTTTGGGACACTGTGCTCGCGTTTTTTTATCGTAATGTGATAAAATTATGTAGGTATTTTCGATTCAAAACTTATATTAGGGCCGATAACTTGCAATTTAGGTGTTGTGTATTCGTCAAGTAGCTAGAATCACACAATGTAATTCTATTTAACTTCAGAATTCAACCACCAATTTAAAAATTTTGTTGATTAGATTTTTGCAAATTTAGATACTATAAAATACAGTCGTAATAGCTGTGTACTTTCGCCCAGTTGTCTATTGATTTTGTGTATTGCTACGTCGCAGTTTCAGTTAGGTAACTTTCCGAAAACATCAACGCTCATTAACAATTTAAAGACACCTCCCAATCATTCTAAATTGATTTTTTATAATGGCGAATTCTATAAAATCCGGAAATGTTGGAGTTCATGGGTATAGTGGTGGCTTCAACTCAGATTTGAAACGCATTACCAGTTGGACAATGACAGATCTTGATGACTACGTGTTGATTGGGCTATTGAACTTTAAGTATGTTTTATATGATATAATCACGCACTGATTCCCAAACTGTGCGCCGCGTCGCCCCGGGGAGCCGCGGCGTCTTTACAAGGGCGCCGCGAAATATTGTAAAAGTTTCATAATTCCAAGTGCCTTTGTCTAATAAGTTATTAACACAGTTAGTCAAAGAATACATCAAATGGCGGAAGATAGATATCAAAGATCAATTGATTGAACAACATAAAGGAGTTGAATTTGGATTGTAGGATAATAATAAAGATGCTAATTTGATATGCTATCTACGGTTTATAGATGTATTTAATAATACTAAAGATCATATGTTTTG
Source organism: Aphodius sticticus (assembly GCA_963966075.1). Taxonomy (NCBI): domain Eukaryota; kingdom Metazoa; phylum Arthropoda; class Insecta; order Coleoptera; family Scarabaeidae; genus Aphodius; species Aphodius sticticus. The sequence goes on along the minus strand of OZ014506.1, from coordinate 85,110,610 downwards.
TAAAAATATCACTGCAGGAGCGAAGGCTCAGGACCTGTTCGAGATTCATATCTGAAAACAATTTGCATTGTCCTAAATACGTTGGTGTCTGTACTAATAGAGCTCGCTTACATGTGCTTATTCGAAGCAAATCTGGTGATTTGCGGACCCATTGCATTATTCATGAGTATGTATCGAAAAAACGTTTTTAAGTTGCTAAAGAGTTCTCCCTATGGACCTACATATACCACAAAGAAAAATGGCCGAGATGAAAAATATTTAGGTCTCCGCAAGAGGCCTAAACATTATAATTTTCTTTAAAAACTCGTTTTTTTATTTATTGAAAGTGATTTTGCTTTTTCAAGTAGAAAAAGTTTAGCAATACCATTTAGATCGCCTGCAGTTTATTTAGATTCATAGATCTTTTAGAATAATGACCATTTTCTTATAATTTAAAAAATACTTTTAAATGTTGATAAAGTTTATTTATCATTAAATATTTTATTATGTGGGTCCATGTGGGCGTTGAGGAAGAATAATCTCTTAATCTTTTATTAAAAAAAAAGAACAAATTCGAATTTTTAATGAAAATACAAACTTTAGGCCTCCTAAATATTTTCCAAATGGGCCAATTTTTTTTGATAACTTTTTATCAACTTGAAATTTTGAATTTCCAAAATAAATTTTTTTCTATACACACTTTTATTAATAGAGAAGTGCTTGCGTCAAAGCATCTGAGTCTTCCACTGAATCAGGTGTTTCAATGTGTGGTGAATATGGTAAATTTATTAAAATATCGTCCATTGAAAGAAACGCTTTAAAAGAAAAACTGTGGCAGGATATGGGAATCGAACACTCATCTTTACGTATAATATATAGAGTATAATATAGCAGTGCAGGATGGCTCTCTCGAGGTAATGATTAAGTACCTTTGAATTGCCGCCAGATATTTGTATTTCCCTTAAAGAAGAGGGATGCAAAGATGCAGAATATTTTGCTGGTGCTGATTTTGTAATAAAACTGGAATATTTATGCAATATTTTTGAAAAGCTGGATTTCCTTTATGTTTCTCTGCAGCAACATGCGCCTTTTGAAATCAACGGAAAGCTTCTATAAAAAAACGTATATATAAAAAAGTATGGCGAAGAAAATTGAATAAAAATGCAGATAAGGATTGTTTCTTAATATTACAGCAATTTTTGACGTCAAATGAATGTGATCTTTCTCATGATATAAAAACCATGTTTGAGGAGCACTTATCACAGCTAATTATCTGCGTAGAAAAATATGTTCCAAATGAAAGTACGATAGGTTTGCGTGTATTCAAAATCCATTTAACACTAGTTCCGTCTGAATTTACTTCAGCAGAAGAAGAGAATCTTATCTTGTGATACCAGTTTGAAAACAAAATTTGGCAGCGTGGGATTGACACAGTTTTGGATTTCAATAAACGATTAATATCCCCTTCTATGTGATAAGGATCAGCGGATTTTCGACTTCGTACTTGTGCGAAGCATCAGGGGTTTCGGCAACCGCTGTAGTAAAAAGCAAGTATAGACGTGGAAACGCAAATGAGGGTGGCCATGTTCAGTTTATCTCCACGATTTGAAAAAATGTGCAGTGCTTAGCAGGCTCATCCATCACATCACATTAATAAATACTAATTAAGTTTAATATTAATAAAGTTAAAAAACTAATAAAGAAACAAGTTCTTTTTATTGTTATCTCTTACCAATAGCCATCCTTTTATTTAGAGTAGGGCGCCATGGAAGTATTTTAATTGAAAAATGGCGCCGCAACTAGGAAAAGTTTGGGAACCACTGATATAATGAATTTGTGGATTAATATAAAATCAAAATTATTTTTAATCACTTTATTCGGTATAATACCATATGGATGGTATTATACCGAATAAAATGATTAACAACTAATTTTTGATATGGAATATAATATAAACATACAATAACTTATACAGTTTAAAAAAAAAACTCACGAACGCCTCAAACTCCATATCGCATGTATGAGAATCAGCAAGTTCTGCTCTTTGGTTTGAACATGAGCGCTAGCGAAAGGACAACATATTTTTGTTTCAGAGTTACGAATCTTCAAACACAGGGCTCGATACTTTTGCAATGGACAGTATGTTGCGCTTGCTTCTGCTGTTTTGTTTTTTTCTACTTTTCATTGGCAAGGAAACCTGTAATAAAACATGATAACACATATTGTTTACTTCTTACTATTTTTTTACTTAATATACTTTGATTTCATAGTAAACACATTGTGACACTGTTTTCGGCTTCATAATGAAACCCGTCGATAAGCATGGTTACAGCTATATATCCTAATGGTAATTTTAAAACTGATATTAAACTTAATTACTCCAAGTAGAAAAATACGGCATTACATGTGTTACATGTAAAACTGTACATATCTTACTATCTTGTCCCCTAAAAATGGTGGCTGTGAGCATGTCTCAATCTGCAATATCAGTAACTAATAGTTGCAATGTGTATCTTATATTGTTTATGCGATATACAGGGTGTTTCTTAATAACATGCTAATATTTAAGGATGTTATTCTTGGGTCTATTTTAAGAAAAAACTCATATGAACATATGTCCTAAAGGTCTTAACTTTTGAACTACAGGTTGCTAAAGTTTGAAGAAAAAAATCCTTTTTTATGATAACGATGGTATGACCCTAGATTCTTGTGAAACGTAATACGCATCTGCTATGCATCAAAAGGCATTTCTGCCGTGCAACCTATTTTTCTATTCTTGCTAGTAGCGTTCGTGCGGGATTTGCACTGAATCATTTTAAAGAGAAAAGTGATACACCACTGCTTTTTCTCAAGGTAAAATTATTTTTGAAATCTTCCCTTCTGAGCAAATCTGGTCTCATGATTTTTTTTTCGTTTGACGCACGGTTTTCGCATATGCAAATAAAATTCATTCATAAGAAGCAGATTTTCTTATGTAAACAAAAGCAGTTTTGACAGTTGTCAACCTAGTCTAGTCACGTATTTAAGTCATCAAAATTAACAATACAGATTTTTTTTTGCTTAAAACTTTAGCACCCTGTAGTTCAAAAGTTAAGACCTTTAGGACATGTTTATATGAATTTTTTTTCCTAAAAATTGAACCAAGAATAACCTTAAGTATTAGCAAGTTATTATGAAACACCCTGTATAGGCTGTACCAGTTTGTGAGTTCCTTTTCACATGTATTAAATTGTTTGTCAAAAAATACGAAATGCAAATTTTGCCTTCAAATTTGGGTGTTTTATAATTGTATACTTTTGTATACAATGTGTCCCACTTAAAGAGAACTAACCTCAACGCTGTTGTTATCTTTTATAATTTTGATTTCAAATTTGTATCATACTGCGTATGATAAAGTAAAAATCGAGAAAAAGACAGTTGAAACTTAGGGTTATATTGATAACTTTTGTTTGTTTATGGTAGCGAATATTCGCTTTCAAAATCTGCATGTCTCGCCAGGTTATAGCGTTTTTTTTTACCTTTTTTTATGAAGGTGTCCGCATCCCAGTTAAAGAATCGCTGTAAATCCGTCAACAACATCTTGGAACAAATTTTTTGAATTTCAGGTAAAAATACAAAGATTTAGGTTTACTATCAGACCATTTTGAGGTTTATGGGACAATGGGTTCAGCTAGAATAAAATAAAAAAGCGAAACACTACTGCTACCCGCTACGTATGATAAAGTCAAAAACAAAAAACGAAATAAGAAATACATGGGACAAATTATGTCCATATAATCGATTTTTTCCTTGTTTTTCTAGTAAAAGTCTCATCTGCTGGTAATCAGTGTGCCTGCAAAAATGTGATTCGATTTTGAAGTAATACTTAATTGACCGTAAAACAATTTTCATACGACTAACAACGGTGACATAACCAACCGTAAAAAAAGTCCAACATATCCGTAGCTGTTTTGGTTCTACGTGACCGCTCTTGGTGGCGCTGTCGGCGGTCGTAGAGAGGATCCGCATTGGCCTATTGTCCCGTTGCTATGTTTATGACACATAATTGACCCAGCTCTAATTCCGGGATTGATATAAAGTACTAGAGACAAATCCGATAGTAGAAGTTGCGCAATTCAGGTGATTTATACGACCTTCAATTTAGCCTTTGGAAAAAAGCTACTATATCTGTTCTGGTACATAACGTACGTGTGGAATGCCTTTGCGTGTGTATGTGTGTGGCTGTTATGTGTCGATAACTATACGTTTTGCCATAACTAGATGAAATTGTTTGACATTTTCAATATACGTTGATTTATTCACGTGTAATGTTTACACAACCGGTGAGCTTAGGGTTTGCATAGTTCAAGTTGTCTGATTAGTTGGGTGTGCGGTAATGTGAGGTGTCAATTAAGCAAAATATATGTGATTATAATTAGTGTTTTGGTGCTCTGAGTGATTATTTAATAATGTATGACCACTTTTATTTTTACTATTGTTATTTCTTGTCTGTACATTGAGCTGCCTACTGGCGACACCTAGCAATTCTATGCTGTTAAAGTCAGTTTAGAGTCATATAGTAATAATGGGTGCTACCAATTTACGGTGAAATTTTGCATAGATATGGCCAAACGTTTTGTCAGTTGTCTTTCATTTCTTTTTTACGTAAACCGAAAACTTCAAAGATAAATATCCATTATCGACTTTTACAAAATAAAAATGAAGATTGCTTTTTGTAAAGTTTTATACTATGTTTTATTCAAAAACTTTTGATCTGAAATCTTTATTTTATCTGAATATGTGATCTGGAACGGAAAAATCACCAGTGGCAAAAAAAAACTGTTTTGACGGAATCGGGTATTCAATTGGAAGAGCTATCTGATTCCGTCAAATCAATTTTCTTGAATAGGTCAGTCTCTCCGTTCCAAGTGAACACATTTTCTTCTAAATTACTATCTTGTTCTGGATTCAAGTTGCGTACCTACTACCTACATCACAAAATTTTCGAAAAAACATAGGTTCATCCACATACTGACACATGCTCCAATATAATATGTCATTTAGGTTCCAAATAAGTTAAGAACTTCTATACCAAGAACAAATGTCATTAGAATCCCTTATCAAACTTCCCTATCTCATCAGGTTTCCAAAAAAGTTGAGGTAAACATGTCAAAACTTTTGCAATATTGATGTTTTTCATTTGTTTTCATCGACGTTACCAAGAATTCAGAATAAATGGAATCATCTTCTAAAATTTTGAGAAAAAATATATGTACCGTTATTTAAATAAATAAATAGATTGTCTAGCGGTTAGGATATTTAACTTATATTACTTTATACTGCATGTAAAATAAGCCATTGCGTTAACTTTTAGTTCACAATGTTCTTTCTTATCAGCCAAAAATCAAACAGTAATTTTTCTTTAAACACAGTAGCTTTTTCTGTTGGAACATGGTACTACTGATTTACTGTCTGGCAACACTGGTGTTCAGTACACTTAGCATTATAAGATGAAGAATTTATTTAGGAATATTGTGAAAATTTGTGAAATTTGAAATGGCGCTCTATACTTTTTCCTCTATTTTCAACCAGGATCACATTATGAACACAAAATCATAACGATTGATATCAATGTGCCGCTGTTTGCAAATCTATCGAGGAAAAATCATAAACTTTTGTTTTTATGATTCGTCCCACATGAAGTTTGGAGCAGTGGTAATATATTAAAAGTGGAGGTACTTGGGATTACTTGACGTTTATGTGACTTCCAGTTATGCCGGTACTGACGTAATCTTTGTAATTTTAAATGGCGCCCTATATTTTCAACTTGATATCCAGACAGTCAGACGGTCACCCAGTGGTTATGCGGTCGCCTTCAGTCTGACGTCACTGGTTCGCATACAACGATTTGCTTCCATAGTGGAGGTTTTTCCGTGGGTTTCCTCAATCCACGGTGCAATGTTGTAACCCCAACAACAGACGTGTCACAGGCGGGTCTCCAACAGAAGCTGTTAGATTATTATTATTATTTATTGTCATTCACAGTCACTATATATATTATACAGGTAATTAAAGAATGATAATAGTATATTATTATACAAGTTTTATAAGACGTCAAATTGGCGCACGAGTTGTTTTGGGCATGACGAGCGTAGCGAGGAGTGCCCAAATGGAACGAGTGCGCCATTACGTCTTATAAAACGAGTGTAATATACTATTTTTTCTACTTTGCGTCATTAATTTGATATAAATTTAGAAATTGTGGTTACTATATTGCTCTAAATTAGAATCTAGGGTATTTCGCGGGTACCACGTGGCAGCACTGTAGTAACTGTCAACTTCGTTAAGGATGAGATCTATGAGATAAAATCTTGACAAAATCTAATTGTGAATAAAATTACTCTACTTTAGCCTACAAGTTTGAATAAATATTCAGCGAGGTCTCAACGATGATCATAATGGAGCTTGGGGCAACACTTTTAACCCTACTATGATAAATACATGAAACTTAACCTAAAAAGTCAACAACTTTAATAGTGCTTTCATAAGTATAATAATCAGAATAGAAGTGTTTGGCGGTGACTGATTAGTCACTTCGAAGAACAAGAACTTACTAAAGAATTGTTTTAACACCTAACGTTTAATAGCGGTGTCTACCTAATTCCGCTGCGTAGCCGTTGCGGCTTATATATTTACAAGCACTTATAGTTGAAACCCAATTTTAATTTCGGCAAAGTACTTTATTAGAATAAATTATACTTAGTAAAATTACATGTGATGGAGGTAATACAAATATGTTGCACACAACCAGAACTAAGACGTAGTCGAAAGCGACGGACAAAAATGAATACGAATTGAGCCGAACAGAATTCGGTCGAAAATGTTACCGAAAACTTATACGTTACATAAACTAAGAAATCCTCTACACTTTAAATGTACTATAGCTTTATACGTGTATGCTGATAAACCATTGATTGCGCATATACAATCTCGTAGCAGTAATTAAAATCATTCATATCTACGATGTAGGTTTGATCTTCGCATAATACCTTATTAAAGTAAATGTGGTCCTTGAATTATATCTGAAAAGGGGATTTGATGTTTAGTTGAAAAGAATGATAACGATCACTTACCAGAGTCGTAAAACATCACCGAAAACGTTATGCTGGCGTATTTTGATGAACACAGCAAAACTAAGAAAGCCACAGCCTTTGGCCATACTATAGCAGGCTACACGCATGTTTAAATATGTATAGAATATTGATATTTCACAGTTTATGCGATTGCAAGCGATTAAAAAGAGGCAGTGTGTGGTTATGTATTGTACGTTTGACATTTGGCATTTCATATCAATGTGTACCAATCCTGGCAATCTTAGACAAAAATGTTACTGTTTTCGATGTTACAATGTGTTAATTGTAACACCGAAAACAGTGTTACAATGTGTGCATTGTGAATGCAAAGTAGAAAAAATATATTATGTGAATCAGGGCAAGTTGGTAATACTAAGAAGCTTCGCTGTAGTCTAATGGTGGCTACACACCTGCAAACTTGACAAGCATGCATGATCAATCACTTTGTACAAGCATGCTGTAGCGTCTGTAGGATAATTTTGAGCAAGCATTTTAATTGTACAAGCCGCTTGATGATGGATCGAATTTGAATCATGCAAGCTTGTACAAGCTGCGCTTTCACAAGCGAAACGGAACATGTGCACCATGGACGCGCACAAACAAATGTCAGTCGTGAATAGGTTTTTCTTTTCATCAACCACTCTTTACACCAAACATTACGCTTCTTCTTTCACGTTTTCCTCTTGTGGATGACGCAAAACGCAGCCACTGCCAGCGCATCGTCGTCCGACATAGTCGAAGCACAAACTAGCGGTTGTTAAAGCATACTGTTGGAATTCCTTCAGTTTGACAAAATTCTTGGGCGTGTGTAGCCTGCTCTCAGCGTCGGTGATTGGCCTAAGTTGCGGAAATAGCCCGACGTAAAATAAACAAGTAAACAATTTTTTTAGATGTGTGTAACTTGAAGTGACTTGAAGTTAATATATTAAGGCTGCCCACAGACCAGAGCGGAATTCGCAGTCGCACAGCGGCACCGAATCTTTCGCAATGTATTTCAAATATCACTAAAAGAATACAGCGATTTGCTAGCGATTTGCTCTGGTCTGGTCGTAGTCTAAAGCGCCGACGAACTGGCAACCCCCACAGCAAACTGTTATCATTTTTTTGCAGTTAACAAATGCTTTACCAATGTCGCCGCATATCATTTGATAAAAAGTTATTTAGGAATTTAAATAAAGACCTCAAATACAGAAAACGGAACGGAATGTTGTTTAAAAAATTAAACCATGTTTTTATTGGAAAATTCCGTATATTTACATTTGATTCTTCCAGATCATAATTGCGTCCGCATTTAAATACTTGTATATAGAAACCCATGGGCAATGTGAAACAAACAGACATTAGAGTGAAAATTATGTATGAAATCACATTATTAACATATAAAAAAATAATTAATAATATGAATGCACGACACACACAGACACACACAAGTCTAAGTAAATTGTATTTACCGTAAATAGTGAGAGGATGTTTACGTTGAGGTCTATTCATTATTCTAGAAAAATGTAATGATTAGATGGAGCCAATCGACACAAACATAATTATTAAAAAATAGCGGAAGTGTATTTATTTATCTATTACTGTATTAGATATACAAATATAATGGTTCAATCAAATTCATGGTTTGTAATTAACAATAGTTGGTGCAACATTACATTGTTGCATTGCATTGAAAAAAGTAGTACAAATTACTATAATGTAAATGCATTATTTTGCACGTGTCATTGTTGAGCACAAGCATTTTTATCAATACATTTGCATCCAATTGCTACTATGAATTTAAATGCAATTTTCTTAATTACTTAATTTAATATAGAAACCACAATATCTAGTTAAGTTATTATTGTAAACAAATTGTAAAAGCATTCAAAAGAATTATTTTTGCTAAAGCAAAAACACAATTGTGTGCACTTTCTAAACCAATTAATTTATTAATGAATGTAGAAGAACAGAACACCGTAAAATACACCACTTTGTATGCATGTGCAGTGTGGAAAATTAAAAAGAGATACAAGAAAATAGTGATGAAGGCAAATCTAAACAATTGCTATTTCTCTCTCCATTTGTGATGTGATCTACTAAATGTGCTCCACCCTATCCTACCAACCAAAATACCTACGGTCCACAACAAATCTTACGGATTCAGTATATGTTTCTGATCAAAAGTAAAATAGAAAAAGAAGAAGAAATGTTATGAAATACTGTATAATGATGAACTTTAAGTTTGACCACGAACATTTCTAGTTCGTGGTCTTAGCTTGGAAAATACCAAAATGTTATCTTACATCGTCTACATACAAGGAGACCACTATGGGGTTACCCACAGATAGTTCTGTGGTTTTCCGGATATGTGGTTGTTGAACAGGAAAAATTCGTGGTTGACAAAAAGCAGGAAGAGGTCTACTAGGCCATCGACTTGTGTTGTCGCATATGTTGTTTCAGTGCATGAATTTTGGGTCACTGACAAATGTTCTAACAATTTTAAGTGTCTCGGGTATTGGAATGTTGATACTTAAATTCGTAATGTCAACAAAGACTAACACTGAGTTGTCGGGGATTGTTTGATGATAGTAATATTTACGAAGTCTGTTGAGTTTAATAATTCGTATGTTGGCGTAAAATCCATTGTTTTGATAATCCGGTTTCTGGTTTTAGAGAGTTTATGAATTACTGAGTCGTAGGAAGTGACTATTGGCTAGGTGTCCTATTATTCACCTTCTAAAATTCAAAATACGTACCCGCCAAATTGTTTCCTTTACATTAGTAGAAAACCCCTAAAATTTGAGATCAATTGGATCACGTTTAGTGGACGCGCATCGAGGTCAAAGTTTAGCGTTTTCCGACCGTTACGCACATTACTCCGCATAACTCCTTTATTACAAACTTTATCAAAAAAGTTTTTGTCAATAATAAGTGCTCAATCTCTACAATAAGTGATCATTACCTTTTTCGCTTAACCGTTCACAAGTTATTGGAAAAAATGGGTTGAGTACAATAACAACTTTTTTACAAATGCTGGATTTGAGTTGAATAACTCTAAAAAACATTTGCAAACTTTCATTTTAAGTTTTCAACAAATTTGTTCAAAATGCTCTAGATCTAGAGTTTACCGCATTCGGACTTGTCGCATACAGTAATACAAACGAATGCCCATATGATAGCAGTTTATAAACTTGTTTGTAGAAATAACTATTATTTAAAATTTTATTTAAGTGACCCCACACCATCAATCCAGAGAAATTTAAACAATATTATTCAGCAACTAATCATAGATGGAAAAATTACACGGGAAATAGGAAGAAGACTAAAAACTCACAATGGCATCCTTCCGCGATTATATGGATTACCTAAGATACACAAGCATGGCCCCCTCCAGATGAGACCAATCGTATCATGTGCCGGTGCTACGTACGTAATATCTAAATATATGGTTGAAATTTTGAATAACATTACCCATACATGCACGTTTAGTATTAAGAATTCATATGAACTAGTTGATAGGATTAGAAGTGCGGTTGTACCCGCTGATTATGTATTGGTTTCACTGGACGTTACAAACCTTTTTACAAACATCCCACTTGAAATTACATTGGAAGTAATTGAAGAACATTGGCACGAACTAGAACCTCATACCTCACTATCTTTAAATGACATACAAACATTAATTTCATTTACATAATAGCTGTTTTCAGTTCAATGACAGGTTTTATAAACAAAAGAAGGGTACAGCAATGGGAAATCCGGCTTCACCTATTTATGCCAATCTCGTTATGAATCGAGTTTTGAATAGAGCAGTTGAGGGATTGGGGTTTGACCTCCCTTTGTTATACATATATGTTGATGACATAGTCACAGCCCTACCCAGGGATAGAGTAGATGAAATCGTTGGCACTTTCAATTCTGTTCACCATTTCATTAAGTTTACAGCAGAAATTGAAACAAATGGTGTCCTACCTTTCCTTGACATATCAATCATAAGAAGTAATAATAACAACTTGAAAACCAACTGGTATCAAAAAGAAGTCAATTCTAACAGATTTATAAATTTCAGTTCAGATCACACAATGACACAGAAAATTGCGATAATTAAAAATTTAAAACACCGAGCTGTGAGTCTGTCTGAGAGGGAATTCGACCATACCAACTTCCAACTCATAACTGCTATGTTGGTGAAATGTAATTACCCGAAAACATTGATTCATAGAGTACTTTTTAGTGAGATGAGGGGCGATAATATCAACAATACTGCCGTGAGTCGTGATGAAGTGGGGGACTTAAAATACTGTAGACTTCCAAGTGTACCGGGGTTGACTTCTAGATTGATCTCAATATTAAAAACTAACAACATAAAAATTGTAACTTACAATAAGAAAAATCTTGGAAATCTAACCAATATTTCAAAAATAGAATGAAGCAACATAAATACGATTGCGAAAATAAAAATGTTAGTAAAAAGGAAAAAACTGCCCTTGCTTTACACGCTTTGTCGAGTGGCCACGCAATCAATTTCGGCTCGGCGGAGATTCTTATCAGGGAGTCCAACTATAGAAAACGGTGTATTATGGAAATGATATACATGAAAATGACACAAAATACAGTAAATCTACGGTCAGACACAGATAATTTAAGTAGTATTTATTCGAACGTGATTTCTGTCTTACCGATTTGACCCCTACTTGTTATGCAACCACCACACAGTTTAAAAAAAAAAAGAATATTTTACGTACGTTTCAATGTATATCGTTCTGAAATTGTTCATTGTTAACGTCCGTCGGTTGTCACGTGTGAATGTACTTGTTGTGTGATTTGAACTTACTTTAAGGTAATTTTTAAATAATTTGACTATTCTTTTATTAATCTATTATATTTTAGCTATGATTAAGGCTAAAAACGAAGCCGAAACGTCAGCAACAAAGTAGACGAAGTTTTATTGCTACCTTGCTCCCAAAGCCGTTTAAAAAGTTTTCTGATTATCACTTGGAGCGTAAACTGGGATTTAATTTTATTTAAAGTTATTTAATCTTCACGGACCAGATTTCAGACAAAAGTATGAAGTATACACTAATACTAATGCCGATTAAAATTCAGAGAATTTAAGTGTGGTAGTTAACTGCGGTTCTTCGGATACAGTTGCAACGGCTAAAATTTGTACCACAAAAATGCAGTTTCCAAAGCTGGGCACAAAAGCGTTAATCCGTTAATCGTTAATTAACGAAGTTAAATTTTTCGTTAACTAACTAACTTTTAAGTTAACTTTCAAAATCATTAACGGACTGACTAACTTCCGCTACATTCATCATCCGTTAATTCAAGTCCGTTAAATTGGAAATATCATCAATAAATATTTCAAATGGGTGTATAGGCATTATGTGCAAGTTCGGACTTGGTTTTGTTGATATGTGTGACGTACTACTTTGTGTGACGTAGCGTCCGTATATAAAGCATGCGCGCGAGTTGTTTTGTTTTTAGTTGTTTCAACTCCAATCCAACCCTCTTAAGCCCACTTTACTTCATTCTGTGTAATTCAAAAGCGCAATTAAATCCGTCAAGTCCAATGTGATTGTTTTGTTTTACTCTATGAAACATTTTAAAATTACCAAGTTACATGAAATTAGGATCAGTTCGATCAGTTCTAAATATTTAAGTGCGTGCGTTTATAGTAACAATCTAGGAATTTTTGTCTAAAACAAAAATTTGGTGACATCACTGTGTATAGACGCGAAAAATAATCTATTCCGCATTTCGTTATTTGTTATTGTTTGCTGTGATTTACAAAACTGTGTGTGGAAGAAAAGCGTAATCAATAATTTAATAGCAAAGCATGGAGGTTATGTTTGCCACCAACCTAAAGCAACTAATTGTCAAAAAGTTAAAATCACTGATGTTAAAGCCATGCGATTTATTAAAGTTGCACAGGACAGAATGGTGTACAAATTGTCATAAAATTGCATGCGATTTTTCAAAACTGCATTGTTGAAAGTGCAGGTTTGAACTGCATAGATATAAAAGTAGCTTTTCAAAGTAGATCTTTTCATCTTTGTATCTCGCAATGTTGTTCTTTTAGTAACCGCTGTACCTAGTTTGAAAAGTTTCTAAGGCAATTTTTACACATGCAACCGCAATAAAGGTCCGCAGTTATTTTGGTTGCATACTCACCAGTAGATCGGCACTCAACATAACCTATATTTTTTTATAAAAGGTAACGTTTAACGGTTAACGTTAACTTCCGTTACATTTGTAACAAATTAACGGACTATCGGTTAACGAACATAACTTTTTAGGATTAATTTAACGGATTAATGATTAAAAAAAAATTTTACACACGGTTTTCTTACCACCTAAGGATTTTATTTGTAAAGCTAGGTAAAATAATGCAAGAACCCTATTGTGTAACAAGAAATAGGAAAGGAAAAGTTTCATGCAAATTCACGTCAATTTATTTTGTCTTTCAGATTGCACTCGTTGCCATTTTGAATTTTAACATGAGACGACTGATATTTCAATTTCCATCTGAATTCGTCAGTGAATTACATGTTTTTGTGACCATATTGGATACGGCATTTTGAGTTGTATACATCTGAAATTAGATTTGGAACCATAGACTGAAAGGAACCCTACGAGCATGCTTAAGTCTTCTAAGACTCGCGAGATGAAAATACTTAGTTTTGACTTTTGGCTTGCTTGTGGCCCCTGGCCCATGGCGAAGTAGATTAAAAAATATCTAAAACCTACTTAATCTTGAAACTAATGCTGAAATAGAAAAAAATTTGAGTCAGCGTAACTTTGAATTATGCGCGAAGTTATTAAGTTTTAAATATTGCAAAGGTTTGAAGCGTCATAGCACATATTTTACTTTTTAGTTCGCAATTTAATTTGTTTTCTCAATTTCTCTTTATGGTAAACGGTTTAAAATGTAGGAGTATTTTCGGCATAACTTACTCTATTCTCTGGTATCTCTGGTATTCTCCTTAGAAGGTTTACGTGCAACTTGGAATCAGTGATGACCTAGATTAAGCCTGGTATAAATTAAAGGCAGTCGATACATCTAACTGATTATAATGACCTTTCTACTATATGTGTATTTGTTACTCGTTCGATATCGGTTGATTCGCATTTTTGAAGTATTTGTCCAGGTGTTGCTCAAAATGGTACTTGAAAAAACTATTGCCACTGGTTACATCTGAATAGTTTTCAGCTTAAGTTTTGGCACTTATCTCAAAATGTGTACCTAAAACACTTGTATTAAAAACTCGGTGAAATGGAAACACACGCACCAAGAACGGGAATTTTTGTATAAACTTTGGTAGAAGTAATGGGTGACAAAGACGTAATAATTGGGGAAAAATCAGGAGTCTTCTTATCATGGTGAAAAAGGGAGTTTCTAGTTGCAGAAACAAAAGCCGAGCTCCCCCCTTGAGCTATACAGCCCTAACAAAGTGAGGTGAGAAATTAGATCAAAACTGTTCACCCATTCTAAGAGCACCAGATGTTGTAACGTTGTATATCGACTGCTTTAGGCTTTAGATAATGTTAAGTTTACTTGACGTCAAAATAATACAAAAGAAACAAAATTGGCCATATTATAGCATAGTGATCACGGTCATTTCTCCAAAATTCACGTATTATTGCTGGTGTTTAATAGCCCAAACTGTTGTCAAATTATGATAATTCTTAGCACCAGTTTTACGAAATTGACCTAGAAAATGGTGTTACCATAATCTTATTGACCCATAAACATGGCCTTAGCGCGAAAATCGTACCGAACAGCACAATCACTGCAAAAAGTAAATCGTATTTAATTGGATACCATCAAGGTAAATTGCCCGGATCAATGATACAAATTTTATGATGGTCGCGCCCATTTTCTACCAATTTGACCATTTCACGACTTATGGGACAAACAGTATCGCCATTTCTACTAATCAAACTGTAATGGCTTTATACTCTGGATAAGAATTACAAAAACTCCGGTGATGCAGTGTAAGATAATTGCAGCGTTAGATTTCTTTCATGAGCAGACCGGTGACATTGAGCTATAATAGTGAGAGTGCCATAAACCAGTGATTCAGAACGAATTATGTTACCAGGCAAATGAAACAGGTGACTGCGTGCTTACTTACTTGGATACGTTCTCAAGATGATCCAACTCAAATATCATCAAGTGCTGTTGATTGTTGGCCCTAAATACAACAACAAAAAACTACAGTGTTTGACTTTACATGCAGACATACTTATTAAACTTTTATTTATTGCAAGGTATTGAAATGCTTCATTTTGTTGGATATCATAATAATATTTGTAAAGGAGAAGCTTTAAATACCTAAACCTGTGTAAATTATATTAATACTGATACTAAATAAATAACACAAGAGGTCGGTATTCTTTTAAATTAAAAAACTACAGCCTCGAGTGTTGAAGCCTGAACTCCGGATTGGCGGTCTATTGTTATTATTATTATTAGGACACATTATGACATTATGCATGTACTTACATAGTACATGCAGTAGATTCAAGTCGTTATATTTATTATGCAATGGACTTTTTGTTTCTTCCGCGACTGTCATCCAAATAGCTAGTTTCTACCTCAACATCTTCCCTTGCGTGGTTCATGTTAGAGGTCCGTGTGCGGAGGTGTATTGGCCCCGTGCATACTAGGGGTGGGGGACTAGGAAACGATTTGCTGCACGTAAAAGCGCTGTGATCGACTTTGTTATTTCTGTCAGCTGATGACATAATTTGTAAACAAATATTTTATTTTTCTTAAATTCTTTCAGTACCTACAACAAAAGAAACGCGGCTTTATTTCACTATAGACATAGAAATTGTTTTTATCAATTTATGGTCAGCACCAATTTTAGTCGACACGCTACTAGTACCCACGTGGGTGATTACTAAATAGGGAAATGCATAGAAACAGCGCCACCTCGTGGCGATCTTAGACAGGTCCCAAGGGAAGACTGGTTGGTTTCCTCAGCATGGGTCCTACCCACTTAAATTTCCTTTTCTTAATTTCCTGGTTAATTTCTTACTTCCTTTGTTCTGTGCCATAATTCGATGATATGATGCTTTCGGGTCACCATATTCTCAATATGTTTCTTAGGCATCTATTTATTGTGTCCATACATGTTTCGGAACTATAGAGGAGAACTGCTTTTACTGTCGCATTAAGCACTTTTATATTATTGTTAAATGCAACGATTATGCGCATCAATTTTTTCTCATACTTGCAAACACTTTTCGAGCCACATAGATCTATTTTTTCAAATTGTGGTGTAGAGGTAACCAAATTATTCTACTGTCTCAAATTGCGCGTCTTCAACGCGAAGTGAACAGGTTCCATGGTTTTTATATTGAGTACTTTAGTTATATTTTTATTTACCTACGTTATTACAACGTCGTCTGGGTTTGATAACCATGACAACAGTAATAACAGACGGCGACAGAAATTTAATTGTAATAATATAAGAAGTATATCATATTCAAATCTGTGCATATTTTTTAATGGAGACAAACATGTTTAGTAGTAAACTCTTTTGGTATTTACCTATAAACATCCGTTTTTAATTTTTGTTCCCATTTATTAAATACCTGAATAATCACTTTTTTTAAACAAAGTGATAACGTGCAGAACAGTATGTAGGTATCAAGAGACACTTTTTAGCGAAATTGGGAAATGAATGAAAGAACTTTAACAACAGAGTTAAATATTACTTTTGAAGATAAAAAACAGTTGAACGGCTTAATTGGTGTTACAAATTATATTGGATGAGAGTTGGAGCATTCTCTTATCACTTTTAGACTAATTAAGAGCAGTTCTAGCTTTTATCGCGGTTTTACGCACATATTAGGTACGTAAGTTTCTGACCATGTAGATTGTAGAGAATATGGTAAAATTGTGCATAGTCACTATGACAACTCAAGCAAGCGCAATCGGTGCTGATAGCGGTGCTGGTAGCGGCGCTTGTAGCGGAGCGTTTGAATACACAGGTGCGTATGGCCATGAACAAACAGACACAGGCAGCAGCACCGCTAGAAGCGCCGCTGACTGTTTGTTCATGGCCACAAGCGCTATCAGCATCGCTAAAAGCACCGCTAGCAGCGCCGCGAACTGTTTGTCCGTGCACTAACTGCTGTGTATGTAGATTATATAAACGAATTTCACTACTGTAGTGTGTAGTATATAATGATCTTAGTAGTAGATCACTGTTTCGTTACATAAGAGAATTTTCGAGAAATTGTAAACAAAATTGCAAAATAGTGATTACGTACTCTGAATGTTGTGAAAGGTAAGTGCCATGGCTAAAATGCAAAACATTTAGATTTTGGTAATGTTTGTACAATGCTCCAGAAACTTCAAATGGGTCGCAAGGCAAACATGAGTATTTGTACTTTTACCTGTTCCTTAAAGTATGTTTAAACAAAACTAACAAATTGCCAAAATCACAAATGTTTACATTTTGGCTTCAACTTTTTCGAAAATTCCAGTTTTATGTTTATGCTAGGGCGTTATAACTCATAATATATGAAAACATTCAGTTCTTATATAAAAAAGTATTTTCTTCATTGTTGACACTAAATTACCAGATTACCAACTATTACCAGAAGGAAAGTATCAAGTAATTTCAAAATTTCTCAACCTTTTTGAAGAAGGAACTGCGATTTGTGTAACGCTAAATTGATTGACATAGAATTCTTAGCCTTCGCGTTTTGCACGAAAAATCGTGCCATCAGGTCCGTTTAGTTATATTTGGAATTTAAAAGCAATTACAGTCATTGCGATGGCCACTGGGATCCGCATGACCTTGAAAAAGACATACAAACTCTCTGCTACGATTGTATACCTACGCCGATGTCGTGCATCTAATATAGTAATTAACAATATCGCTATTAAAATAAGAACGGCTTGACCTTGGATATAGGTATCCAAGTATAAAATATTATTTAATAATGCATGGTTTTATTACAAATAATAAGTAGTAGCAACGATACTAAGAACACTATTATTGTGTTTTTATTTATTCATCTGCCAGGTGCATATTTTATTCTTTTTCCACGATATTTTTTTACCAATTAATATATTTTGTAATCGTATTGAAATAGGGGCATTTATGAATATTAACACTGAAACCGTACAAGCCGTTTCCCTTTCCACCGCAATATATAATTACGGAATATGATACATTCAAATCATTGCAAATGACACTATGCACTAGAGGATGCTCATTTGCAATAATAAAAATTAGAATGAAAATTAGATTGTTTCAACTTTCATTTTACACAAAGGGGTGGATATGCAGGTCTTACAATATATGTACCATATACAGGGTGTGTATAAATTGGCGGAAAAGCTACACGTGGCGGTGTTCTTCGCAAAATTCTGAGTAGACAATCTATATTCTAAAATGTTGTACCGTGCTTCTTGAGTCTTCACGAGGTCTCCAAAGTCATGATATCCGATCTCTTGAATGGTGTTATTATTTGAGATCTATTGATGGAGAAGCTGCAGTTTAGAATAAAGAACAATATTGAAAATTTTTCTTTTCCTAAATGTTATCTTTCTGCCTAAAAAGTTTGTTTTTAATTTCGGTATTTCGTTAATTCTGCCATAAAAATACATTCGGCAACACTGTAGAACATGGGTAACTTAATTTTGGCATTTGTCACTTTTGACAGTTGTATAATCAAATTAAGTAATTTGACTTGTTTGTGCTAATTTCGTCAGATCTACCGCTCTACCGTGATTATTCCTACAGTTCATTAGTTAATTAGTTTATTAGTTTATTAGTTATTGTATTTTACGTTATCTTTTCGTTCGTTCAACATGGAATATACGTTTAATGAGGATGCCGATATGTATATGGTAGGGATGGAACGGATATCCGGGCCGGCCGGATAGTCCGGCCGATCCGGCCAGTTTGCCGGATATTCGGTCCGGCCGGATCTCGATATAAGAATTCGGCCGATCCGACCGGATCGGCCGGATCTTTTCGCATGTTGTTAAAAATAAATGAAATCAATTTTTATATTGAAGAATAATATTTACCATTAATTGTGATAAATTAATATTATTAATTATTCAATTAAAAATATATAATCTACTAAGTAAAATAGTAGCTAAATAAAATAGCAATTTTTCTATGCTGCCGTGTTTTGAACAGATGTCGTATCTATGTTTGTCAAAAGTTGTAAAATGTTGTGTTTAAGAATATATTGTGTTGTTACTTCGCAAAAAGAAATGATCAAATACGATTTTTTTAAATTGTTTGTCATATTCTTATATCTTTTAACCATAACATATCAACAAAAAATCGGAAATCTTAAGATTTTATCGAAAAAACTAAAATCTAAACAAATTTACAGTTATGACTTCAATACTATATAGTGCTGATATCTTTTTAATTCGTGAAATAATCGACATATAAAAATCTTTTTTGTAAAAAGTAATGTTTCTGAATTGCTTTGAATAATGCTGTGGCTTTGAATAATTGCTCTGTGCAAATGGAACTCTAGTTGATAAATAAAAAAAGTTGATAAATGAAGTTGATAAATATTGGTCAATAATCGACATGTTTGGAAATAAGTTGTATTTTTTTCTTCACCATTATTGCCAGATTATTCTGTTCACAAACGATTTCTTCGTGGGATTATCAAATTGAATCAGTCCCAAACAACAAAACTAATTGAAAAAGGAAAAAACGAGAAATATTTGTACAGCTAATCGTCGGTATCCAGGATTGTCGAAAACCTATACAAAAAAAACCTGAATAATGAAACTCTGAAGCTTTTTAATTTTTACACCCAAGAGCATAAACTAACTTTCAAACTTCAAATATTCTCCACAGGACTAATTGTTGTTTTTAAAAACCTGGTCTAATGATACTAATAATAATAAGATTTAATCAATTTGCAGTAAAGATTTGGCTGATCCGGTTTTATATAATGGCCGGATATGCGGTATCCGGCCGGGACTTGGCCGGATACTTCGGTATACGGCCGGATCTTGGCCGGATACTTCGGTATACGGCCGGATCTTGGCTAGATAGTTCGGTAAAAAGATCCGGCCGATACAGTTTTAGACAATGGCCGGATGTCCGGTATCCGGCCGAATTTTGGCCGGATAATTCGGTATCCGGTTTTGAGGTTTAGCCGGATATCCGGTATCCGGTTATCCGGCCGATGCCCGATCCGTTCCATCCCTAGTATATGGTATACGGACCCATTGTTTACAGTGCATAGTAACACGAACACCTGTTGGATTCAGCGTTGCCAAATCTATGTTTCTTTCAAATGGCTCCTGAGGGCACAATAATGACTACAACAATGGCTACAACATTTTAGTATAAAGATTGTTTACTCAGAATTTTACGAAGAACATCGCCACGTATAGTTTTTCCGGCAATTTATACACACCCTGTATAATGGGCAGCTCAGAATGTTTGAATTTTGCATGAGAGTATAAATGAATTTCACTTCTGTAGTGTGTAGTAATATAATATAGTAATGGTCGTTGTAGTAGATCACTGTTTCGTTACATAAGAAAATTTCCGAGAAATTGTGAACAAAATTGTAAAATAACGATTAGGTTCTCTGAATGTTGTGAATGGAAAGTGCCATGGGTATTTTCCTTAGAATTATTTGCGCTGATTACGAATACAAATGTAAAGATTTCGACACAGTTGAAGCTAAAATGTAAAACACTTAAATTTTGGCAATGCTCCTGCATTTTGTACAAAGCTCCAGAAACTTCAAACGGGTCGCAATGCAAAGATCAGTATTTGTACTTTTACCCGTTCCTGAAAGTATGTTTAAGCAAAAACTAACAACTTTTTCGAAAATTCCAGTTTTGTTTATGCTAGGGCGTTTTCATAAAATATAAAAACATTCAGTTCTTATATAAAAAAAGCATTTTCTTCATTGTTGACCTTAAATTACCAACTATTACAGAAGGGAAGTCATGCGGAGAGTTTAGGTATCTTTGTTTTCAATAATACCAAAAAATGTTAGGTAATTGGAAAAGCTGTTTAGAAGTAAGTTCATTCAAATTTGGTATATGTAGTTCTATAGTACTTCCAATCCTGGAATGTTTTTTTTCAGAACCGGGATTACGGTGCTGGAAATTTTCAATCCTGGGATTCCGGTGCCAGCACCGTAAATCGACATGTATAAATGAAAATAGAAAATAAATATTTTAAAAACGTTGATAAAAAGTTTTATGATCTAATTGATGATCTAATTTTGGTCACTCTATCTTAACAAATCTTGAAAAACACGTTCAGATTTAACACTGGCGGGTGGTATGGCATATAGGTAAAAATAGCACTTTTCGAGGTTTACTCCAGGCTAACCCTCAATTTCAAAAATTGCTTGCTATTATTTTACTTTATGCTTATTATCAGTATCTTTAGTTGTTCGTTTTTTTGATATGATTTTAGAATTAATTTCGTCTTAGATTTTAAATGCTATTTGTGATTTTGATATGACTCGCAAAATTGTTTATTTTCTTGATGCTAAGTTAATAAGATATTTAAAATCATGATATAACTCATAAATTTGTAGACAACAATTTCTTCACAGTGAAGTATAAATTGAAACATGGAATTGAACTGGTAAAAGCTAATCTTAAATTGTGATAATCATATAGTCAGATGGCACATCATGAATGCCAAAACCCATCAATTACGTGAGTTAACAGTTTAACACAGCTGAATCTAAGAATCACTGGACACACGCTTTGTTTTCATTAGTAAGCGTAACGTAGTCTGAAATGGTGGAGGAGCAAGTTTATATTTGGTTTAGACGAAAGAGCAAAGTTTTCTATTGTCTTACGTAACTGGATTTCGTACTAATTTAACCCACATTATTATTGTCTTTTCTTTTAAACAATATTGGCTAATAAAATTATTGTCGCAAAACCGCTATTTGGTGTTATTCAATTTAATTATGATTCCACAATTATAAAACAAATGACATTGACGAGAATAGTATACAAATATATGATTAAAATTTAATTTGGGAATTGCACATTTTCTTGAGATTTTAGTGTATGTGAATTATAACTAGTTTAGCAATTTAATCTCAAAATTGCTTTTTGGGCAAATTATGTTATCACTACGTTGTGTTTATAAATCAAATTACGAGAATGTGATGTTTAAATTCCTATGTATGTGTACGAATGAATAATATATTTATGAATAATCTATTATAATTATTAGTTGTACGTTAAGGTTACCTTGGCAGTACCTACCTATGTATTGTAATTTATTTTTAAATTAAGTCGCTGCAGCAAGTGTAACAATAGACAATAGCAGAGATTGTGAGACATATAGCAAAATATAAAACAATTTCTTTTGGATGAACAAACATTTACCTATGAATCACTTTAATGTTTATGTCACAAACAAAACCATGTTAGTATTAATATATTACAAAACTCTGGGTGCTGTAAAAACGAGGTGCTGCAAAAAAAGATGAATATTTAAGTTCTTTTAGTTTTTATTTAGGTATTATTCAATAATAAGCACTTATTATTTATACATACAATAAACATAGATTTTTGAAGGAATTATTTAATGGGATTTAGCTGCAAAGCAAATAGACTTTACTTTAAGCTTGCCATAACATTATTTAAGCAATCCTTTAAGGAAACTTTTATGCGTAATGATGGAGAAATTCGATGTAATTACAAATGTATTTATTACCTAATAAGAGCAAGTAGCATCATAAATAATTGCAACTATTCCTTATAGCGACATCGTAGAGCATTGTTGCATCCATTATCGTATTGTCATGGTACTTCCAGTAAAATTGCACTGCATTATAAAAATGATTCCATCTAGATGCCTAGATGTAATGTGATGTAATTCTGCAAAATTTTTTAGTGTTTGTATTCCAAATGTCTAGCATCACTAGATATAAAATCAAGCCAAAATTTAAACACGATAATTTGAAATTTAATGCATAAAGCATACAAACTACATAAAATACAACAAAAAAATAATTTCCTCATAAATGGTATTATCAAATTAATTACATAGTACTATTAGGAACATTGTCAGTAATTAATTATTCCAGAGTGAGGGAACATTGAAATAGATAAAGCTGGGCAAAGTTAATCCGAAATTTAACTTAGTTAATCGTTAATACGTTAACGAAAAAGTTAACTTCGTTAACCGATAGTCCGTTAATTTGTTATAAATATAACGGAAGTTAACGTTAGCCGTTAATCATTAACTTTATATAAAAAAGTAGGTTATCTTCTTCTTCTCAATATAGGGTTGGGCCGTGCGGTAAAATGTAGGTTATGTAAGTGCCGATCTGCGGGACTCAACTGCCTAGTATGCAACCCAAATAACAACGGACCTTTCGGTTGCATAAATTAAAATTTCACAAAGAATTTTTAAATTTTTAGAAGGTAGCTTTTTAAACAGGTTAGGTTTATATTTTTAAACAATTAGATACTGATTAAAACGTAACAATATTAAAAAATCTGATGTGGCCAGGCACATGACTTTATCATACTATATATAAAATTAATAATTTAGCTGCATGAGATTCTATTTGATCGAAAAATAAATAAAATAAATAAAATAAATAAAATAAAACTAGTAGAACTAGACAGAGGAGAAAGAGAACGGTGTAGAACTACACCGTTGTAACCGGGTACACCGTTCAAATGACACTTACGTGTTATTGGGTGTAAAAAGTGACGGTGTACAATATCCGAACGCAGCTTATATTGACAGTAGGTATTGTCAAAATCATGTCAAAACATTAGCCTGACATTACCTACTGTCATTAGAATCATAATTTCTGATATATCCTGGCTACTAGTTTAAATGCAGTACGACCGATCGCGATGAAATAGAATTTGCTCATGCAACTATACTATTGATTGTATCAAAAAAATGCCATAGTCATAAATTATTCAGAATTTCCTCATCTTTAATTTATTATTTAACTATTTCGACGAAATTCCAGAAATGGCGGCTTATTTGCAAAATCTTTCAAAAATGTTAAGACTAAACCTCCACTTCCTTTGGACCCTTTTCAACAGAAAGCTTTTCAGCTCTAAGTTTGGTTATGAAACTTCTAAATACGAAGTTTCGTCCCGATACCTTTAGTACTTTCTCCGGAATCGTCGTCACAAAAAACGGGTACACACACACACACGCACACACACACACACACAGACATTTTTTTGTACCTTGGTCAAAAATGTTCAGGGGACCCAAAAAGACATATTTCCGCTAAAATCTCAAATTTTTTTTTGGCACGATTACAGTACTTTACATACTGCGTATGATAAAGTAAAAAAGGTAATATTTATTATTACATAATCAATAGATACAAAGAATAAGAGTGGGAACTGGGAACTAACTAAAAACAAAACAATTCGCGCACAATTCGCGCTTTATATACGGGCTCCGAAGAAGTACGTACATCACACATGTAAACAAAGCCGAACTTACACAGAATACCTACATATGTATAGCAATTTGAAATATTTAATTATAATATTTTCGATTTAACGGATTTGAATTATCGGATGACGTATGTAGCGGAAGTTAATGAGTCCGTTAATGGTTTTATAAATTAACTAAAAAGTTAATTCGTTAACGAAAAATTTAACTTCGTTAATTAACGATTAACGGATTAACGCTTTTGTGTCCAGCTTTGGAAATGGATAATAGTAAATATTCTTGCGTTGTGATTACAAAAGAAACGGAATTAGGTTAATTCCGGTTGCTGATGCCGGTGAGATAATAATTTTATCCTTGGTTATTTTACGTACTCTAGCTGTAGTTCCAATGACGACTATTTGATACAGCAAATAAAAAGCAGTTTCAAATTATAGCACCGATCTGCGGTTAACCGCGTCGTTTTTAGTGGTAATTCACATAAAAACCGACGAACCCATTCTGGAATAATAATGGTTGCTATATGATATCTCATTATATCGTTCAAGTATCAATATTCCAAAAACTGCAATTTTCTCACCCGAATCTCGTTCTGATTTTTCATGAATAACCATAACACAAAATATACATGTTAAAATGCCATGTTAACTACAGATAGTGAGTAATTGTTATGCAAGTGAATTCAAATTCATGTGAATTACGTCAAATGATAATGACATGCTAAAAAAATGTAGAAAGGCGTGGTGCAGCATTAACGTTGTAGCAAAAAAAACTGGGATAATTGTCATTTATGTGGAGGCATATGTAAAAGTATGCGTGTACAAGTAACTGTATGAGAATTTTTTCAAACAGTTGCATGCATTTAAACCCTTGAATTTGTCGGAATTATTGCATTGAGTTGTTAATTATGAGGAACTGGGCAGCGCGGATTGGACGGAGGAAAGAGTTTTCGCATAAATGGGGAACCGGAATTGATTAATTACACCGTAGGAGAGAATTATGAGGTCAGTTAACTCCTTAGGCTACTATTACTACTTAATAAAATGTGGTTAATAGGAAATGTGGAAATGTATTTTTCCCATTATAGAGACATGTACCTGATGACATTTATACGATTTTAATACAGATTTACAATTCTATTATGTGCACGATTTATGGTTATTTATTTTGAGTATTGCATTTTATGATAACATAATTAACTTTCAAGTCAGCTATTAAATTTGCTTGAGGCAATGCATTTTGATTTTAATCATTTATTATTATTATTAATTGATATTCATACAGTCATAATCATAAATATTAAAGTAATTAATTAAAAATATACATAAACTATGGTGGTCCTTATGTTTTTAACATTTTCTTTTTGCATGACCCTCTCAATTTGTTCCTTTATATCCAATTTAATTCCTTTGAAATTTGAGATTGATGATTACACATTATAACACCTGCCTAAAGGGGCTAACAACGAAAATAAGTGAAATTTAATAATATGAAAAAATAAAAAAAAATCTTTTTATTATATGTTGTTATAAAAAATAAGATTGACTTGAGATTGACCGCCATTTTCATCACTACACCATGGCACCGAACACAGATATGAGGTCTCATTTTT
This sequence comes from Aphodius sticticus, assembly GCA_963966075.1. NCBI lineage: Eukaryota > Metazoa > Arthropoda > Insecta > Coleoptera > Scarabaeidae > Aphodius > Aphodius sticticus. The sequence goes on along the minus strand of OZ014506.1, from coordinate 85,084,490 downwards.
AGTGACTAATAGTAAAGTAAACCATGAAAAAGAGCCAATTTGTATACACCGCAATCTTTTAGTTACTGGCCCACTGCCGAGCTATATTGCTGCTATATTCAAAACTATGTGAGCAAACTGTCTAATCATTTTTTATGGACGATATTGTTAAAACTGCAATTTCGTATATGTTTTTATTTGATCGTAAGGACCTTCGAAATACAACGGGGTGATTTTGATCACGAGTAATTCCATGTCAAATCAACACAGTTTTATTCCTCACCACCTTGGATTTTGAAAATTTTATACAATTGTTGTCTTCATGTATGTAGTTATAGAAAAATATCAAATTTTATGATAATATGTTATCACGTTTTGCAATTATGGGTATGCAACTTTTTTAAAATTGTTCTTGCATGATATATTTAAAGGTCGATTGTCGATCACCTAATTAATCTAGAGAGGTGGTATAGGATATACGACACACTGGGGCTTGTTTTCTTAATTGAAAATTAAAAGTTTAATTTGGATTATTTCAAAATGCTGACTTTTTTAAATTTTTAAAAAATCATATAATAGTTTACATTGTTTTCAGTTAATTCCCAAAGTTTGATACTGGGACGGAAATGGGTTCATGTCTTAAACAATATATATCTACAAACATAATATTTAGAAGGAGAAGTCAACTATAACATCAAATTATATTGAAACTGAACAGTTATTTATAGTCTAATAGTACCTACCACTTCTATGATATAAAATTAATAGCGGTAATAAAATAAATAATAGTGTAATGCGTTCACTTGGTTGGCATACCATTTTCAGTAAATATTATGTTCGTAGACATTTACTTTTTTTAAGACATGAACCCATTTCCGTCCCACTTTCAAACTTTGGGAATTAACTAAAAACAGTGTAAGCTATTAGCTGATTTTGTACTCTCTTTCTCCTCATGTACAACACTATAGGGCTTGTCGGGAAGTTTTCTTTTTCTTGATTGAAAATTAGAAGTTTAATTTTGATATTTCAAAACGCTCTTCTTTTTAAAAATTTGAAAAAAACACGTTCCATGAGCTTTCACCTGATATACGACACAATAGGGCGTGTGGGGGAATTTTGTTTTCTTATGTAAAAATTAAAAGTTTAATTTGGATTATTTCAAAATGCTGACTTTTTTAAATTTTTAAAAAATCATATATTAGTTTACATTGTTTTCAGTTAATTCCCAAAGTTTGATACTGGGACGGAAATGGGTTCATGTCTTAAACAATATATATCTACAAACATAATATTTAGAAGGAGAAGTCAACTATAACATCAAATTATATTGAAACTGAACAGTTATTTATAGTCTAATAGTACCTACCACTTCTATGATATAAAATTAATAACGGTAATAAAATAAATAATAGTGTAATGCGTTCACTTGGTTGGCATACCATTTTCAGTAAATATTATGTTCGTAGACATTTACTTTTTTTAAGACATGAACCCATTTCCGTCCCACTTTCAAACTTTGGGAATTAACTAAAAACAGTGTAAGCTATTAGCTGATTTTGTACTCTCTTTCTCCTCATGTACAACACTATAGGGCTTGTCGGGAAGTTTTCTTTTTCTTGATTGAAAATTAGAAGTTTAATTTTGATATTTCAAAACGCTCTTCTTTTTAAAAATTTGAAAAAAACACGTTCTATGAGCTTTCACCTGATATACGACACAATAGGGCGTGTGGGGGAATTTTGTTTTCTTATGTAAAAATTAAAAGTTTAATTTGGATTATTTCAAAATCCTGACTTTTTTAAATTTTTAAAAAATCATATATTAGTTTACATTGTTTTCAGTTAATTCCCAAAGTTTGATACTGGGACGGAAATGGGTTCATGTCTTAAACAATATATATCTACAAACATAATATTTAGAAGGAGAAGTCAACTATAACATCAAATTATATTGAAACTGAACAGTTATTTATAGTCTAATAGTACCTACCACTTCTATGATATAAAATTAATAACGGTAATAAAATAAATAATAGTGTAATGCGTTCACTTGGTTGGCATACCATTTTCAGTAAATATTATGTTCGTAGACATTTACTTTTTTTAAGACATGAACCCATTTCCGTCCCACTTTCAAACTTTGGGAATTAACTAAAAACAGTGTAAGCTATTAGCTGATTTTGTACTCTCTTTCTCCTCATGTACAACACTATAGGGCTTGTCGGGAAGTTTTCTTTTTCTTGATTGAAAATTAGAAGTTTAATTTTGATATTTCAAAACGCTCTTCTTTTTAAAAATTTGAAAAAAACACGTTCTATGAGCTTTCACCTGATATACGACACAATAGGGCGTGTGGGGGAATTTTGTTTTCTTATGTAAAAATTAAAAGTTTAATTTGGATTATTTCAAAATGCTGACTTTTTTAAATTTTTAAAAAATCATATATTAGTTTACATTGTTTTCAGTTAATTCCCAAAGTTTGATACTGGGACGGAAATGGGTTCATGTCTTAAACAATATATATCTACAAACATAATATTTAGAAGGAGAAGTCAACTATAACATCAAATTATATTGAAACTGAACAGTTATTTATAGTCTAATAGTACCTACCACTTCTATGATATAAAATTAATAGCGGTAATAAAATAAATAATAGTTTAATGCGTTCACTTGGTTGGCATACCATTTTCAGTAAATATTATGTTCGTAGACATTTACTTTTTTTAAGACATGAACCCATTTCCGTCCCACTTTCAAACTTTGGGAATTAACTAAAAACAGTGTAAGCTATTAGCTGATTTTGTACTCTCTTTCTCCTCATGTACAACACTATAGGGCTTGTCGGGAAGTTTTCTTTTTCTTGATTGAAAATTAGAAGTTTAATTTTGATATTTCAAAACGCTCTTCTTTTTAAAAATTTGAAAAAAACACGTTCTATGAGCTTTCACCTGATATACGACACAATAGGGCGTGTGGGGGAATTTTGTTTTCTTATGTAAAAATTAAAAGTTTAATTTGGATTATTTCAAAATGCTGACTTTTTTAAATTTTTAAAAAATCATATATTAGTTTACATTGTTTTCAGTTAATTCCCAAAGTTTGATACTGGGACGGAAATGGGTTCATGTCTTAAACAATATATATCTACAAACATAATATTTAGAAGGAGAAGTCAACTATAACATCAAATTATATTGAAACTGAACAGTTATTTATAGTCTAATAGTACCTACCACTTCTATGATATAAAATTAATAACGGTAATAAAATAAATAATAGTGTAATGCGTTCACTTGGTTGGCATACCATTTTCAGTAAATATTATGTTCGTAGACATTTACTTTTTTTAAGACATGAACCCATTTCCGTCCCACTTTCAAACTTTGGGAATTAACTAAAAACAGTGTAAGCTATTAGCTGATTTTGTACTCTCTTTCTCCTCATGTACAACACTATAGGGCTTGTCGGGAAGTTTTCTTTTTCTTGATTGAAAATTAGAAGTTTAATTTTGATGTTTCAACACGCTCTTCTTTTTAAAAATTTGAAAAAAAAACACGTTCTATGAGCTTTCTCCTGATATACGACACAATAGGGCTTGTGGGGGAATTTTGTTTTCTTATGTAAAAATTAAAAGTTTAATTTGGATTATTTCAAAACACTGATTTTTTTAAATTTTGCTTACATTGATAATAGCTTACATTCTTTTCAGTTAATTTCCAAAGTTTGATACCGGGGCGGAAATGGGTTCATGTCTTAAACAATAGATGTCTACAAACATAATATTTAGAAAGAGAAGTCAACTATAACATCAAATTTTATTGAAACTGAACAGTTATTTATGGTCAAATAGTACCACTTCTATGATATAAAATTAATAACAGTATTAAAATAAATAATAGTGTATTGCGTTCACTTGGATCGCATACCATTTTCAGTAAATATTATGTTCGTAGACATTTACTTTTTTTAAGACATGAACCAATTTCCGTCCCACTATCAAACTTTGGGAATTAACTAAAAACAGTGTGAGCTATTAGCTGATTTTGTACTCTCTTTCTCCTGATGTACAACACTATAGGGCTTGTCGGGAAATTTTCTTTTTCTTAATTAAAAATTAGAAGTTTAATTTTGATTATTTCAAAACGCTCTTCTTTTTAAAAATTTGAAAAAAAACAGATAATAGCTTATACTGTTTTTAGTTAATTCCCAAAGTTTGAAAGTGGGACAGAAATGTGTTCAATAGTTTTTTTTCTCCTCTTGGTCTTACATAGATAGAAACTTATGTTTATTTAAATAAATACGAATTGACTCAAACAAATATTTTGTTTCAATAGAAGTGAAGAAATATTTCCTTGCGGATAAAAATGCATTTGTTTAAAATATGTGTTTGGTAGAAAGAACGTTTATTTGTGTCAAATAATTTTTTTTTCACTAAAAATTTACAATTTATATATTATAATAAACGAGATTTATTTCGTTCAAATAACTATTATTGTGCTGAGTAAAATAATGCTGATGTTCTAAATTATTGAAATTGTTGGTTGAGTTAAAATGCGATATTTTAAAGTTGCAATAAATGGTATTTTGATTAAAGAAATTATTAATTTGTTGAAATTTTATTAATTATCATTAATTATTATTAATTAATTATTATAATTAATTTTATTAATTAATCTGGATCTTTGATTGACAAGAACTTTTCGGAGGGTACAGTGAAGCAAAATCTCCACGTGTCACCGCCTTTTGGGGAGTCGAACATCCTCGACCGGTGGTGGTTGGTTTTCTCAGACATACATCTAGTCGAGGTTATAGGGTAGCAAAGTCTACGCCGCTCGAACACACGGCTTTTTCTCAATTTCGCCAGGAGCGCGACGTAAAGTGAACGGCAGGCGTTCATCAGCGCCACCTATCAATATGTTTGGACTACACACACGACCAATATATTTTTTAGAATCAAAATATGATTTCTTTGACAGAAGTAAGCGTATTTTTAAATCAAAGCAGAAATATTACTTTAAAGGAAGGATATCTTCTCCATGTATACAAATATGTATATTTGTTAGAATCAAAATTAGATTTCTTTGCCGTAAGGAAACTTCATTTTTTTAAATCAGTATAAAACTATTACTTCAAAGGAAGTAATTTTTGTTGGTATCCAAATATATTAATTTAACTTATATACATATTCCAAATAAATTAAGCTCTGCAAGCAAATAAACTTGAGTATTCAAGGAAGTATACCATTTTTGAGTGAAAGAAATATGTTTTGATCCAAAAAGAACGAATTCAAAAGAATATGTTTCTTAAACACAAGAAACTTTTCTATCTGTGTATTTGTTTGTTTTAATGTTCTTATGACTCACCAAGTTAGCTTTAGCACAGGTTCAAGGACAATCCTTGATAGGAGTTTTTCTGCCATTATGGTATCGTCGATGTCGTTGACTTGAATTTATTATTTACCACACTTTCCATTGATAGTATTTTCTTATAAGTTTCTTATGTCATATCAGTGAATTTCCTTCTTAAATTTATTTTGTCAATATCTCAATGAACAATGGGTCATATTAAATTGATAAAATACTCCATTGTTTTAGTCCAAATGTATAGATGAAGGATTGAATAAAACAGGAATTGTTCTATTGTGGACTAAGTTTAATTAATCATATTTGTACGCGATCGATTTCGGCTTAATGCCATCCTCAGGCGTAAAACGTCAGATAGATAAAATTTAGATTAAGATAATAATTGTTGGGTCATAGTATGTGGTGTCCGTCATGGTATGTTAAAAGTTTGCTTAGCATCACACGTCTATTGCTCTTGCTGGCTCCTCACTGTCTCACTGTCTCACTGTCTCTGTCAGACAGTGAGGAACCAGCAAGAGCAATAGACGTGTGATGCTAAGCAAACTTTTAACATACCATGACGGACACCACATATTATGACCCAACAATTATTATTTTAATCTAAATTTTATCTATCTGACGTTTTACGCCCGAGGATGGCATTAAGCCGAAATCGATCGCGTACAAATATGATTAATTAAACTTAGTCCACAATAGAACAATTCCTGTTTTATTCAATCCTTCATCTAATGGGTCATATGTTAGTGTTCTTTTTTCGATATGACACAGGCCTTTCATTCTGTTTCCCAAGAACTTATTAGGAAAATTGCAACATTATAACTCAATTCGACATTCGTTAGACTTCTTTCATTCGTACTTTGCAGTAAGCTGCCGAGTCAGTTTCGGCGTTGATATCGCGGGGTGTTTGACAACGATCGCCATTGGGTCCACTTTTTTGTTAATATTCGTTAATAACTTAGACATTTCAATTTCTGGCGCTAATCTAATATCGTTTGTATATAGTGACATAGCGTTTGATGTAGATCCTCGATTAAAATAGATGTTATTTTAAAGCGATTGATTTCATTATTAATGAATAATGTAACAAATAAATAATCAGCAGTCTAGACATTTTAGAATATTCTATAAGCAACCGGTAATACAAATCAACTGATACCAATAAAACCCAAAAGCTAATATATAAATTAAATAAAAAATACCAAATACACATAGCTCCAGCGGATACGATCGAGTTCAACTGCTTACTAATGTGGCGGACCGTAACATGATTTCTTACACTTGATATTTTACTAGCTCTGATTAATTTGCAGGTCAAGGTTCTCACTATATTATACATTTTGGTTGCTATTGGATCCGGAATACGGCCCCTCACAATACACACATAACGTCGTGCAGTATAAATGATATAACTTTACAAAAATGCAACGGCCGTTGTGCAACTGTCATGATAAAGAACTTATTACTTAAGTCCGCAATGCACTAAATAAACGGTTCTACAACCTGTATCTCGTGTGAGTTTGTTGGCCAAGGTAAAGAGATAGTGAAGTAGTACGGTTTATATTTTAATGATTATCCCAATTCGATTATTGTGTGTATGTATCCATGTAAAGCGGATACGGAGCGTTGTATGATACGCGAATTCCGAATATAATTAATTCACGGACGTATTTCGGCTGGCGAGCTATTAAACTGGCTGGGGTTCGTCGAACAAGATTTTTATCTATCTCGATTAATTAATTGCGTTGTCCTGGATTGATGTGTATATACATTCTATGTCAGACGTGTTTTAAAAGAATTTGCTAATCTAAAAAAAACAGCGTAAGCCGGTGATTACATAAAGAGTGTGAGGTGAGCCCCCACAATAGCAAAAGACACTCGAAAACATTCAATTGTTAAAAGGTTCCTAAAAAATTACAGGATTAGTCTTTTTTAATATTCTATTTATAAATTAAAAAACTTTACTTTGTTCCTGCACCCTGTATATCTTTACAACTGATACGTACTCCAATAAAAATTCTACTACAGATGAATAAATCAATAATGAAAATCGGAGTACTGCTAAAGTGACCAATTTTAAGATATGACCTAATTATTGTGTGTATATAGTAATGGTTAACCCGAAAATGTAAACAAATGTACTATGTGCCAACATCTCCGTGTCTGTATAGTATATGGTATAGTATACCGGGTGACCCACAGCATAGATACTCCCGTTTATTTTTTTGTTTATAAAGATGGACGAATGAAATTTGGGAAAGTGTTAATAGACAAAAAATACCATTCTTTGGAATACTCTTGAGGTTAATGTGACTTCCGGTTTTTCCGGAAATGACGTTATCATTGAAATTTTAAATAGTACCCTGTATTCTTTGTGTGATATTTTCAATCAGGATGACATTCTGAACACAAAAACATAGAAATCGTCAACTTTTATCACCAAGGCAACGCAAAAATAACTTTTTATGGAAATAGTCAGACTCTAGCGTGATATATTAAATAAATAAATTCTTAAAAGAGTTCATATAGCGTTTTTTTTATAATGTACTCGCCACATTACAATATATTACAGAAAAGTTAATCCGGACCTGGCAGGCGGCCAACTGTCAGGGTACTTTAGTGTCCCGCCCCCCGGGGTAATTATCTCGCTGCTAAATGTATAGCGTATAGCGACTCCATCTTCCTTCATGGTTCAATGCAACATTTTTAAGGTGTGATAGTAGAGGTCATTATCAAAGGCTATGAAATTAGTAACAGTTTCGTATGTGGCAAGAATCTTTCACGGGAGTCGACCTAAAAGTGCAAGGTTAAAGTTGTACTTTGGGATAACTTTGAGGTGTCTAGGATATCAAGTTCGTTATATAGTTGCCATTTTTGCAAACGTATAGCGTTTACAAATAGGCAAAATGTACTTAAATAAATTTCTTAATAAATTTCTTACAATTACAAAGTTCTGTTAAAATGCTGCCAGGTTTCTGTATAAATAAAATTAATTTTGAACAACCACTGCATCTCGCCCTGTATATACAAATGCATAAAAAACAGAATACGACGGAACTATGATTACCATGACAATACACCACGAATTTCCAAAAAACAATCCAAAAATCTACATTTTAACCTTATATTTCTTTATCTTAATTTCTAGGAAGCAGCAAAGTCTTTCTATTACCACCATACTATGTTAACAATCCAAACAAAATTCATCGTTCTTCTCTCTTTGGGAGAATATAAATTTGAATTTATAAAAACTCAGTTACAATACGCTTACAAGTCACTACTGGTGAGATACTTCATTTCTTTATCTGTATTTATGTGAGGAAAGAAATGTTGCCAATGCTTCAAGGATATTTTTTAAACCGAGGGAAAGCCGTCGCACAGGCGGGAATGTGTGCTGGGACTACGGAATTGACCGACGGCGTAAGCGAGGATAGGAAATGGTGGAGGCGACAGGAGGTCAAGGTTCAACATAGACTGAAGCACCACTGTAAGAATAATATGTGTGATATGCAGTCCTGGTGGAACTCAAGATAATATGGCAGAAAAATTCATTCACCCAAAAAGTCCATTTGTTTTGCGAAAATCCCGTTTTCATGTTTCTTCGCTAGGTTAAATACGATTACCAAATTAAAAATGTGGATGAATGGATAAAGACATATCATACACCTGACAATGTGTATTATAGATTCAGTATCGTTGAAAAATCACTGTTATATAATTTGCGCGTATACAGACAGTATGTTAAAGAATTAACGTATTGGGAAAGTATCAAAAAGGTATACAATGGTGGTAGTAGACTTTTAATGTCCGGAAACCAGGGAACTTAAGATAGTTAAAGAGGGAAAATCTTCGTTGGAAAAGTAGGTAGAATAGCTAAAAAGTAGCTCTTATAAAACCAAATAATTTCTATGGGACAATTTTGTACAATTTTGTAGTTTATTATCGATGATTCTTATCGTAAAATTTCTGAATTTGTGAATTTTGTACTTTATATTTTTAATCAGTATTTATCGTTAATTCGGTATATTTTAAACTAATATTGTTTATCAAGTTTCTACTAGAAATTCTTATCGGATGAGCGAGAGTATGCTTATCCATACGCCATGTCCATTTTGTGTCCGTGTTTTCCGTTTTCAACATTCTCTCTCGATAATTTATAAACGTATTTATTGCCTTTCAATTATTTGTTACTTTGATATTTATTATCCATATTACTTACATACATATAACTTATATAGGTTTACATCATAAACATAAGACAGGCGTCATTTGTTTAACATGCATGTTTAGTTTAACGTGATAGATTTAAACAGAACCCTTTAATACTAAAAACAAATCATGCCCCACCCGGAACATTTTGTAACAACGCCCAGAACCAAAAGCGACATGTTTTATTGCATTCGTTTTGCGACTTACAACGTTGTTTCGGCCGGACATTCATGGTTTCTCGTTATGTGTGCGTGTTGGAAACCCCCGAGATAGCACACATCTATGTATATGAGAGGTTTTTGCCGCTGGTGTCTCCTGAGAATACACAATGAGAATGGCACATACAGAAGTAGAAACAGAACAATATTATTAGCATAGCTCTACTAGTCAAGTCGATAGATTAACAAAAGTGTTAAGCTTGCAGAATGTTGGAAAGAGTTTATATCTGTCAGTTATATTCAATTTGAGACCTGATAAAAAACCCTATTTTCATCACTGACAAGTTCCGGATATTATATATTATAATCTGTTTAATCTGCCTAATTTCAATATTTATGAAAATTATTTTTGCAAATTTTGGTGTGGACTACAAAAAATATAGAAATGCTTTCCGATGACAGATACGTCTGATTGGCTGTAATACATTATAAAATATAATTAAGTGTTAACTATATGAGCAGAAGTTATTTTCTTCCGAAGTTCTCTAGACTTGGAGACACTCTGGAGTATTGTAGTACGTGTTTTTAGTGAGTTGGCAAACATCTTTACAATAGCGACGATTGTGAAAGTACTATATCATCGACTAGAAAACTCAAGCACAGTCCAGTGTGAATATTTGTACAAACAGAAAGCAATACATTCATTTCTTTAGGTTATGAAAGTAATCAATGTGAAATATAAAATGGGAAATGTAATCAATACGACATGTTTATAGTAGCGCCATCTACATCTGGTGATTTTTTTGTTTCGCAGCTTTGGAGAGAAGTTTGCTGCAGTTCGCTATTTGAATTGAAACGAGAGCCTTAATTAAAAATTCTTTTGAAGATCCACGTCTTTTTATATGACCAGATTCTCGAGAAAATACGCTCATTTTTGCAGTTTGTTTGCTGTTTGCCATTCAGTGTGTCTGCACGCTACGCTGGATTGTATGAATACTTTTGACTATTAGAGATGGACAGCAGTGTAGATTAGTGTGCTGTTTTATACTCCGTTGAGAAAGTAGTTAAATTCAAAATGGTTTCAGTGATATTTTGAAAAAAAAAACTTTTATGACTAAGTTCACATCAAGAAATCGATTCGACATCTTACAGACACTTACTAAGTTGATTATGATCAGTTTTAAATTTTTACTACCTTGGTATCTCGTGTATAAAGTTTATGCTCAATGATGGTTTGGACGTTTGTAATAAATAAACTAAAATAAAACGAACAAAAAAATCTCTTTTCGTGAAAACTTCAAATGATGGAAATGATCATCACTGGAGATAATGCTTGGGGCGCCGCGCCATTCAGAACCGTTATTGTATTCGTTCATTATTAATGTGTTATTATTAAAACCAAACCTTTTAAATAACAAGTTTGGCGTGTCTGAGTAATGCGATGGCGAATTAGCCGGTCTACACAGGAGACTGGGGCTCAGGTTCATATACTGCTACGCCCAGGCTAGTTCATTTGTTTTCGTTATGGATCTATTAATAACTATCCTTTTGAATAATAAATGCATGCATAATCATGTTCAAGATATCATTGACCTAACAAATGTTTGTTTTCGCAGTTTCTGGTTGGTTATTGTAGTTTTATAGTTTATGTGGATTAAATAACAGATTTATGAGGTGCTCAATATTTCCGGAATTGTATCGTGGAGAAAACCACATAAAAACCTTCTCTCTCGAAGTAGATCGTGATATTCGAAATCACGGTCTTCAGACTTATAACCGCACGCTCTACTGCTGGGCAACAGTCTGACTCATAAATAACATCTAGAATAGTGTACATAACTTAATTCGGAAAAAAATACCCTGAAGTTAGTTGAAAAAGTATATGCAAGTTTTTTGTAGAAAATCTGCCAATGTAGTCTCCAAACACGAATGCCCATTTAGTCTCAAAAAGTTCTGAGGGTACTTTTTAGGCATTTATTCACAAACTCTTAAACCAAATTAAAGGTACCTACAGAATGTAATATTTTTCATCGTATAGTGAATTTTTGATATTTTTGTTGGGTTTTGAAAAACTATTTAAACAATATTTAAACAGTTTTTTTTACTGACAAACAGGTTATTTCTACGGTGTCAACACTAGAAATAGTCCATTAACAAACGCAGATATCGTAATTTATTGTTAAAGAACAAACGATAAAAACAGTATATAAAATTTACACGTTGATCTAGAAAAATTCAAATTTGATGTAAAACACGGGCGCATAAAAAGCAGAGTCGAAACTATGATGTGTAAAAGTAAGCTACTGTTGGAATGTGTAAGCATAGGGCATTGTTCTGGGACAAATATAAAATTCAACCGCGCTTGCTTTAATCATGAACTTAATTAGAGAAAGGAAGCTAATTTTTGACACAATATACTGGTTGATTTAATACGCTTTCAAGATGATTAAGCCAATAACATTAATCCCGGAACAGGAGTCCACAGACCGAGACAAGGGAGAAGAGGAGCAACAGCTCAGATCAATAATAACTAACAGTTGACAACAACTACAGTAGCTGCCTATTGGCAAAAGGCAGAAATCGGTCTGTGGACTTTATTACAGAAACCTTCTTTACAGACCTCCGCGGTGACAGTTCGTAGTAAGTCGACACAGTTACATAAAAAAACAAATCAACTTGACAACGGCTGGGCTAATTTTTAAGAGCTACGTCTTAAAATATCACCCATAAATTAGCTCCTGTTCCGGGATTAATATTATTGGCTTAATCACCATGAAAGCATATTAAATCAACCAGTATATTGTGTCAAAAATTGGCTTCTTTTCTCTAATTAAGTTAATGATTAAAGGAAGCGCGAATGAATTTTATATTTATCACGGAACAATGCCCTATGCTTACACATTTCAACAGTAACTTAGTTTTACACAACAGTACAATAGTTTCCACTCCGATCTTCTTTTTATGCGCCTGTGTTTTGCATGTAACTGGTATATGGATAAACGCCCCTCTTAAGGGTACACACATCCACACGTCAGAATTTGAACTGTTTCGTATTGATGTTCACAAATTTCATTCCGTCAAACTTTGTTTTTCACATCGAACAATATTTATCTCGTAGACGGTAACGAATAGAAAGTAGGTATATTTATGTTATGTTGTGTTACAGTTATGTTTCTAATAATTCTAATTCTAATAATCTATCACCTGCGTTTGGCGTACGCGAAGTTAAACAACCTATACCTGTAATTAGATATTCGTAATTTTTGTTCAACTCATTCTATTGCTTTGTCAGTCGATATTGTACAAAATAATCGCACCTCTTTCCAATAATTCTAACTGCTCTATAAATAAATAATATTTATATGAAATGGAATTCGCCCATTCCACATTTTTATCACATTTTCCACATTGTCAATTATCATGCATATTTTTGTCATTCATAGTATAAATTTTTGCTTTTCAGTCGAAACAGATGATTCAACAATTACAACAATAAAGATATACGTTGGCGAACGGACATGAATAGAGGAGCTACAGAACGAAACAAAGAAAAAATCATTGCAGTCATGGGTCAACTTAAGTGGATTTTATAACATTCTGTATAGATACAAGAATAATTCGATGGTTATTTTTAGTATGTCTATTGTCTATATTTGCCTTAGTCACGGGTCTACTTAACTGGTTTGTCTATAGTGATTGTTATGTATTTAATCCCGTCGTGAATTGCAACCGTTAGTTAAAAATTCACGTGACGTCAAACGGTCGACGACAACCGAGAAACTCTAATTTTCTGTATAATTCTACGACTTCTTAATTGCTAGGTTACGCATTCATTGATTGGGTATTCACACAAGATAGATGGACCGCCATTAAGAACTAGATTTGTAAGCTAATTACTACGTAGAACCAAACACATTCCTGTGTTTTGTACTTTTTTCTTACGTGAATTACCAGAAACATTCATAATGTACCACTCGCAATGGTTGTGTTTCATCCACGAATTACATTAAAAGTGATTAATTTTTGTTGTGGTTGATGATTCGTCTTGTGTGGCGTGGAATATGTAAAACACCTATTGTTATTAATTTATTAAAAGATAGATTTTACCACATTCTGTGGATCAGAAATGACCGTAGAAGCGCGTGATCACAAATATTGTAGTATGCAGGGTGCTCAAAATTAGCGTTAATAATCAAAAGGGCCAACATAGTGTGAACAGGACTCACAGGAAAACTGCAAGAGGAATAGACTGTACATTAACTAAGAAACCAACACAAGCCAGAGGTACAGCGTGAGTCTATAAAGTGGTAACCCATTAGATATAGAATCTGGGTGAGTCTATGAAGTGGTACCCCACTAGGTATGGAAACTGAATTTGTGTCAGACATTGTACATTGAGTCTAGTTTTTGTGAAAACAGTTTTTTGTATTTTTTTCTTTTTTGCACTTCGTTTCTCAGTAACTTGAGAAATTCTGTATTATTTGAAACTCTCTCAAACCAAATCGACAGTCAAAATTTAAATCTTAGAAAAGAAAACCTTGTAGTTTAGGAAAGTTTTACGTTTACTTTTTGTTTTTCTAGTAGCATTATTATAAAGCATCACTAATTCTTGAATTTTGCTCTCTCCACTATACTATAGGTACTATACTTCCGTTTAACATGGCGTTATATTGAATCCGCCATTTTGGTTTTTAACAATATAACTCCGAGTTAGAATCACAGAGTAGCAAATAACACACTATATAAGTTTTATGCATTTTTTTACATTTTTGGTTGCCACATGTAATCCGCTATTTTATATTTATCGCCATATTGGATCTGTCCATTTGAATTTTGAAAGCGGCCCTAGACGCTTTATATCACAAGTAAGTTTTATTTCATAGCATTTTACATAATGCCGCAAATAAGTTTGATAAATACCCAACATTTTTCTACAATTTTGGTCGACATTTTGAATTTTTAAAATCTTGCATGGTATTTGGAATCAAAAATCTGCAAATGTTATAGTAAATAAGTTTAAAATGACTGTGGGTTTGCAATCACAGTCGCAAAATCCCTATATAATCATAATAAAAATATTATTTGAATGCTTTAAATATAGAAAATCTTGTTCAAAATATACGCTGGTTCCAATGAGATCAAAAACAATACATGTTCATTATAATAATTTTAATCATAGCGGTGGTTTTAATGAAAATATACATACCTAACATATTGTATACTTTTTAAGATATTCCACCCGCAAAGTTATTTTCTCAGAACTCACTTTTTGGACTTGCTCTGTCTTTG